>RWGZ01001025.1:330316-619769 GCA_009725065.1 Utricularia reniformis
GGGCTTGTCTTGTGCCTCGGGCGGAAAAATATACAACCTTGGGCACCAAAATTGACGGCAGTACTAATGTGGAAGATTTGAAAGAAGAGGTCTATGGTCAAAGAAATAGAATTCACCTCCATGAATATTATGAAGGCAACGACAAGAGAGATGGAATTAGGGTTCAGTTGGAAAAGATGAATTCGTAGATGCGAGAGCAATTCTACAAGGAATGGATGAAGAGGGAAGCGAAGGCCACATTCTAAGTATTCAAGAGAAACAGTGTGGGTGGCGATCGGAGGTGTCAAAAGGCGGTTGGTAGGTTCAGGTTGGTATAAGACACAGTCGAATCGGAGATAATACAGTTCAAGAATCGACATCCACTTCCGAGCAAGCATGCTATAAGGTTGGTTAAAGGATTTGAGGGCTTTAACCGCGGAGCTTTGAGGGCAGAGGGTGTTTTCGAGACGAGCGATCCTCTCGAAAAAATGAGAATTTATTGTGGAAAGGCAAGGAGGAAAAGGGGCTGTGATCGAATCGAAACTCCCCGATCCGGATGAGGAGTCCGAATGATCTGAGGATGAAGTAGTGGAGCCCGAGGATTCGGTGCAATCGGAAGTCATTGCTAAATTTAATTCAAATTTATTTTTTGAAATTATTTTTACAATTTTTACTAAGTCGCGAGAATTAATGTTTGATTTCTAAGTCACAAGTTGTGGAGGATTAGTCGCGAGTAGTACATTACTCGCGATTGTTTGTTGTAAGTCTTGTTATCGTCGCGAGTTATCGTCGCGAGAAGCACAGTAGTGGGTTACGCTTATCAGTCTTGTACAAGGAGTCGCGTGCTATGGTCGCGAGAAGCACAGGGGCGCGATAAGTCGCGGATAGCACAGTATATGCGATATGTCGCGAATGTACAGGAGTCCGCGCGAGAAAATGATTTATGAGGGGCGAATAGTGTATTTATAGGGGCGAAATCCCGAGTCGGAAAATCCCGAAATTTTCACCCGTTCTCAGAATCTGACGTACTTAGTGTCAAAACGATCGTATTGACGAGAGAATTTCATCCATGCTAAGGATTTCTTCGGCGGCCTCCAGAACGATAATCGGCTTTCGGGACGAGCTGTTGGTATATGGTTTACGACTCAGAATCTGAATCTGAAAACCACGTGACTATTGATATTACCTCGGTATATTCTCTTGCATTCATCCTTACCCGGGGGCTCGTCCGACGTGGTTATGTAGTATTTTCGGTATTTTCATATTATATAACAAGGCATTCTTAGGTGGTATTCTCTCAATTCAAGCTCGCTGGGCCCCATTTAAAGTTTCTGTAAGCATTTTCGGATGTTTCGGGTCATCTCGGCATCGGACGGGGCCAGGGGTATTTGCATAATTTGCCAACCGGGAGCACACCGGTCGGTTGCAACGATGTTATGTGGCTGCGTATTCACTGCTTGGAGGCAAAGAACTAATTTACGAGGTTTTCCGGTATTTCCTCATCGTATTTCCGACTAATATCTTGACCGGGATTGGTTCCCGAAACTTCTGTATCAGCATGGCATTTATAATATTATAATTGGAGGTTATATATAAGTGTTTTGGGCTAAGTGAAGTTAACTTGGCTTATGGGTTCAAGTAAGTGAATTTGGGCTGGATTCCTCTATAAATACAACCCCAGTGTCTTTGAACGGGTTCAGACAGTTATCACGTTTCCCAAGGCAAGACTTCATTTTCCTACACTGTATACTCGCGACTTATCGCACGTAGTCGCGAGTTATTGGCTCTGCACTATTCATTTCTCGAGATATTGACTCTGCACTATTCATTTCGCGAGTTATTTTCTCTGCACTATTCATTTCGCAAGTTATTGACTCTGCACTATTCATTTTGTGAGTTATTGACTCTGCACTATTCATTTCTCGAGTTTTTGACTCTGCACTATTCCAGTCGCGACTTATTGATTCACCCTGACTCTCGCGACTTGCTGCACTATTCCATTCGCGACGTGTAGCTGACACAGTGACTCTCGCGACTTGCTGCTGATACAGTGTGTCCTGCGTCTTGCTGACCACAACTCGCGGCTGCCTGCCTATCGAGCCCGACTGGGTGTTTTTGATCGTTTTTCGAGCCGTTTTAGCCCGTGTTATTATTATCACCTCATTGTACTTGTATTCTTTGATTATTATAGTGGAAACCAAGGTAGAGCTTCGCTCTCCCGAGGATGTAAGCCCACACATTGTGGGCCCAACCTCGTATATCGCTCGTGTCCTCACAACAATATAATTTCAAATAACTAAAAATTGACTGATCTAAAGCAAACGCCCCAAAATATTTTTAGATTAGATCAATTTGTATGAATATCATTTGGCTCATTTTTCACAAAATTCCACATGTTCTTGGTGTGATGATTTTGATTTCAATTAAACTTGAATTGATGTTGTTAAAACAAGAATACATGCTGTTAGAACAATGAATAGTTTGGTTATACCATGATTTATGTGATTAAACTATAGTTTAAATGCTATTACATGAAGTCATGTTGTTATGACTTGCACGATAATCTTTTTTGGAACTTATTTTTTTTGTATACACAACAAGTATTCATTATGTTAGGCATTATTTAGTTTGAATACACTTGGTTGTACCATATTTACAATGTGATTTGTATGAATATCATTCATTTGACTCATCTTTCACGTAGTTCCACATGTTCTTGGTGTGATGATTTTTATTTCAATTAAACTTGAATTAATGTTGTTAAAACTTGAATACATGTTGATAGAAACAAGATTATCTTAGTTATACCATGATTTATGTGATTAAACAATAGTTTAAATGCTATGTCATGAAGTCGTATTTTAGGACTTGTATGTTCATTCCATTATCGAATTTACTATTTTTGTATACACTACAAGTATTTGTGATGTTAGGCATTATTTAGTTTGAATACACTTGGTTTTACCAAATTTACAACGTGATTTGTATGAATATCATTTGGCTCATTTTTCAAATAATTCCACATGTTCTGCGTGTGATTATTTTGATTTCAATTAAACTTGAATTGATGTTGTTAAAACAAGATTACATGTTGTTAGAACCATGAATAGTTTGGTTATACCATGATTTATGTGATTAGACTATAGTTTAAATGCTATGACATGAAGTCGTGTTGTTATGACTTACACTATCATTCCGTTTTCAAACTTATTTTTTTTGTACACACAACAAGTATTCGTTATGTTAGGCATTATTTAGTTTGAATACACTTGGTTTTACCAAATTTACAACGTGATTTGTATGAATATCATATGGCTCATTTTCCACATAATTCCACATGTTCTGCGTGTGATTATTTTGATTTCAATTAAACTTGAATTGATGTTGTTAAAACAAGATTACATGTTGTTAGAACCATGAATAGTTTGGTTATACCATGATTTATGTGATTAAACTATAGTTTAAATGCAATGACATGAAGTCATGTTGTTATGACTTGCACGATCATTCTGTTTTGGAACTTATTTTTTTTGTATACACAACAAGTATTCGTTATGTTAGGCATTATTTAGTTTGAATACACTTGGTTTTACCAAATTTACAACGTGATTTGTATGAATATCATTTGGCTCATTTTTCAAATAATTCCACATGTTCTGCGTGTGATGATTTTGATTTCAATTAAACTTGAATTGATGTTGTTAAAACAAGAATACATGTTGTTAGAATCATGAATAACTTGGTTATACCATGATTTATGTGATTAAACTATAGTTTAAATGCAATGACATGAAGTCATGTTGTTATGACTTGCACGATCATTCTGTTTTCAAACTTACTTTTTTTGTATACACTACAAGTATTTGTGATGTTAGGCATTATTTAGTTTGAATACACTTGGTTTTACCAAATTTACAACGTGATTTGTATGAATATCATTTGGCTCATTTTTCACATAATTCCACATGTTCTGCGTGTGATTATTTTGATTTCAATTAAACTTGAATTGATGTTGTTAAAACAAGATTACATGTTGTTAGAACCATGAATAGTTTGGTTATACCATGATTTATGTGATTAAACTATAGTTTAAATGCAATGACATGAAGTCATAAAACAAGATTACATGTTGTTAGAACCATGAATAGTTTGGTTATACCATGATTTATGTGATTAGACTATAGTTTAAATGCTATGACATGAAGTCGTGTTGTTATGACTTGCACGATCATTCCGTTTTCGAACTTACTTTTTTTGTATACACAACAAGTATTCGTTATGTTAGGCATTATTTAGTTTGAATACACTTGGTTTTACCAAATTTACAACGTAATTTATATGAATATCATTTGGCTCATTTTTCACATAATTCCACATGTTCTGCGTGTGATTATTTTGATTTCAATTAAACTTGAATTTATGTTGTTAAAACAAGAATACATGTTGTTAGAACCATGAATAACTTGGTTATACCATGATTTATGTGATTAGATTATAGTCTAAATGCAATAATATGAAGTCATGTTGCTATGATTTGCACGATCATTCTGCTTTGGACCTTATTTTTTTTTATACACATCAAGTTTTCGTTATGTTAGACATTATTTAGTTTGAATACACTTGGTTTTACCAAATTTACAATGTGATTTGTATGAATATCATTTGGCTCATTTTTCACATAGTTCCACATGTTCTTGGTGTGATGATTTTGATTTCAATTAAACTTGAATTGATGTTGTTAAAACATGAAAACATGTTGATAGAAACAAGATTAACTTAGTTATACCATGATTTATGTGATTATACAATAGTTTAAATGCTATGTCATGAAGTCGTATTTTAGGACTTGTATGTTCATTTCGTTGTCGAATTTACTATTTTTGAATACACAACAAGTATTCGTGATGTTAGACATTATTTAGTTTGAATACCATTGGTTTTACCAAATTTACAACGTGATTTGTATGAATACCATTTGTCTCATTTTTCACATAATTCCACATGTTCTGGGTGTGATAATTTTGATTTCAATAAAACTTGAATTGATGTTATATAACAAGAATACATGTTGTTAAAACCATGAATAACTTGGTTATACCATGATTTATGTGATTAAACTATAGTGTAAATGCTATAACATGAAGTCATGTTGTTATAACTTGCACGATCATTCTGTTTTGGAACTTATTTTTTTTGTATACACAACAAGTATTCGTTATGTTAGACGTTATTTAGTTTCAATACACTTGGTTGTACCATATTTACAATGTGATTTGTATGAATATCATTCGACTCATTTTTCACGTAGCTCCACATGTTCTTGGTGTTATGATTTTTATTTCAATTAAACTTGAATTGATGTTGTTAAAACATGAATACAGGTTGTTAGAACCAAGAATTACTTGGTTATACCATGATATATGTGATTAAACTATAGTTTAAATGCTATGACATGAAGTCGTGTTGTTATGACTTGCACTATTATTCCGTTTTGGAACTTACTTTTTTTGTACACACAACAACAATTCATGTTGTTCGGCTTTATGTAGTTTGAATTCACTTGGTTTTACCAAAATTACAATGTGATTTGTATGAATACAATTTGGTTCATTTTTCACATAGTTCCACATGTTCTAGTTGTGATGATTTTGCTTTCAGTTAAACTTGAATTGATGTTGTTAAAACATGAATACATGTTGTTAGAACCAAGAATAACTTGTTTATAACATGTATTATGTGATTAAACTATAGTATAAATGCAATGACATGAAGTCGTGTTGTTATCACTTGCACGATCATTCTATGTTGGAACTTATTTTTTTTGTATACACAACAAGTATTCGTGATGTTAGGCTTTATTTAGTTTGAATACACTTGGTTGTACCAAATTTACAATGTGATTTGTATGAATATCAATTGACTCATTCTTCACGTAGTTCCACATGTTTTTGTGTGATGATTTTTATTTCAATTATACTTGAATTGATGTTATTAAAACATGAATACATGTTGTTAGATCCATGAATAACTTGGTTATACCATGTTTTATGCGATTAAACTATAGTTTAAATGATATGACATGAAGACATGTTGTTATCACTTGCACGATCATTCTATGTTGGAACTTATTTTTTTGTATACACAACAAGTATTCGTTATGTTAAGCATTATTTAGTTTGAATACACTTGGTTGTTCCAAATTTACAATGTGATTTGCATGAATATCAATTGACTCATTTTTCACGTAGTTCCACATGTTCTTGGTGTGGTGATTTTTATTTCAATTAACCTTGAATTGATGTTGTTAAAACATGAATACATGTTGTTAGAAACATGAATAACTTGGTTATACCATGATTTATGTGATTAAACTATAGTTTAAATGCTATGACATGAAGTCATGTTGTTATCACTTGCACGATCATTCCGTTTTCGAACTTACTTTTTTTGTACACACAACAAGTATTCGTGATGTTAAGCATTATTTAGTTTGAATACACTTGGTTTTACCAAATTTACAATGTGATTTGTATGAATATCATTTGGCTCATTTTTCACATAGTTCCACATGTTCAAGGTGTGATTATTTTGCTTTCATTAAAAACTTGAATTTATGTTGTTAAAACATGAATACATGTTGTTTGAACCAAGAATAACTTGGTTATAACATGTATTATGTGATTAAACTATAGTTTAAATGCTATGACTTGAAGTTATGTTGTTATCACTTGCACGATCATTCTGTGTTGGAACTTATTTTTTTGTATACACAACAAGTATTCGTTATGTTAAGCATTGTGTAGTTTGAATACATTTGGTTGTTCCAAATTTACAATGTGATTTGTATGAATATCAATTGACTCATTTTTCACGTAGTTCCACAAGTTCTTGGTGTGGTGATTTTTATTTCAATTAACCTTGAATTGATGTTGTTAAAACATGAATACATGTTGTTAGAACCATGAATAACTTTGTTATACCATGATTTATGTGATTAGACCATAGTTTAAATGCTATGACATGAAGTCGTGTTGTTATGACTTGCACTATCATTCCGTTTTCGAACGTACTTTTTTTGTACACACAACAAGTATTCGTGATACTCGGCTTTATTTAGTTTGAATTCACTTAGTTTTACCAAATTTACAATGTGATTTGTATGAATATCATTTTGTTCATTTTTCACATAGTTACACATGTTCTAGGTGTGATGATTTTGCTTTCATTAAAAACTTGAATTGATGTTGTTAAAACATGAATTCATGTTGTTAGAACCAAGAATAACTTGGTTATACCATGTATTATGTGATTAAACTATAGTTTAAATGCAATGACATGAAGTCGTGTGGTTATGACTTGCACTATCATTCCGTTTTCGAACTTTCTTTATATGTACACACAACAAGTATTCGTGATGTTCGGCATTAGTTAGTTTGAATTCACTTGGTTTTAGCAAATTTATATTGTGATTTGTATGAATATCATTTGGCTCATTTTTCACATAGTTCCACATGTTCTAGGTGTGATGATTTTGCTTTTAGTAAAAACTTGAATTGATGTTGTTAAAACATGTATACATGTTGTTCGAACCAAGAAAAACTTGTTTATACCATGATTTATGTGATTAAACTATTGTTTAAATGATATGACATGAAGTCGTGTTGTTATGACTTACACGATCATTCCGTTTTCGAACTTACTTTTTTTGGACACACAGCAAGTATTCGTGATGTTAGGTTTTATTTAGTTTGAATACACTTGGTTGTACCAAATTTACAATCTGATTTGTATGAATATCAATTGACTCATTTTTCACGTAGTTCCACATGTTCTTGGTGTGATGATTTTTATTTCATTTAAACTGGAATTGATGTTGTTAAAACATGAATACATGTTGTTAGAACCATGAATAACTTTGTTATACCATGATTTATGTGATTAGACTATAGTTTAAATGCTATGACATGAAGTCGTGTTGCTATGACTTGCACTATCATTCCGTTTTCGAACTTACTTTTTTTGTACACACAGCAAGTATTCGTGATGTTAGGCATTATTTAGTTTGAATACACTTGGTTTTAGCAAATTTACAATGTGATTTATATGAATATCATATGGCTAATTTTCCACATAGTTCCACATGTTCTAGGTGTGATGATTTTGATTTAATTATACTTGAAATGATGTTGTTAAAACATGAATACATGTTCATAGAAACAAGATTAACTTAGTTATACCATGATTTATGTGATTATACAATAGTTTAAATGCTATGTCATGAAGTCGTATTTTAGGACGTGTATGTTCATTCCGTTGTCGAATTTACTATTTTTGTATACACAACAAGTATTCGTGATGTTAGGCATTATTAAGTTTGAATACCCTTGGTTTTACCAAATTTACAACGTGATTTGTTTGAATACCATTTGGCTCATTTTTCACATAATTCCACATGTTCTGGGTGTGATAATTTTGATTTCAATTAAACTTGAATTGATGTTGTTAAAACAAGAATACATGTTGTTAGAATTATGAATAACTTGGTTATACCATGATTTATGTAATTAAACTATAGTTTAAATGCTATAACATGAAGTCATGTTGTTATGACTTGCACGATCATTCTGTTTTGGAACTTATTTTTTTTGAATACACAACAAGTATTCGTTATGTTAGACATTATTTAGTTTCAATACACTTAGTTGTACCATATTTACAATGTGATTTGTATGAATATCATTCGACTCATTTTTCACGTAGCTCAACATGTTCTTGGTGTGATGATTTTTATTTCAATTAAACTTGAATTGATGTTGTTAAAACATGAATACATGTTGATAGAAACAAGATTAACTTACTTATACCATGATATATGTGATTAAACTATAGTTTAAATGCTATGATATGAAGTCGTGTTGCTATGACTTGCACTATTATTCCGTTTTAGAACTTACTTTTTTTGTACACACAACAACTATTCATGTTGTTCGGCTTTATGTAGTTTGAATTCACTTGGTTTTACCAAAATTACAATGTGATTTGTATGAATATCATTTGGCTCATATTTCACATAGTTCCACATGTTCTAGTTGTGATGATTTTGCTTTCAGTTAAACTTGAATTGATCTTGTTAAAACAAGAATAGATGTTGTTAGATCCATGAATAACTTAGTTATACCATGTTTTATGCGATTAAACTATAGTTTAAATGCTATGACATGAAGACATGTTGTTATCACTTGCACGATCATTCTATGTTGGAACTTATTTTTTTTGTATACACAACAAGTATTCGTTATGTTAGGCATTATTTAGTTTGAAAACACTTGGTTGTACCAAATTTACGATGTGATTTGTATGAATATCAATTGACTCATTTTTCACGTAGTTCCACATGTTTTTGGTGTGATGATTTATATTTCAATTAAACTTGAATTGATGTTATTAAAACATGAATACATGTTGTTAGAAACATGAATAACTTGGTTATACCATGATTTATGTGATTAAACTATAGTTTAAATGCTATGACATGAAGTCGTGTTGTTATGACTTACACTATCATTCCGTTTTCGAACTTATTTTTTTTGTACACACAACAAGAATTAGTGATGCTCGGCTTTATTTAGTTTGAATTCACTTGGTTTTACCAAATTTANTTTATAATGTGATTTGTAAGAATATCATTTGGCTCATTTATAACAAAGTTCCACATGTTCTAGATGTGATGATTTTGATTTCAATTAAACTTGATTTGATGTAGTTAAAACATGATTATATGTTGTTAGAACCAAAAATGACTTGGTTATACCATGATATATGTGAATGAACTATAGTTTAAATGCTATGACATGAAGTCTTGTTGTTATGACTTTCACGATCTTTTCGATTTCGAATATACTTTTTTGAATATAGAACAAGTATTCGTGATGTTAGGATTTATTTAGTTCGAATACACTTGGTTTTACCAAATTTACAATGTGATTTGTATGAATATCGTTTGGCTCATTTCTCACATAGTTCCACATGTTCTATGTGTGATGATATTAATTTCAATCAAACTAGAATTGATGTTGTTAAAACCTTAATACATGTGGTGTGACCCAAGAATAACATGGTTATACCATGATATATGTGATTAAACTATAGTTTAAATGCTAAGACATGAAGTCGTGTTGTTGTGACTTGCACGATCATTCCGTTTTCGAAAATACTTTTTTTGTATATACAACAAGTATTCGTGATGTTCGGCATTATTTATATTGAATACACTTAGTTTTACCTAATTTACATTGTGATTTGTATGAATATCATTCGGCTCTTTTTTCACATAGTTCCACATGTTATAGGTGTGATGATTTTGATTTCAATCAAACTTGAATTGATGTTGTTAAAACCTTAATACATGTGGTGTGACCCAAGAATAACATGGTTATACCATGATATATGTGATTAAACTATAGTTTAAATGCTATCACATGAAGTCGTGTTGTTATGACTTTCACGATCATTCCGTTTTCGAACTTACTTTTTTTGTATATACAACAAGTATTCGTGATGTTCGGCATTATTTATATTGAATACACTTAGTTTTACCTAATTTACATTGTGATTTGTATGAATATCATTCGGCTCTTTTTTCACATAGTTCCACATGTTATAGGTATGATGATTTTGATTTCAATCAAACATGAATTGATGTTGTTAAAACATTAATACATGTTGTTAGAACCAAGAATTACATGGTTATACCATGATACATGTGATTAATCTATAATTTAAATGCTATCACATGAAGTCGTGTTGTTATGACTTTCACGATAATTCCGTTTTCGAACTTACTTTTTTTGTATATAGATCAAGTATTCGTGATGTTAGGCTTAATTTAGTTTGAATACACTTGGATTTACAATTTTATAATGTTTTTTGTAAGAATATCATTTGGCTCATTTTTAGCAAAGTTCCACATGTTCTAGATGTGATGATTTTTATTTCAATTAAACTTGATTTGATGTTGCTAAAACATTATTACATGTTGTTAGAACCAAGAATAACATGGCTATACCATGATATATGTGATTAAACTATAGTTTAAATACTATGACATGAAGTCGTTTTGTTATGACTTGCACGATCATTCCGTTTTCGAACTAACTTTTTTTGAATATACAACAAGTATTCGTGATGTTAGGCTTTATTTAGTTCGAATACACTTGGTTTTACAAAATTTACAATGTGATTTGTATGAATATCGTTTGGCTCATTTTTCACATAGTTCCACATGTTTTATGTGTGATGATATTAATTTCAATCAAACTTGAAATGATGTTGTTAAAACCTTAATACATGTTGTTTGAACCAAGAATAACATGGTTATACCATGATATATGTGATTAAACTATAGTTTAAATACTAAGATATGAAGTCGTGTTGTTGTGACTTGGACGATCATTCCGTTTTTGAAATTACTTTTTTTGAATATACAACAAGTGATCGTGATGTTAGCCATTATTTAGATTGAATACACTTGATTTTACCTAATTTACATTGTGATTTGTATGAATAACAATCGGCTCATTTTTCACATAGTTCCACATGTTATAGGTGTGTTGATTTTGATTTCAATCAAACATGAATTGATGTTGTTAAAACATTAATACATGTTGTTAGAACCAAGAATAATATGGTTATACCATGATATATGTTATTAAACTATAATTTAAATGCTATCACATGAAGTCGTGTTGTTATGACTTTCACGATCATTCCGTTTTCGAACATACTTTTTTTGTATATAGATCAAGTATTCGTGATGTTAGGCTCTATTTAGTTTGAATACACTTGGTTTTGCCAATTTTATAATGTGATTTGTAAGAGTATCATTTGGCTCATTTATAACAAAGTTCCATATGTTCTAGATGTGATGATTTTGATTTCAATTAAACTTGATTTGATGTTGTTAAAACATGATTACATGTTGTTAGAACCAAAAATGACTTGGTTGTACCATGATATATGTGATTAAACCATAGTTTAAATGCTATGACATGAAGTCGTGTTGTTATGACTTGCACGATCATTCCATTTTTGAACTTACTTTTTTTGTATATACGACAAGTATTCATGATGTTAGGCTTTATTTAGTTTGAATACACTTGGTTTTGCCAATTTTATAATGTGATTTGTAAGAGTATCATTTGGCTCATTTATAACAAAGTTCCANATTCTTCCCTCTTTTGATTCATTGTAAATTGATACGTTATTTTTATTTGGGTTGATCCGAGTATCATGACTCAATTCATTAACTCATGAAGGTGCATGAAGACCTTTCAAGAGGTTAAACAAGAGCATGCAACACTTAAAAGGAAGTTGGAGAACTACATGCAGGTGGCTCGTTAAGGACCTGCTGAAATTAAATATGGGACGAGATGGTGTGTAATATGTAATATATTGAAGTTCAAGGGTTTTGATTGTAAATATCAAATAATCGTGTGTTTGTTCAATAAATGTATGTTTTTCTAGTTATTTTGGGATACCTTTTCCATTAAAATCTAAACATTCTCACTTACCATTCTTTTCGTACATGTTCAGATCCGTATCATCGGACAGTATACCAATCGGTACCAATTTTTTTATATATATTAAAAAAAATCAAAAATAATACTTAATTATTTTCTAGAATCAGACGAAAAAAAACCTAAAATTCAACCTCGATATCAGGTGATACCAAAAAAACTACCGGTAGTGTCAAAAGATTTAACGTACTAACCAGTACACCGGTACGAAAACATGGTCCGTAACTCATGTCAACCATTATAGAGTTTGTAAGATAAAATGTTCATTTCTTTAATCACAGATTTTTCGGATTAATTGCATATTGTACCACTATGATGACTTCGGGCTAACACAAAAAATTCCAACCAATATTTGCAGAACTAGTTCTCAAACTTCATGTATTGCAAATTGATCCTTAATATTTTAAATTTTGACAATTGAAACCATCTTGAAAAATCAAAGGGACTTGTTTCGGAAATTGAAACTACCCTAAAAAAGATTAGTGACCAATTTTGCCAATACCGGGATTGGGCATAGCAATAGGTGAAAATCCAAATTCCAAATAGCAATACAAAATCATGTTTCACTTGGCAGAAGGAAACAACAGATAAAGATACAAATCACAAGCATATAATTTCAAAGAAGCTTCAAACATGGATCACAATTACATGCCCTGTTCGATGAGGTAATCACCGATACTCTCAACGACAACATTACACTGACCTGGAGTCATCGGTTCGTTGTAGATTCCGATTAGCAATGCAAGGTTTGTCTTCTTCACTGTTATCCCACCAGCTCCCTGAAATAGTTACTCAATATTGTCATCAAATCCATGGTGCAATGTACTATTTCATTTTTTTGGCACTCAGTTACTCAAGGAATCAGAGTATGATTGGCTAAACTAATGCACATTATCAGTTAAATTTACCCATTTGAAAAAATCAAATGGTGGAAGTCGACAAATGAGCAATCTCAAGGAGTAAAAAAAGTGTATCTTGTTGATGGATAACAATGAACAGACAGTAATTCCTAATTAAAGAAGATCAGGATCCAAGGGGAGTCTAGTGATGAAAAGGAGTTTCAAGGAGTGAAATAATTGATTCAATGGATATTCAAATGTCTAATATAAAGGTAGATTCCAAAGCCGCAATAAATTCATAAAAGAGCCAAAAAATCAAGAAATTAGAAGTGAAGAGAAATCGCAACCTTCTTTCCTCTAATCACAGCTCCAGGTTCGCCCTGGATAACCATGTATTTTGAACCACCAAGATGTAAACCCGTGGGAGCAAGTTTTCCAGGTTCCTGAAAATCTTCCATAATCGCAGCAATCTCCTCAGGTTTGAACTAACAATCATCAACGAATATTAAAATCCAATCGATAACAATGAGCAGTAAAACTAGTGAAGTTCAAGAATCATAGATTGAGGCGGATCGGATCAACTTCATAAAGTAAAATAAACAATCACCTGAGGAAAAGTAGAGCTCTGAGCCCAAACAACGGCGTCATGACCGACGATTGCAGCAGCAGTTAGACGATTTCCGTCGATCTCACACATCAAGTGATCATCTACGTAGCTCTGCCAAGACATTTCTCTCTCGAATTGGTTACAGATACGAAATTGTGCTGTATTCTTCAGCAATTCTCAAGTTTTCAATACAATTCCGCGGGATATAAGTTTTATGTGGCGTGGAATTAAAGCCAAATTGTATTATTGGGTAAACCCCTTACCCAAAAGGTCCAATGGGCTATATTTAATTTCCTTGGTATCCCACATCGGAATATGAATAGAAGCAAAAGATGTTTATAACACTAAAGATTGTCAGTTGGTTCACGACCTTACTTGAACAGGATCTGTTCTATAGGCTCGTACTGTCATCTCTTTGAGAAGAAAGTAGATGAAAAACCTAATCTGGAGGATGAGTCACGGCCGGATCGCCAGAGCGTGATGTACCATTCCAACAGTCCTTCCATGGGCTGTTGTTAATAGTTGATGATCGTTCTTAGCAAGCATTAGCTTGCCTAGATGGTCTTCCGGCGTTCTCGACAGATCCTAACTTTTTTGTCTTCCAATTTGGCACACGGTTTAGTATAGGATGTGCGGTTCGGATTCACTCGGTCTAAGAGTAGGGGTTCACTCCTGCCGGTTTAGGTTCGATTTCTAGAGAATTTTCTCTTTTTAATTTCAAAATTGAATAACTTTTTCTTGATATATCACTCCATTGAGTTTGTTTGGTACCACGATTAAACGTATGGTGAGATGATCTAATCGTGATTTTTTTAATGCACGCAAAAAACAAACTTAATTACGATGTGATAATCGTTAAAAAATTGCAAAATCATCACATCTGTTAAAACTAGTTGTAGCTTCATCGTTATTTTGGAAATGACTCATTCATCCTTAATTCTATTAATTATAATATAATTATATTTATTATTATTATGTATATAATGGTATATTAATATTTTTACATAAATCACGATCATAATACCACAATTTTACCAAACATACTTAAAAATTCACGATCATCATATCTCACCACACATCATCACACCACAATTTTAAAAAGATAAACCAAACAAACTCATTAAGATGTCATATCTGTTATTCTTATATGTTTAGTTAACTCGTACGGATTTAAATGAACCAAATCAATATTGGTATATCGAATTTCCGACTTAAAAGTTTAATTATAAATGTCCAACTTCTATAAAAAATGTAGATTTCCATTAAAGAGAACCCTGCCCTTCTAAGTACAATAAACCCTAAACCAGATATCAAACAATGGAAAACGATGGTTGAGAATTACGATCCTACGAGTTCTTGGCGATATCCGACGGGGGTTTTACATTTCGGGGAAGTAAGAAATCGGGTAGTAAGGATGGTACGATGAATGCAAACACCAAACAGACGAAAACCAGAACGACAACGTACCAACAACTGTGAGGAATCCCAATCAATAGTTCATCACAAACTGTAATCAACATAAACAAAATCTCACACTTACTATGATAACTTAGTTAAATCACATAACAAAATTATACTGCATTACCTATATTGAATATGGTAAACTCCCTTTCTCGTTGTCCCGGTATTGCGATAACTCCTTCGGGTTCAACGCTAACCGTAACTGAGATTCCATTGCCACCCTGAGAACAAAAAATCATTATATTGAAATAGACATTAAACTCAAAGAATCATAGCAAACCTCATTAGCTGTAGAGAAAATTTCATCATTCTTGAAAATCAACTTCTCTGTGTTGAGTAGTTTTCTTCCCATGTCAAAAGTACGTTGATTCAAATGTAAAGAGAATTTGGAAGGTATCTGTTGTTCAAGAGCCTTGTAAGTAAATTGATCGTTCTATGGTTCGGTTCACATTTAAGGAGATATTAGAAAGAAAAGACATACGGAAGCGGGATACGAAATCTTCACTTCGTACCATGTGTTTGGTTTCAATCCATGTAACTGATAGATGCATGATCCACCTTGCAATGGCAATGTTTCTTTCAACAGTTCCTTCCCAACATTCAAAACTCTTCTATAAAAAACATGTCACACTTTCAGATAGTCGAAAGGATACATCGCAGTAATCATGAGACGATAACTCAAGGATCATATTCCAAAACGGTAATAAAACAAGCCCAGAATTTGAAAACAAAGTTCCCTTAGTTTCAAATGAGGCAGCACACATTGCTAACTCAATGTTATAATTACTATCAAATTCCAAAATGTTGCCTAAATATCCTATAGATTGTTCATTAAAATGTACGCAAAACCTCTCATTTGAACAAATAAAACATATACATTGATGAATCTGAAGTATCCATCTCGAATTATAAATAAACGAAGATATCTCGGCTAAAAAATGAATATCCAATTTCAAAAGCCATAACAATGACTAATGCAAAATTTAGACAAAGGGAAGCAGCTTATCAGATTAACAAACTAAGGTAGATTAGTTTAAATGTGACTTACACGCTTCCAAAACTTGATAAAGGGCCATAGCTTACAGCAACCAGCAAGAAAAAGCAAAAGCAGAAGCAATCTCGGGATTTCATTTCTAGGAGATCACCTAAAAACCATTACAATTTACGCCTCATGGGTAATGTGGAAAAATAGAAGAGCAGGAACAGTGAATTATTCATGAACAATAATAAAGAATTCCTTTATCCTAAACCTAAACCTGCCTTGTTTGGCTTCATAAGTGATAATCACGCAATCAGAAACATAACAACGATAATTTGCTGCAAATACCGAGAAATCAGAACAGCCCAAAAATTGTAACAAGACAGAAATTGAAAGGAACAACGAAAAGGGGAATGCACCCCAAAGCTTATCACTTCCGATGATCCTTCACAAATTCAATCATAAAGAAATCTAAGCTGGAAGTGATGCTTATTCGAAACCTAAAATTTGAAAATAAATATATTTCTATTTGAATTTTGATTACTAAATTAAGAAAAACACCTAATTTTACCAAAATTTTTAATATACTATTAATAATTGGTTTAATGTATATTAAATATTGGATTAATTTGAGTGTTGGGCCTAAAGAAGCCATTGAAGTTTTTATACAGACCTCTTCAAGTGCTTTGTAGTATGATAGTCAGGTTTTAATTGAGGTACTCTTTTCAAGGAAAACAATTCAAGAATCGTTTTTGGAGCTCAACTTGATTGGGAAACTGAATTTAAAGAAAATTGGCGGAACTTCAGAAGTGATAAGACCAAGAACTCGCCTAAATCCGAGGGATGGTAGGTTATGCCACATTTACTTATTTATCAACTGTCTATCTTCTGTGAAATCGTTTGAAATGTGCGCTAGTTTTCTAATTGTGGTTGATTTTACTGCTTGGGCAGTTTTCAATTGCAGCGATCAATGATTCGGACGAAGCAAACGAGTGGCATCAGCCGTTGGCCCCGACGAAGGAAGCCCAGGTAGTATTTTGTGCCATTTTTCTTTTGATGTACTTGAATGCATTGTAAATTGTGTGGTCAAATAACTATTTTATCATGTCTCTTTTGCTTAACAGTTATATGATGAACAATATGTGTTTATGATGTTTGTTTTCCTCCAGGAATTTCATTTGTCACAGTTGTATCATGACGGGCTTTCTCGATTACAAGCTAAGGACTACGAAAAAGCTCGTGAATATTTGGAGTTGGTATTAAATGCTGAGGTTGTGCATGTGATTATAGTGTTTCATTTTTCTGTAGGCTTTTGTTTCAATTTAGTTGAGTTTCTTTTTCATTTTTTCAGGGTGGAAATGATGCCAAGTGCGGTCATCTTTTGCCGCTCAGGTATTTATTGATGGATGTATCTTGCATTCTCTTCTCTTATCCGATGAAGCAATACTAAGTTTTCACAGTTTTCTTTATTTTGGAATCAAAATTTTACTTGGATCAAACTAAGATTGACTTGCGTTACATATAGAACTAGTTAATAATTTGCATCTTGCCTAGGCATACTTGGGATGCATGAGTAATTCAGACTTATATAAGATGAAGATGAACTATTTGACAGGATTTGTTTTTCTTTTTAAAATTTAATTCATGAAATGAATATTATCTTTGCTGAAACTTGAGTCTTCTTCAGGTTTTTGGCTCTTAAAAACTTGGCGTTAGTTTTTGTTCAATTGGGCTCTGAATATCACAAAAATGCCTTGGATTGCTATCTACAAGCTGTAGAGATTGATGAAAAAGATTTTGTTGTCTGGAACCAGTTAGGAACCCTATCTTGCTCCATGGGATCGTTAAGCATTGCACGATGGGCTTTCGAGCAGGGCCTGATTTGTAGCCCTAATAACTGTGAGACATTTATACCTTTTTCAGTCCCTGCAGCCATTCAAAAATTATGATATGGATTTACTTTCTAACTGTTATTCACCCATCTCAAAAATATTTTCATAATTTCAACAGTTTTACTTTCCTCTGATGTTGAAACATAACCATTTTTCATTGTTTGTGCAGGGAATTGTATGGAGAAACTCTTGGAAGTTTTAATTGCAATTGGTGATGAGGTGTCTTGTCTTTCAGTCTCTGAAATCATATTAACGCAGTGGCCATCTCATTCTCGTGCTTTGCATGTCAAGAGTACCATTCAGGACCCAGAGACAATACCATTTGCACCGCGGAGTATAGATAAACTACAACCGACACATGCACGCTTAAAATTTCCTGAGAAGAGAAAAGCATTAGATGAGGGCATGGTTATGTCCACCCCAAAAAGGCTGAAGCAAAACATAGAAATTCAACTTTCAGAAACCTCTTGGATGACCCTTGTAACTGAACTGCTAGCTATTCTATGCCCATTATCAACTTCTGACATTGTATCAGGAGTTGATGTGCACATGCCAGGAGACGCAAAATTAGCTGTTACACTGCCTTCATTTTCAGAAAATTCATCTTACGGTGATAAAATGAAAGTTTCTACAGTTATTCCATTTGGCTCAGACTTGAATTTTGATAATTCAATTCATGTAAAGGAGAAGGAAGGGTTTGAAGAACCTCAAGAGAGAAGAAGTAGTCGCCTGGAAAGGCTCAGGAGCCGCAAACCTGAGACAGTAGAAAACGAAATGTCCAATAAGGATCTTTCTAAAATTGTTAAGAAATGTTTGCTTCCTTACAATGTTGGTGGAATCGGAACTACTAATTCCCAACAAGCTACTGAAGTTTCTTGTTCGGAAAATACCGAGGAATCAGATGTTACTACATTTGTTCAGATTAATTCTGAAAATTTTGGTGCTTATCAGTTCATTGAATTGCTGTTGGAGAAAATTGCAAGTAGCTGCATTCCACATCAGGACAATATTACGAAAATTCTAGAACTAGAGAAACTGATACGGCCTTGGGGATATAGAAGAACTAAGGAATGCAGTCTTTTTCTTGCCGAGCTCTATTATGATGTAGGGTTGGCTTCTTTTGAGGAACCGGCTTTGTGCAGCTTCATGTCAGAGGCATCATATCATATCTGTAAAGTTATTGAATCTGCAGCTATACATTATTCTTCTTATATTGCTGGAGTTGAAACAAAAAGCAGTTCCTCCCAAGTAGATGTTTGCAAACTCAAGCCCCCACTTGTGATGGACAAATCACCATTGTTATGTAGCAACCACAGCTTCTGGGTGCGCTTTTTCTGGTTGAGCTCACATTTATCTCGACTGGAAGGTGATGAGGAAAGGGTCCAGAGAGAACTTTCCATTGCACTGTCCCTTTTCCTTGACAAGGAGGTGATGACTAGCCACCCTGGCTCTATTTTTATGCATCACTGCAAAGGGACAAAAGAATTGTCCATCGATAGGGTCCTTTATGAAATGCATATGATAGAAGTTGACTATGGATTAAGGAAGCCTGTTAGAGAGATGCTTGAGAAGAACATGCATAATGAATGTATTAGTGTTCTTGCTCCTCTTTTATTGTCAGCAAAGTCTGTTTATTTTGAATATGGCTATGATGGTGTTAATGAAGGTAAAGGATCCCTATCAGTAGAACTAGCTGCACTTGATATTTTAATAAAATCATGTGAACTGTCTTCACCCATGGATATCTATACCTTTTTATGTTCTCACAAAAGGAAGCTTCAAATTCTTTTAGCTGGAGCTGGTATTGTGACCGGTTCTGAAGATACATGCAGCACAGATACTTTTTCTTCTTCTCAATTTAATGAAAATACTTGGAAGCACTGGACTTCTTTAGTTGCTGTTGCAGTTAAAGCTATTTCTCAGTCTGCATCAACGATTAAATGTGCCACCAACTTTGATGAAATTTCTGTAAGTATTGGGTTTGAAACAATGAATACGTATATTTTGGAATAAGCTGCAGAATTTGATATTTTTAGAAAAAAATAATCCATTTCTGGATGGCATATTTCACTTCCTATAATGTTTGGCCATTTGTTGCAGAAAAATATTCCAGTGACTGTAATTGGTGGAATCCAGTCGTTATTAGTGGTATTCATGTGCAGTATTGCTAATTTGTGCTTAGGTAAAAGGATAACTTGCAGTGGATTTCGAGAGTCCATTGAGCAAGCTGAACAAGGCTACTTGATAGATGCTGCTGTTGCATTCTGTAAACTGCAGCACCTAAACCACCGGGTTGAAATCAAGTCTCAAGTAAGAATGTTGATCTTTTTTGTCTCTTCTCCACTTTTAGAAATTTACTTAATTAGTGTGGTTGACTCTTGCTCTATACAATACGTTTTTGGCTTCCTATCAGGCTGAACTAATTGTGACTATTCATGATATGCTTGCTGAGTTCGGTATCTGCTGTGCACGAGGGGATGGTAGTGAAGAACAAGAAGGGACATTCTTAAGATTTGCGATCAAGCATCTATTGACCTTAGATATGAAGCTTAAGTCTACTATGAGCTCTCTGAATAAGAAAAAAGATATTAACATTATCTCCAACCAAAATGACTCTAAAATGTCTGAACAGTTGGAAAATGGTTCGGTTGAAAGTTCAGTTGAAGAAAGCATTTCCTGCAGTCTAGATGAAAAGAATAGAGACTCAATTGGTGCTGATAGGACTGAAGCCTCGTGTGCTATAAACGGTATAGAGAGCAATGAAAAAACAGAGAGAGGGGAAATGTTGACCGAGGATGAAAGTGAAGAACTTGAACTCATCCTTGACAATGCTCTGGATCAGTGTTTTTATTGTTTGTATGGTTTAAACCTGAGACTGGATTCTTCTTATGAGGAAGACTTAGTCAAACATAAAATTACAAGTCAGGGAGATTATCAAACCAAAGAGCAGTGTGCAGATGTCTTTCAATATATACTTCCGTATGCAAAGGGCTCATCTGTGAGTTTTTTGAAATTCTTCATCTCTCCATCTTAGTTTCAAAAAATTATCGCAATTCAACTTTTTCTACATGTCTTTTATTGCCCTTATATTGATGATTGATTAATTGGACGCATTTTCTTTTCAGAGAAGTGGGCTAGTTAAACTGAGGCGGGTTCTCAGAGCTATACGCAAACATTTTCCTCAGCCACCAGATGATATTTTATCGAGTAATGCTATTGATAAATTCTTAGATGATCCTGAATTATGTGAAGATAAGTTATCCGAGCATGCTGGTTCTACAGTATTTATGGATATCATGATGAAGGCTATATATCCAGAGTATGAAAGCACTGAAACATTGTTATCAGGGGAAATGCATAAGTGGGTCACAGTGTTTCTTCAATTAACCATATGGATCTGAATATGCTCTCTGAATAATGCACATTTTTATTGTCTTTGTAGCTCTGATCCATATAACGAAGTTCATCGCCATTTGTATTATGTTCTGGCACAATCTGAGGAGATGAGTGCGAGTGATAAATGGGCTGGATTTGTTTTAACCAAGGAGGGGGAAGATTTTGTACAACAGAACGCTAATATTTTCAAATATGACTTATTGTATAACCCAATGCGCCTTGAAAGTTGGGAACGGCTATCAAGGATTTATGATGAGGTAAGGTCCTCACTTCCATTCTTTGTCAGTTGGCAAAGAATGTGGGAGGAGTAGCAGTTTGGCGTATTAAGATCTATTGTCTAAATGGATTGCAGGAAGTTGACTTGCTTTTAAATGATGGCAGTAAGCAAATCAATGTTCTAAGTTGGAGGAAAAATCATACTCTAACTCAGAGAGTTGATGCAAGTCGAAGAAGGAGCAGGAGATGCTTATTGATGACTTTGGCATTGGCGAAGGCAACTTTACAGCAGGTTTGATCTTGTACCCATGGCCCATGCAGACAGGATTACCTTGATCTTTGGAGTTTAACATTTTCATACTTTGCATGATGGTGGATCTTTGGTACAGGCTGTTGGCTTCTCATTTTAGAAGAATTTTTATTGCAGTTTTTACTGGAAATTCTTTTAAAACTTGGTCATTTATCAGTATCCATGAGAATATAGGGTTATTGTTCTGATTATGCATGGTCATTTTTTCTGATTGGTTTCAGGCTGAGATACATCAGTTATTAGCTTTGGTTTACTATGATGGACTTCAGAATGTGGTGCCATTTTACGATCAAAGACTTACTTTACCCTTGAAAGATGAAACTTGGACAACGTTTTGCCAGAATGCTTTGGGCCATTTCAAGAGAGCTTTTAAGCATAAGTACTTTTTCTTATGTCAACTGGTTATTTTCATTGCCTTGTAGAATATGTGACGAGAAATTCTTTTGGATGTAGGGAAGACTGGTCTCATGCATTTTATATTGGGAAACTCAGCGAAAAACTTGGGCATCCTCATGATGTGTCATTATCATATTATGCCCAGGCTACTGCTTTGAACCCAACGGCCGTTGATCCATTTTACAGGTTGCATGCATCAAGGCTTAAGATACTTTCCAAAAATGGGAAGCAAAATGAAGATGCTTTAAAGGTTCCTGTTAATTGGCTTTTAAATATTTTTGGTTCCTACTGTTATGCATTGGGGCCTGTATCTTTGCAGTGTAAATGCACATTCTTATGTTATAAATACTTCACTGGAGGCACATGTACACCTAGAGAATACAGAAATTGCTTGCTCTTCCAGCTGTTCATTCTAATAGAATGATTTTTCTCCACATTTTCTTTTAATGCCTTAGAAACTCTTAATTTTTAATATTTGGATGCATCCATTTCAGGTTGTTTCAGTGTACTCTTTTGCTCAATCAACCAAAGAATCTGTAAAGAATATTTTTGGTGAACTTTTCTGGGAAAGCTCAGATTTATCTGTGCATCTTGAGGATGGAACATCAAGTAATCTGGTGTCTAACTCCGAAAAATTTGAAAATGTGTGGACATTGCTTTATGAAGATTGCTTATCTGCACTTGAAACTTGTGTGGAAGGAGATCTTAAGCATTTCCACAAAGCAAGATATATGATTTCTCAAGGTCTTTACCGAAGAGGCAGACCAGGTGATATAGAGAGAGCCAAGGAGGAGCTTTCCTTCTGCTTTAAGTCATCCCGCTCCTCGTTCACAATAAATATGTGGGAGATTGATAGTACTATCAAGAAGGGAAAGTATAGTCTCCCTGCTTGTCACTCACTCTTATATTCTTTATGTTTTGATGTTCAGATATTTAATTGTAATTTTTGCGTTTCGTTCTCATTGTATTTTTCTTGAATGGCAGGCGGAAAAATTATGGACCATCTGGGAACCGGAGATGTCTTGAGGTTAACTTAGCAGAAAGTTCTCGTAAATTTATAACATGTATCAGGAAGTACATCTTGTTTTACTTGAAACTATTGGAGGAAACTGGGGATGTATCTATACTTGAACGGGCTTACGTATGTCTTCGGGCTGATAAAAGGGTAACAATTCCTTCAGTTCCATAATTTATTCATTTTGTGATGACTAAATGGTATTGAATACAGTTCTCTGTGTGCCTCGAAGACCTTGTACCTGTGGCTATTGGGAGATGCATTAAGGCGCTAATCTCGTCTATATCTCTGGCCAATAATGGCTCCTCCAATGTTGAAATTGCTGAGCCTTTTTTGGAAAAACTATTCAATATTTTCCTTGAGCAGGTCAATTTGTGGCCAGAAATTTGCAGTTTACCTGAGCTTAAATGTTCAGAATTGACTGAAGACAGTCTATTTAGGTGAGTTTAAAAAGAGAAATGTTCATAATGACATTTCGTATGATTATGTTTTCTCTTTTACAGTTATCTATGTCGATACATACAGCTATTGGAAAGACGAGTCAAGGTTGAAACACTTGAAGCCATAAATGAAAAGATTCGTAAGCGACTGAAGAATCCAAAACTGACTAATAGTCATTGTGCGAGAATGTATCGACATGTTTCAGCAGCCTGGTGTCGATCTCTCGTTATTAATATGGCATTGATAACACCATTCCATTCAAGGAATATACTAGAAAGTGAATATCTGCTCTGTGTTGATCTTCAATCCGAAGAACTTTGGTGTTCATCGTTTGAAGATTCCAAGTATCTTAAGAATCTGGAAAGTAAATGGAATCCTCTGCTTTCTAAAATCAAGAACATAATTATTAAGGGTGTTTCGGATGAAGAAGATTTGGAGACTGCTACTTTGCTGCTTAATTCCGCATACAACTTTTACAAGGACACATCATGTGCATTGCTTCCTTCTGGTATTAACCTTTACACTGTACCAGCCCAGTTATCTACCGAAACCTATATTCAGTCGGGAATCGATGGTATTGATATTATCGATACGAATACTTCAAGGAAGCTTCTTTTGTGGGGGTACTCTCTTTTGCATGGACATTATACAAATATCTCACATGTTATCAAGTACTGTGAAGACTACACCAGGGTAAGCCCCATCCCTTGGGATCTTACAACTTATTTGCTGTTTTGTGCGTTGGGAAGTTGCAATTTGAGGATAATACTGAGGCATGAGCGTTTCAGTTTCTTGTGTGTTTATGTGTTTATGTGTTTAGTGGTTGTAGAGCAGTGTTACTTCTCTCTTATTTGGTTCTATCGCATGCAGTCGAAGATGAGAAAAGGAGGCGGATCGGCAGTATCTACTCCGAATACGAATGCACAAGCCACACCTTCAGTTGATCCAGGTTTTCTTCATTGTTGTAATATTGGTTGAAGATGGCAAATTTGTGACAGGAAAATTATGTATTAGGTGGAAATAAAGAAGCAACTGGCACAAGCTTTGAAGCAGAAGTTGATCCTCAAACTACAGCCAAAAACTCAAAATTCTCTTCAGCTCAGCCGGAGAACAGACTACCGAACTAAAAGCTGGATCGTCGTCTCAGAAAACCTGAGCCTTCCCGTAACTAACACAAGTCATGTTTTATGGAATATTGCAGCATGTAATCAGTCTAATGCTAACCCCTGGGAACATTTAGCGAAACATAACATACTTACAAAGCTCTCCATGCATTATTTACATAAATAAAACATTGTCTTGTCTAGTCTTCTTGTCTTGGCTCTGTGTTAATAATCACTCTAACCTTGTTTCTAGTTTGCTGCCACAAAGTAAAAAAACCCATATAGCAGCGGTAAAGTAAAGTAAACAACCATGACAAAAATTTCATGGTGAGAATGGATATATATCTGCCTGGCTACGACTGCCAGAACAAGTCCAAGTCGTTGCTGTACAGAGAACGATCTTGAATCTCTAAATTCGCCACATGCAAATTTACAAACTTTGATTGCATGCATTTGCACAGAACAAGTGCCAGAGGGAAAATCCACCATTCGCTTTCGTCCCTGTAGATTACCCAAAAAGATGCATCAAACCATAACAACTAGTACGCTTTATGTATGTATAGTCTTACATTTTCCATGGCTGAAAATATGGAGCCCTCCTGCTTGGCTGAGTATGGAAATGAATATAGCCACATATGAAGGCCACAACCTGTGAAAGCAAATACATATTTGCCATCAAGAACATCACTTTTAGGAATGAACTTATTCGAGAACTTGGGTAATGCAAGCTAGAAAATTATGCAGATTATGAAATGAGCCACAAAGAAAGATGAAATTTATTGGAAAACAAAAAAAGTGGGAGATGATCATTTTTAAATCTTCAACTCAAATAAGTGTGAAACCCCAAGTGGAATGTCCAAAAATATCATAAGCTATCGATATTTGTCAGTCAATGAAAAAATGTGGAAGAAAGTAGTTCTAATGGAAAAAAATATCAACTATCGGTATTTTTGATCACTTGGTTTACTAAGCAGTGCAACAAAATAAAAACATAATGGAGCACAGATGCATAAGGAAAAGATGCTTACCACATTGACCAACGAAGCAATGTTCCACAAAGCATATAAACGTGCAAGGCCAGCAGATCGTCTAGGTCCATGACTGAACAAAGCATTGATACCAGCAGGGAAGGGAAGTAAAATCCCCAGGGGTATAATAAATAAAACAAGAAAGACATCTACCAAGGAGAATGAATACAACTGTAGAAATGAAAGAAGCACCAGGCTGAAATCACCTAGAAGCAACACAGAGATTACCAGGCCAACAAGGTCCTGCAGCAAAAATAATTTATGACATTTTCGGAGAAGAAAAACCTTTTTCCCATACTAAAATATCAAGTTCCACTACTGATACAGGAGAGATTGATGTTGGAATTTGAAGAAAAACAGAAAGAGTGCATTGATTGGGATGAGAAGAGAAGACGAGTATACCTGGTGGCCAACAGGTTTAGTGTTGTGGATAAGAAAAGAGAGAACAAAAAATACATCCCTTTTCTCCCCGAGAGCTTTCAAACTGTTAATATCTAGAATACCAGCATAATTCTTCCTCCTAAAGTAAACCTCAGTACTTCGCTCATCTTTTAGCTGGGTACCGATGGAACTGCAACAAAATATAACACGATGTATTATTATGCGGCGAACTTCCCAAAATGACTGCCTATTATAATTTGCAAATAGTGGCTTAAACAAGTTATAAAGCAATTCATACGGAGAGTGTTCATCTCTAGACACTCCATCTGAAAATCTCGCTGCAAGACCAATTTCCTCTTCAACAGCATATATTAGAATTCCATATTGACAAAAGCCACTAGCTGTAGCTTGAAACTTTGCAAGATCCACATGTAAACTATAAGCCTTAAATGCTGGATTTGCAATAACTTCAAGCCACTGAAGGACTGGGCGAAATTTTGCTCTGAGGCATCCTCTTTTTACCAAGCGCAGTTGAGCATTCAGACCAGCCACAAAGCGATACCATATTGTTGGTGGCACAGACTGAAAACAATTTAACTATGCAGAGTCATGCAAATTCCAAGTTAAGAAAAAAAAGTATCAACTATAAAATGGTAAACCTGACTCATGAGACTGGTGATGACATTATCATTATGAAGAGAGAAAGCGGTCATGTAGCTTCCATCACCCCCGAATAATAAAGACATTGGAAATATTTGATTGAGACGAGGAGGAAGTTCACTCCTCTTTTCATCACCACCGAGGAAAAAGTCGATGTATGCTAGCATCAGATCTGGTGTGGCAGCTACCTACATTTAAACACATGTGTCAGATCCTAAATACCTGAGTTTTGGTGTGCAGAGCGAAGATTCAGGAGGGACAGAAAGGATGAAAGAATGTAGCACAAAATGAGAGGGTCCTGAATGACATTGATCAATTAATATTATTTACAATGGAAAGCAATATCTCGTGAATCTATCTAATTTGACTAAGAACAACATGGATTCATCTAAACAAACTAAAGAACATTTTTATTTTTAGATGTAATGTGTTAGATTTACCTAATGCATTTGCTGCTGCGAGAAATTGAGTATATGAAAAAAATGCTGCAGGAAAGAATAAATACATCTACAGTACATCAGGATATAAAATTCCAACCTTTAATCCTTCATATAAAGCACGTGAACGGCAAGAGCGCAAACAAGCATGATCATATTCAGATCGCACGAACTCTCTTAATTTTTGTAGTTTAATTCTTCGTCGCCATTGTTTCCAAGACCATGCAAAAGGATAAGCAACAATGCAAAGAATACTATGAACTGATCCTTCCCACCATTGATATGAAGCCAAAGCATTGATTTCATCCACAAAAGCATTAAATGCACCCTCATATCTGCCATTAAAATCAAGACATGTTCTTAACAAAAAATAGAGGACATCTAGAATATTTAAAACCGAAATTTGAACACTCACACTATTTCTTTCACTTGTTCAGGAGGTGTATGAGGTAGATGCCAAGGTTCACTAAACGTGTTTGGACCCATGAAATACATCCTGTGTACATGATTCTGAGACTCCTCTACTCTGTTAGTTTCCAAAACCTGGTTGAAGATCAAAATTTCAGAAATGCATTTTTGTGTCCTAAAAGGTGAAATCACAACAATAATTATGCAGAAAAAGATGCATTATTTTGAACTACAGGGAAAGGTAAAGTTAATAAACCTCATTAAGGGACTGCAGAAAAGGAAATGAATGATCTATCTGAGAACTCTGTTGAGTGAAAGCAGGACCTGGCAACTCCTCAACCCCAACGAATTTCATTCGTGCCACACTTAATACCAAAGCTAGCAAAATGAGAAGACCCAAAAGCAGAAGACCAAAAAACCAGGGTCCGCCAAAGGTGTATATCAATTCTTCAAGTGTAGTATAACACTGTGGCATGTGATATCTCTCAGAAATGCATTGATATGGGCAAGGCGTTTCAGTTATACCACCTGTTATATACCAAACCAAAAGTCATGCAATGACAGGCTATCATTTTTGGCAACACAAGGAACAAAAACCCTAGGAATATTATTGCAGGAGGAAAATGAAAAAGCAAAGAGTTCATCGTTCAGAGTACCTCGAACATGAACATAGACTGCACGATTCGGAAGCTTGTCACTTGGGCATGAAAAGCAAAGTGATAGATCAGAGCCTGTGGTATTCTTGTAAGTGCCAACAGGACATTCCTGCAAATTTGAAGTATCACGTAAGATATCTGATCCAGATTGAGAATCTAGCCTTGTATCCTCTGCACTCTAGTTTCTTATGTGATGAAGGTGATGCCTTAATAAAATAAATTGCCATAATAAATCTCCAAGTCCTATCCTTTTACTTTATATCTAAAAATGTATCGATGGTTATGCATTGAGAAGTACCACAGAAGGTTGCGTAAAAATTGTAGTTTGGTTGGTTAATTTGTAGGAAGAGCTGAACGAGAAACATTGATACCAGTATAAAAATCAAACGTCACAACTCCCTAATTTGCACAAAATGCCATTTTAACAGCACAATGCCGCTGCTTGCTTAGAATTCCATCTGGATTCCAAACCAAGCACTCTTTAAGCAACAAAGATCCCAAACACAACCTTACTAACATTCTTGAAACTGAACAAAGTGGCTAAATATTCCACTCAAACCTCATCATCATTTTGTACGAAACATAAACTTATTACACATATTTATTATAATACAAAAATATAATTATCTGATGAAAATGAGCATTCTCGTGAAAGAAAATGCAAATATAAATTAGGGTTAAGTACCTCACAAAATATACCATACAACCCTTTTGGGCAAGCTTTTCCACTGATTGTTCCATTTTCCCCAATTTGTCCGTGGTTTCCACCAAATCCACCCCTATCACAAAGATTTTTTCCTTAGCAAATGCTACACCACGGATTAACTGACAACTACGAAAACATTCCAAAATTATAAAATGCATGCATAGCTTCTCAACTATTAGGCAACACTACATAAATTTTATACATCTTA
Organism: Utricularia reniformis; assembly: GCA_009725065.1. Lineage (NCBI taxonomy): Eukaryota > Viridiplantae > Streptophyta > Magnoliopsida > Lamiales > Lentibulariaceae > Utricularia > Utricularia reniformis. The sequence goes on from RWGZ01001025.1 coordinate 360,010, forward strand.
GCAGGCCATATCATGAACATTAAAAAAACCCAAGGTATACATATTTGCTTCAGAGCTGCATCATTTAAAGTGCAGATCTGACAAAAAAATAAAAACATAAGATTTCACAAAAAAAAAAGAAAATAAGATGGTATTCACAAATATTGTACAGATGAATTGCCAATAAAAGTTCACATGTGCTTAGTTTCCACCAAATGAATCCAAAACCAGGTGGATAGGCATTACATATCATTTTAGTCGAAAAAAACCACTTAAATGCTTACTTACTTAAATATATTACAAGGAGGCCTGTATGAGATCATTGATGAGGTTACTACCACCATCCAGAAGTTCTTAAAACAGAAACAAATAACACAGGCTGATTTTTAAAAAATGATTGGAGCAAAACAGCAGGAAACAGAAGACGAGCATCGAATTCATCAAACTTCATGGAAATATATAAACTAACCCCGCATGAATGGTTCCATTTACTACTGCCAATGGCCAGTATACATCACCCACAGGGATATCGGACCAATGGAAATGAATTCTTCCACCACCACCTCCACCACCGCCCAGATTGCCATGTCCTCCAGCGACAGACAAAGTTCCACTCTCAACCATATCGAAGGAGCGCAAGAACAACAAGATGGTGCCACCCGATCCACCCCCGAGACCCACACTTATTTCGTTAGCATATGAGGCCTTCTCGGTCCTACCAATGGAGCTGTCTCCATCGGCTCTAACTAAACCTTCAACATAGAGGCTCTGCAAGGGGTGCTCGAAGGAACCCATGACTGTTTCAATAAGTAAATGAGAACTGTACTAAGTTCTAGACATCCAAAGAAGCAAATTTAAACACTGAAATTTAGTAATTTAATAAGTAAATAAATATTTATGGTTACTATAATAGGATAATATATCAACCGAGAAAAGAAAAAATTTTGAGCTAGAATTAGCCTAAAACTAAATTTAATCAGGTAAAAAATCACAAGCTCACCCAAAATACCGCCACCAGCTGTTGATAAGGCCAAGCTATCATTTCCGCTCCCACTCCCCAGCTCACATGGTAAATCAGCATCTCCATAGGCCATACCACCATCAATGCAATGACCACCGTAACATCCCATTCCGCCTCTACCACCATACCCAGCACCACTACCAAGGCCATTGTCCAATACCATTCCTTGGCCCATCCCACCACGGCAACCTACATAGACAATGCAGATGGTCAAAACTTATCAAAAATCAATCCATAAAATTTCATAAGGTTCCACAGAGCAAGAGAGACTGAGAGGAGCAGAAGATTCTTGATTACGTATAAAATTTTACTAATATTGCCCCCTCCAACATATCCCTGATAGAAAAATACATAACCGATGTAAACAAACATCAGATATATTCCTTTAGATTAGCTAACTTATAAAAAAATTGATTTCACTGTAATACCAACATATTTTTGCAGATCTAAGCAAATAAAGTTAAAAAGTGGTCAGTAATACTGACTTTGCCCATATAGAACAATCCTTCTTGTCGTGGATGAATCTGCATCTAGGGGTTTTTTCTTCTCAAAAACTAATTAGGTTAATTTATCAATATGACTTTTAAAGAGCTATAAAATAGCCAGTGTTACAGAACCCATTTTTTCCACCCGTTGTTTGCCCACAAATTTCTTACTTCTCAGAGTGCAAGCAATAAATCCAGGAGCAATCTCCCAATTATCCTCTTGATTTCAGTAACCAGAAATTAAATATATATCTAGTTGAATGAACAAGGAGAAAGTGATGTTACCCATTCCAGATGTGCTTATCATTCCAGAAAGCTGAACCATGATAGTTCTGGCTCTATGGAAATGAACAACAGAGCCTTCAACAAAACCTTCAATCAGAATATCTTCAACCCGACAAATCTACAAGACAATCAGATTATGTAAAAATATTGTGAAAGAGAAAATACAATGAGGCTTAGTGTTCTTTTTTGGTGAATATTCACCTGTAGTGTGAAAGACAGAGATGAATTCACATTACAATCTTCAGGTGGATGAAGTAACTCAACTGGACAATCTTCTGAATCGCAATAAAGCTTAGGAGTCCTGCCAAGCAACGACAGAAACTTCAGCCTATAAAAAGGATTTCAAATATTTATTATGTGGTAGTTTCAACTTACACAACATCTTCTGAAGAGCTTTTTAGAGGCCCATGCAAAGCAGATCCAGGTCCAATCTTCATCAAAACATGATATATGAAGCGAAAAAATTCAAATAAAAACAATGAAGTTCAGCCATTAACAATGGAGAAAATTATCTTATACATTTAAGGTGTCAAGCAGCTCTAGATAAAGCAACTATTCAGAAACAGTGCTACCTCAGAGTATATGCCCGTTCATACAAAAAAAAACTATTCAACAAGCAACTCAATAAAGTTTATTGAACCAATTACTTCATATTTCTAAATCATTGACCAAAGGGGACAGACATATTTCCAATAAAAATGAAGAAATGAATTCAGATGTACTGGAACGGAATGCTGCAACAGGTAGAGACAAGAAAAAGTAAAAAATGAGAGAAAAATAGGGTGGTCATTAGTGCAAGCTTTGCGTTTTTGAAGATCCAAAATATACAATTTTAACTACATAGATAATAATTATAGAGTTTGAAATGGTATAAACAATGAGTAAGTTAGTAAAAACTCACAATATGCATGGTTTAGTTTACATGTGATGACTAGACAAAGAGAAGTCGAGATCACAAGCGAACTGCAACGATTAAAAAATATCAAAGAAGGATGCTTACATTGATGCTGTAAAACAATGATAAAACCAATCTTTGAGCTTCTATGCAATCTCCTGGCCCAGTTAAATTTAATAACCCTTGCCCATGCACTCCCAGATTTGCATTTGAGTGGATAAGAGATGATTTCTGTAAACAAGCAAGTAGATTAACTCATTAACTTGAGAACAGCCCGCATAGAGAAAATTAAGTACTCACCCGAAGTACAATTAGATTGCTAGCTTCAAGTGATGAAGTTTCAACATTTTCATCCCCACCACCATCTATCAACATTTTCGAGTTCCACATTAGAAACATTTTAACAGACATGCGAAGAGCACCAAAAACCTGGAGAAGTATATGAATCAGAGATAATATATTTCTTAAATAAATCCTCTAAAATTTTCTAACAACACAGTCTAAAACGAGCCAGCAATATATTGGCCGTACAGTATTCCAACTTGCGGATGGCCAAATGATTCCCTGAAGTCAACAAACTAGCACTTACTCTTATCATAGAATCACTCATCAGAAGTTCTTCAGCCAGCAATTCAAATTCTGACATTGAGTAATGGGCAAGCCCAAAGCTGAGAACTGCCCCATTCAATAGGCTAATCTGACCTTGAACCTTGAACGATAACAAGGTGAAGTTATACTCAAAAGAACAAGGAGAAAAATCTAATTCCAGGATAAAAACAATGATCTGGAAAAAACAAGACTAACTTGGACACGGCTCCACAACAAAGGGACAGCAGCCCTTGCTTGATTCCGGATGTAGACATTTGTCAATAATGGGTTAGGAAAGTCCATCAGGAGTGTATCCGTATAAGTAGATTTGTAATGATTCGTGACAGTAAGGGTACGTGGAACGGTGTCATAAAATGTTCCTGCAGCGCCTGCATTTTCAGGGCAACCGGAGCTGTTTCCACCTAACAAATAAGGGATAAATAACATTCACCACGAACTCAAAATGTTGGACAAGCCATTATATACTGACAGAGGCTTAATTTTTAAAAAGATATCCGCTCAGCATAATAAAAAACCAGAAATTTGGCCATATCCTTTTTATAACCACTAAGTATTCAGTCATAGAGCTATCAATATTTGATCCCTAAAAGCATATCTTCATTAACTTAGAGTTATCCATCCAGCATGGCCCTTTATCATAATTAGAAAGAAACAGCAAAACAGGTAAAAATAATTCTCATGATCAACAAACAGGCCAAATTTCCTAAATGGACCATCCACCACTGCAGGGCACCATAAAAAGTAAATAAGGTAACTGCCTAAAATACCGAACAAGGAGCGTGCAAAATCATTTTTATCCTAAAGTTAAAAAGAAAAAAATACCATGAACAGAAATGGTTGGTTCATCATGCCTACTGAAAATATCGACCGATATCCTTCCCCCACCACCTCCACCAAAACCACTACCTCCACAGGCACTTATTCTGCCAACACCAATCCTGCAATTTCCAAAATAACGACGACAGAGTAAAAGTCAAGCCTTTAAGTTGCATGAGAAAAAAGTACGAAAGTCAAGAAAAAACCAAGATACATAGCATGATGAGTATCTGATAACATACCAACTCATATAAAAAAGACAAATAGCGAGTGCACTGCTTTTTCAAGAAAAAGAAGTCATGATAAACTATATGCTTTTCGGATTTAAAAAGAAAAAAAATGCTGGGTTGATAAAAACTTCCACTCAAAGTCACCGAGTGTATCCCATTTTTTTTTATTTTCGGGCATATGAAATCTCAGTGAAACATCATGAGAGAAATAACAAAGAAATTACATTTTGTGAGCCTTGATGTAGATACTGCCGCCAGAACCGCCTCCACCTTTGGATCCCCCATCACCTCCATCAACCAAGATAGTACCGTTCATTTCCAAAATGCTCTTAACAATACATAGTACCCGGCCTCCACCGCCACCTCCATAATCCACTTCATTGCTCGTCGTCCCTCCTCTACTCCCATAACTCCAGGGCTTCCCCAAACTTGACCATGCATACGCATCCCCTCCCCAGAAGTCTTCAGGAAGCTTACTCGGATCTCTCAAGCATGCGGCACCCCTACCCCCATGACCTCCACCAGCTCCATCCACGCCTTGTGGTGTCCCACTAGTCTGGGGTGGAGGTGATCCGGCCAACCCAGTCGTGTTAACGGAAGAGCCATTCCCAAAAACCGCATTATCACAAATCACCTCAAAAGTTCCACATATTATAGACGAATTCATGCCCAGAGTAAAGTTACCAGTTACATTTACAGAAAACTCGCATCCAGATAACGACGAGCAATTGACGGTAACGTTAGGAGCAATTACTAGATTACCCTTGCCCTCCACGTACACATTCTTAGATAGATTCAAGTTGGAAACAATTTGACAGGATGTATCTAAAGAACCAACACCGCCGAGATCTGACTCGCAAGTAACCGATGGAGGATGCGGTGGCGGCGGCGGTGGAGCCGGAGGCGAATAATCCTGACGAAATAGCAACATATCCGAGTCGTAATACAAGTCAATATCCTTCTCCAACGCAGCGACCATAATCAACGGCTGATTCCCCAAAACTGACAGCAACATAAACACCAAAACACCTATCATTAGCGCTGTAAGCGATAAATTACGCAGCAGCACCCGATTAGCCATCTAACAATAGTCATAACATCAGTACGGCTGAAGTGCAAAAAGCAAAAATCAATTGCATCGGCAAGATAGGATAATTTCCCGATCAGAAGACGGCAGTAACCTCCACTGGCATCGAACGGCCTCCGTCGTCTAATTCCGGCGAATTCACTCACCTTTACGCCGGATATCTTGCTTGCGTTGAGTGAGAGAGAGCCATAGATATAGGGGGATGAGGTTGGGGTTTTGAGAGAAAGAAAATGGGTTGAGAGAAGGAAGAGAAAATGGGATTCTAGTGAGAGAAAAAGGCAAAGCTCAGAAGGTGGCAACTGGCAACATAGCGCGGCCATTTCTTCCACCTTTTTTCCTTTTTTGTGTTTATTTCATAAAAAAAATATTAATTAATTAATTAAACTTTATTAAGTATCAAACGTATATCGAATTATTATACTAATTTTATCAAAATTGTTGTTATCATAATCATTTATAGCAATAATACTTATGTTATTAAAAAAATTGAAACATCCTACAAAAAATAATTATAGAAAATCATCTTGGATATAACAATGGGTTTGTTTCTTATGCTATTAGAATAATTTGTCCTCATATTTTTCAAATTGTGGTTTTTTAATACACATAAAAACAAAATTTAATGTGTTTATCGTTAGAATGTCATTATTTAATTAAAACAAGTTATATCATCACGATTTAAGAAATAACTAATTTACATTTATTTTTAATAATTACAATAAAAATATGTTTATTATATTTTATATATAATGGTATATTAATATTTTTAGATAAATCACAATCAAAATATTACAATTTACCAAGCATTTATAAATTCACGATCATTATATATCATCGCACTTTACCCTACCCTATGTAATGACCCCTCGGTGGTGCGAGAGGGCACCTTAGACGAATCACAACATTAGCTATAGATGGAGAACGATTGCATGTTAAGTATAATAATTCGTCTTTCATTTCACGAGATTTTTTTCCTATCAAAGTAGCAATGATAATGTTAGAACTGGAAAGTTAAGCGTGTTCACCCTAAAGTAATTCAGAGATAGGAGACCCATTGGGAAGTGTGGGGGCTAGGGAAAAAATAAAGTCATGAGGACTATGTGGATGTTATTAGGGTCAGTATAGTCCAAAGCGGACAATATCGCTCAAGTGGGAAGACGAGTCGTTACATTTGGTATCAGAGAATAACCCGGGTTATATTCGATATGTGGGGCAAACCTCAGCGAGGACGTTGGGTCTATAAGGAGAGGTGAATGTAATGACCCCTCGGGTGTGTGAGAGGACACCTTAGGCGAATCCCAACATCAGCTATAACGGGGAACGATCGTATGTTAAGTATAATGATTCATCTTTCATTACACGATCATTTTTCCCTAGCAAAGTGACAAGGATAACATTAGAACTGGAATGTTAAACGTGTTCACCCTTGAGTAATTCAGGGATGGGTATCCCTCTGGGAAGTGTGAGGGCTAGGGAAAAAATAAAACCGTTAGAACTAGATATGTGTTATTAGGGTGAGTCTAGTCTAAAGCGGACAATATCGTATAAACAGGAAGATGGGTCGTTACACCCTACATCAATTTTTAACTTAGATATTACAAAAATATTCAACAATGAAATAATAATATATTTTAACCAAATTCGAATATTACAAAATAATAAAAAAATAAAAATATTATGGTCTATCAGTAAATTGAGAGACTATCGATACATATGGAATTCTCATGTATTACTTTTTTGGTATAGCGGAATGGTAGTTTCAATGTTATGAGTCGTGTCGAACCACTATCGAGTTATTATTAAATCAAATAAGTCACTTATATTTAGTTCGAACGATCCATTGATTCGTTCGATTAATAGATCGATCAATGATTTTAGGGTTGTGTTTGAAAATATTGGATTTAGGTATTCTTTTTCTGAGATCAAATATTATAGTAATATTTGAAATTAATGCGTGGATACTTAATGCTGCATTTAAAAAATTATAATTTAGGCTCACAACAAAGTAGACCGTAACGATCAAGTGAAACTTTCCGGCCAAAAAAAGTGCCCAACTAAAGGCTCTATGGACAAATGCAATTAATACTGTATGTTTTTAATTAATAAAGCAGCCTTTATTCTGAATAAACAACTATATTTTTAAATTTGACTTACGGTGACGCATTTTATTTATTATTATTCAAAAATATTCAATTTTGACCTGACCAAGATCAATGTCTGATTTGACTTGGGACTTTGAACTTTACCCTAATTCAGCTTGAATTCGGATCCATCAAACCCTAAAATTTTACCCGACTATCAATAAGATCCCTCAGGGTGCGAGACACCTTAGAGAAATCGTAGTATAGGCAATTAGGGATGTTATATTATCTGAAAAGTTTGTACTCGAAATGCATTCGGGATGTATATAATCGTGATCGTTCGTTCGTTCGAATATAAATATGAATTCTGTTTAAACATGTTTTCATGTTTGTTTATAATTTAACGAACATTAACATTTTCTTATACAAGTACGAACTAACAATTATATTATGTGTTTATGTTTAATATATATTTTATTAATATTAGAATTATTAACAATATTTTCTTTTTTTAATTGAATCATATTTATATAATATTTTTCTCTTATTTTCTTCTAAATATGAAATTATATTATTTTAATTTTTAAAATTTTTAATCTAAAAAAACAACTTTATTATATGAATTATAATATTAAATTCAAAAAAAAATCTTGTTTGAACAAATTATTCGAATAAATATAAACATTCATATAAGTATTTGAATAATGTTCAAATATGAATTATCGTTCAAGTAAATTACGAACGTGTTAGCTTTTAATGGATTTCACGATTCGTTTTACCAATTAAACTTAGCAAAAACTAGATGTGGAATGGGAAAAAGAACACATCAAATTTTACGTGGAACCCGAGTATCGGGAGAAAACCACGGACCACCTCTTGGTCAATCCACTATCACGAAAATAACACCAAGATTACAGTCACAAGAACTATCGAATTCTTGTGCAACTTAAATCAAAAGCCACAACAGAAAGTTCCAAACCAGAACCTATTTCCTGTGCTCCCTGCTATTTTCTGATAAACCCTAATAAGATGATGATTCACATTAAGGCGGCTAACATCCATTATATAATGGTTGTAAGTGGGTTTTAAGGTTAAGACCCACTAATCCTTGTTGACTCCACTCAGTGCACTCCTTCGATTGATCGAACGTCACACCGAAGCATGCTGCTCTCAAGGCTGGAACTTGGTGCCAATCGTCATTTCAATGTCGATCATACTCAAACTGTCGATCGTCCCTTTCCATGAAAAGTGCCGATCACCCAACAATCTCCTCCTCCAGCCTTAGAGCGCATTGCCGATCATTGATAAGTCTTTCCAACATGTTCCAAACTAACCTATTTGGAACTATGTTGACTCCTCCCGATCGTCACCTCCTTGACGATTATGTTGAACACCTTGTTAGGATCTACCCCTTGCTCCTGACTGAACCCCTTATGCACTAACCTTTCTTTATACCGATTGCTCCCACCAGCTTCCATCTTCCGCTTGAAAATCCACTTGCTCGAAAGTGTCTTCTTCCTGATATGTGCCTTAACGAGCTTTTCTCCGGTTCCTTTCAAACTAGGTGAGTTCCTCCCAAATCGCCCTTTTACTTTGCCACTGTCATTCACCAACAGTAGATCTTTGATTGGCTTAGGAGGGACATATGCATTCCTTGGTTCAGTGTGGATCGGCGCTGCCGATCGGTCTACCTTGAGGTTGGTCGTCACTTTCGACCTGGGTTCCTTTGTGTTCATTGGTTCTGACTTTGACCCATTTGCCGTTTTTACCACCTTCCGTTGAAATCGAACATGCCTTTGTTTATTCTTTACAGATCGATCTCCTGACCGATCCGACTCAAGTGTTGTAATAGGTCCGCTCCTCCCAGCGTCGACCCCCACATCCACACTTCGAGACATAAACCTCCTTGATATCGTCGACCCGTTCGACATCACCGTTCGGTAATGGGTATGATCCAGTACCCCTCTCGCAACCACTAACGATCCCTTCGTTAGTTTCCACAAACCTTTTCGGCACACACTTGTGTACCCTTCTCGATCGAAAACATTTCTCGAAAGCAAATTCAAACGTAGTGTATGAATGTGTCTTACTCCATTTAAGACAATTTTCATCCCTGTGTTGGTCGTCAACTCTATGCTCCCGATGCCCATGATCGGCGATGCACTAGAGTTACTCATTCTGACCATGCCGAACTCCCCATCATTATACATCTTGAAACTGCTCCGGTTCGGTGTCGCATGGTAGGAGGCAGCTATGTCGAACACCCACTCCTCATGTCCCTCTTGAGGTATGTTAGACTCCTCAGACAAGACTATAAGCTCGTCATCATCATATGACGAGCCGATCATATTAACCTCCTCGGCTTCCTTGTCCTTCTTTCCATGTACCTCATTGGACCTTCGGTAATGAACACAATCCTTCTTCAAGTGTCCAACAACCCCACAATGAAAACATGCTCTCCCCTGGCCACCTACGATCGGAGCATTTCCCACACCCTGCTTGTCACTCCATTGTGACTTGCCTTTCTTGTTTCCCTTCGACCGTCGATCCTGACGATCGGTAGTAGTGACCAACGTCCTGTGACCACAAGTGCTCGACTCTCGTCTCCTTTCTTCCTCGTTCAGGAGACTTTCCACCACTTCCGTCAACGACAACACTGGTGTCGAATTACTCAGTGCCACCACCAGTGTTTCCCACGTTTCAGGCAATGTGCCGAGCAGCAGCAGCGCTTGCAACTCATCGTCAAGTTTCAGATTAGCCCAAGTCAATTAGTTCAGCAAATCCTGAAACATATTCAGGTGCTCCGCCATCGGACTCCCATCGACATATCTGAGATTTACCAGCTTCTTGATTGTGCCAACCTTGTTTTGCACATTCTTTCTCTCACAGATATTCTGAAGTTTATCCCACATGGCCTTCAGCTAAGTCAACTCTCCAATATGATGAAACAACAATAGGTCGACTCACGACCTTATGTACGCCAACGCCTTCTTGTTCATCGATTTCCATTTCTGCGGTTCTGTCCCTTCTGGTTTTGCCGGATCGATCGTCGCCCACAAATCCTTACAGGACAACAAGTCCTCCATTTTCACCTTCCAGATGGAATAATTTGCCAACGTGAGTTTAATCATCGGTACACTGGAATCCTCCATTTTTCAGTCTCTGAAATCTGAATCACTGAGTAAAAAATCCTTCTGCTAAACCTGTAACCAGATAACCAAGATCTCCGATACCACTTGTTAGCTTTTAATGGATTTCACGATTCGTTTTACCAATTAAACTTAGCAAAAATTAGATGCGGAATGGGAAAAAGAACACATCAAATTTTACGTGGAACCCGAGTACCGGGAGAAAACCACGGACCACCTCTTGGTCAATCCACTATCACAAAAATAACACCAAGATTACAGTCACAAGAACTATCGAGTTCTTGTGCAACTTAAATCAAAAGTCACAACAGAAAATTCCAAACCAGAACCTACTTTCTGTGCTCCCTGCTATTTTCTGATAAACTCTAATAAGATGATGATCCACATTAAGGCGGCTAACACCCATTATATAATGGTTGTAAGTGGGCTTTAAGGTTAAGACCCACTAATCCTTGTTGACTCCACTCAGTGCACTCCTTCGGTTGATCGACCGTCACACCGAAGCATGCTGCTCTCAAGGCTGGAACCTGGTGCCGATCGTCACTTCAATGTCGATCATACTCAGACTGTCGATCATCCATTTCCATGAAAAGTGCCGATCACCCAACAGAACGAACATGAACAAGTTCGTAAAAATATACACGAACATGAATATATGGAGTTTGATTCGTTCGGATAACAGTCTTATCGGCTATAGATGGAAACGATCATATGTTTAAGTATAATTATTCACCCACAATACACGATGTATTTTCCCTAACAAAATGACAAGGAGCCTAGTGGAAACATGAAGTTAAATGTATTCATTATAGAGTAGAGGAATGATGGATGATCCATTGTGAAGTTTATTACTAGGGAAGCTAAAGCTGTGAATATTAGGTGAGAATCATTAGAATTAGTTTAGTTCAAAGTAGACAATATTGTGCAAATATTACATTTTGCATCAAGTTGGACCTGTGTTATAGTAGGTGAGTTCATAAGGATGGGTATGAACATTTTTAAAATAGAAAATGATAGATGTATTTCTTAAAGTTTGATGATTTTAACAAAATTGATAAGATAGTTTCAGTCTTTGAACTTTGTATTTTTTGTTCTCAAAATTTGTAAAATTTGACAAATATGATAACAAAGTATGCAAAGTGTCCCCAAAATTTAATATTTCGCGAGGAGTTCAACTATCAAATTGAAAAATATTTGAGAACAATTTTGTTATACACATTCAAGTTTAAGAAATTGTTTTGTCAAATATTACTAAGAATAGATTTTTTTGTTCGGCATATTTATTATCATATAAAAAACAATAAAAAATATCGTTTAAATTAAATATAAAAGAATCACGTGGTAAATTAATTATAATATAATATTTTAAATATACTTATTCAATATAAAATAATAGTCGAAGAAGATGCCAAATAGATAAAATCGAGGGAGCAACTCTGTTTTGCCGCAGTAAGGCTACCTGTAACATTGTCCGCGCCCAAAACCATTTCCGCGGTATAAATCTCTCTGCACATCATCATTCTCTCACATCCACATTATTTTCTCTTTCTACTTCTAAAAATTATCACTCATCCACATCATTATTTATTTCTCTTTCATCCACATCATAATCTCTCTCCAAATTTCATTTTATCTTTCTATCTCATCAACTTTATTATTTTATTATCTTATTTATCATTAAATATTACATTTCAATTTTAATATTTTAAAATCAATTTAAAATCAATATTTTAATAAATTTTATATTACATTTGATAGAATTGAATATTATATTACATTATCATTAAAATAAATTAACTAAAAACATATTTAAAAAGATTACAAATACACATAAAATTGATCAAGAAAATTTATTCCATACATGTTCAATAAGATCATTTTTTAATTGATGACAAATTCTCCGATCACGAGCATCGATCATACAACGAAGATAAGCATGAAAACTTGGATCAATTCCTCTTTGAATCGGTTCCGGTTCAGAAGAGTCTTCCGGTTGATCATAATCTCCAAGTGCATTGTAAGTTGCGGTGTGGTCGTCTCTCTCATCTTCGATAATCATATTATGTAATATAATACATGAATACATTATATCTCCAAGAGTTGCTCGATCACAAAGACGTGAAGGTCGGGTGAGAATCCCCCATCGAGCTTGCAATATCCCAAATGCTTTTTCTACATCTTTTCTTGCTCCTTCTTGGTGAATAGCAAATAATTTATCTTGTGGAGTTTGTGGTAGCGTAATAGATTTAACAAAAAGAGGTCAATCTGGATATATATCATCACCTAGATAATAACTCATATTGTATCGATGTCCATTCACTGTGAATTCAACTTGAGGGGCTGTTCCATTTTGCAATTCATGTAGTAATGGTGATATGCAAAGAACATTCAAATCATTATTAGAACCCNGTAATCTGTGATTATGAGATTAATCTTGGAGACCTGCTGTAATTGTCAAAATCAAAGCATTCTGCCTTCAAAATGCTGTAATTGAAATCAAATTGAAAGACCTACCACTGATTTAGAGATCGTAGAACAAGGAGAGGATCTCAACCGTCTCTCATCACTCACTTCAACATCCACAAGTCCTAAATACTCAAGAGCTTTATCTCCAGAATCCACACACGTAACTGCATCGAAAAAATGGAGTTAAGTTGGAGTTGTGTAGTTCAACCAGTTGAGTAACGTGCCATTCATTTCCATGATCCGACAAGCATGTTGAGTAAAGTTGGAGTTTTTGTCTAAGGAAACAGAAGAAAATGTAACATTTCCTCTTGCTGCACCCGCTGTAAGTTTTTTCCTCCACTGGCTCTGCAGTTTCATTGCTAGCCATTTGGGATCACTGCATAAGTTGACTGTGCAACCTTGTGTTCTATCTATGTCAAAAGAATATTTCATAACTTGGGAGATGAAGCTCTCCATTCTCCATTTACAGAGAAGAATCATACCAAAATCAATTAGTAAGGAGAAAGATATAAACGTACATCGGCAGCCCAGCAAGGAGAAGCTTGCTGAGGGTATGGAGGCGCGAGTTTGCAATGACCCAGATGAGAAGATAGAACAACGGCAGCGGAGGAGGGGCGGTGTTCTTGGGCAGAAAGCGAAAGAGAAAACACATGAAGAAACGGCGTTGAGGGCTCTCAGGCTCCACGAAATGAGCCTCAGACCATGTGAGTAGATCTGAAACCCACAAAAACTCCCAAAAACCGTCATTTTCGTGGAGAAGGGGCACCCAAGTCCTTCTCCGCGGAACGTATTTTTCGGTGGTGACATCGGCGCCCATATAACTATGGGCGCCGACGTGGAGGAAAAATCGGCAGACAGCATCGTATTTCCATACGGTGTTGTCCGCCGATACAGTGAGCCTAAAGGTTGAATAATCGGGATTCCTATTTACATTTTTACCCCATCAGTTGCCAACCGGTTACCAGTTCAACAGGTCACCGGATTCATAACATATAGAATTGGATATTTTTTGAAATATTGTCCTTAGACGGTAAATTACTGGCGCCAAGGGCAAAGTAAAATACTGTTTTTACGAAGTCAGATCACAGCGTAATTCTAACCGTTGAAGGAAACCCTAACTTCATCACAGCCCTCAATTGCCGCAAAGTTCAAATTTCAAATGTTTAAAAGAATTATGTATACTCCATTGATTTCCGCTTTTTCAAGGAATCCCTCATACGATTCTTTCACACTGTCAAAATTTACTGCAATTTATGTTTGGGAAGAATGCCAATCTGTAGAAATTCTACTCGAATTCAAATCTACGCCTGTTTGAAAATGAAATATTGACGAATTCAAATACTCATGAGTTGTTTCTTCTAGGATTTGAAAGTTGGGTTTACTGATACTTTTTCGTCTTCTAGGCTGTGAAAATCTTGATAATTGAGCTTCGTTGTATCGCTTTGGTGAAGAATTTTGTGCTGTAGTTAGTGATGAAGCAGAGTGAACCTCCGACCGCGGCGGGGTCGATGGTGGTGAGACAGCTTGATTTCACAGCCAACTTGAACTCTATGATTTTGCCGGGGCATCCTCAGGCTCAGTTAGAATCGAAGTTGCGTGCTTTAGCGCAATTACGTGCACGTTCGCCACTGCAAAGGAAGCTTCCGCCGCGGAAGATGGTGATGCCTCCTAAATCTCCTAAAAAAGAAATCTCTCCGGTCCAAGGACCAGTGGAATTAGCGGCTCACTTGTGCTCTTTGGCTGAACCATTGATGTAAGTGCTGATGCTTATGAGTTTAGAATTTTTGTGCGTCTTCAGTGTTCAAATTTGAAAATAGGAACCTTTTGAAGTTGTAGATTCTTATTCTAGTATTTGATTACCATTTTCATTAGAAACATACGAAAACTGCATTGTAAAAGAGGGTGTAGTACGGGAAATTCTATCTAAAATGGGGTCCTGAAAACAACCAAAATGTTCCTGAAAATGGATAATCTCATGTGATACACTGTTGGCTGACTCACATGAAAGTACATGAGTAGCCTGCTCTACCATTTTGAAGTATTTTGTGCAATCCGTGTACCGTTTATAATTAAGAGAATATATTTATATAATCTTAGTACAATTCAAAATGCTAGTATTGTACGAGTTGCATTTTTTGATTATGTAATGGGCAACATTCCCTTTCAATTTCTTATGTGCAACATTGTCTGTTTTTAACTACCATGATTTCGCCTGCAGATCGAAAAAATCGCCAAAAGTAAATAAAAGGGGTAATCTTGAACAGTTGTGTGCTACCCCAAACAAGAAAAGGAAATGCAGTTGCAAAAATTCAAGATGCTTGAAGCTGTAAGTTCCATTGTATAGTTAACTGAATCAGGCATATTCCTAACTGTTAAAAAAACTTGTATTTGGCCATGTGTAAATTTTAGAGGTGATTCAGATTCAGCTATATGATACAATTAATCTCACCTTCTGTGCCAAATCTGAATCACTTTGTAGCATGCAATACTATTTGTCTCTAGAGAATTTGGTGTGTCAGCGTTAAATATATAACTGATTTATTGTAGATACTGTGACTGTTTCTCATCCGGAACGTACTGTGATGATTGTAACTGCATCAATTGCTGCAACAAGATTGAGTATGAGGAGTGTAGGGGAGAAGCTGTTAGTACAATCTTGGAGAGAAACCCCGAAGCCTTCAAATCAAAGATTGCAAGCAGTCCGGATTGTATGGTTGGTAACAATGCTTTATTGCAGCATATTTCTATGTATGTTTTCATTAAAATTGACATTTGAATTTCAGGTAGAGCATAACAAGGGATGCAATTGCAAAAAATCATCATGCCTCAAGAAGTATTGTGAGTGCTACCAAGCCAATCGGTTGTGCTCTGAAAAATGCAAGTGTTTTGACTGCAAAAACTATGAAGGAAGTGAAGAGAGAAAACTTCATTTTCTTCAGCACCGAGCATATTCAATTGCACTTGTTCAACAAGCAAAAAATGGTGCTTTTAATGATTCATTTGGTGTTCCTGGAAAAAAGATCAAAACTGAGAAATGCGGATTCACTGATTCATCGCACAAAAACGTGCAGCTGCGTCAGGTATTTGTTTGATACTGTAGTTGATTTCTTCGTTCACGTGGACAAAAAGGCAATGCTTTCATCACAGAATTGTTGGAAATTGGACATGACCTCTTTGTAAAAGAGAGTTTTCCAAGATTTTGATGACTCTAAAATGAGTTGCTAAACAAGCGAGCCGTATGTTTGTTTCATTCATTACATGATGAACTATTCCACGTTGTTTAATAAGCTCGTTATCTTTCGAAAGGAATCGAGCCCTATCTCCTATGCTCCAGTACTAGATTACCTCGGCAAACAAAAATCACGACGTCCTAAATATTCCTACAGGTTAATATTCAGATTCCTTATTGTATTACTTCAAATTTTAGATGGTATTTCTCTATTGTTGCTTAGGAGTATTACTTTCTTTCATTGAATAAAGGTCTACATTATCTGGAATTCTCCAAGACGAACACATTCAGGATTTCTGCAACACAATGTTTAAAGTTACAACAAAATCAGCAACTATTTTTTCAGGTATCATCTATTTTTCGAGAAATTTAATATGATATCATAGTGTTCGTAATATTTCAAATGCTTTATCTTGCTGTTCGTTTCTACGTCTGTTATATTACGTTTTTTTCGTTGGTAATTATGCCGAATAATTCATGATCATGCCTTTCGATGCTCCCAGATAACCAGAATCCAATTGACAACAATATAGATACGGATGGGCCTAAACCTGAAGTTCCAGTTTCTTCATTCAATGAAAAGGAGCATAATAACTCTAGAAATCCGAATGATATCGTCGCAACTAAATCGAACGAATTGGATAGTTTTAGCTCTCAGAAGAGAAGGCCATTGTCTCCTGAAACACTTGCACTGATGTGTGATGAACAATATGAGGCATTCATGGGAGCTGATGTTGTCTCATCAGAAATAAAAGAACCTGATAAATCTACACAAATGCAGTCATCTTCGACAAAAAGCCTCACAAGATTCGGTATCGAACAAGAAAGGCTTGTGCTTTCACATTTTTGCAATTTCCTCAATACGATCATTATGCGTGGCTCAATTCGAGGTGACACACTTCTCATCTTTTAAGCATTTTTCTGTTGTTACTTTAAATGTTGCATAAGAGAGTTGAGAAGTTGCCTAAATGTTGCAGAACTGAAGAAGGAAACGGAACCAGAATAGGAGTGGCTAGCTCATTTTGTTATTATATGAATAACAAGTGCACAAAGTCTTCCAGCTCAATTTTGTAGCTTGGATTTTTTGAACACACAACTCCATTCTATGCGTAAAAGTGAATCGACTAAATATTTTTTAACTTGTTCTACGTTCATGATCTAATAATATTTTATATATATTATTCAAACCAAAATTTGAACTAGAAGTAGACCCAAACATCAAATCATCGATATCTTAGTTTTCGAACTCCAACCTTAAAACAAGACTAAAGTTCAATTAGTTTGCAACCCTACTCTACACCATCCTTGCTACACAAAGACATGATGTTAACGAAACTCATAACCGGTATGAAAACATGTTTCCCAAAGGCAATATTAGACGGACAACACTACAACCCGACCAAACAGAAGATATATCATCAATGTTCTCATTGTAGAGAGTGATTTATAAGACCCCATAAACCTATTCCAAACTCCAAGCACCCTTTGAATTACCTCCCACTGCTTTGCTTTAAATTCTAATTCTAATACAGAGACCAAGAAGAATAACAATCATGTAGCATGTAGCATCTCATACAATTTAGCTGATACAATCAACGATAGCTTATTCCATCCACCCAAAAAAATCAATAGGAAACCGAAATATCTTTCACTTTCTACATGACATGCATATGAATGAATCTATTTATACAAAAAAGTTTTGTAGTAGCAGATAGCTGTAAACGCAGGAGTGAAAGATATATGATGCAGAAATATATAAATAACGCCGAGAAACTAAATAAAGAGCCAATGGTCAATTAGGCAAGGTATGGTAAGCAGAAGACAGCATCTCACCGTTACGTGGTCCCTGTGCTACCTGGTGTAGGTTTGGCTGGCTTGAATTTTGAGATATCAACAAGGTCTCCAAAAAGCTTGTCTTCTGGCTTGGAAGGCTTGCCGGATGGAGGATAGGATGAAGCATAAGAACTCGGCTGTGTGCTCTTTTCCTGCAGAGACAATCCATACATGCTTTGCTGAAGGAACTGTGGGTTTTGGAATTGACTTTGACCATGAGCATGGAAATTGCCATATCCATAGCCACCCATTTGGTCACTGTACCCAGGCTGACCATACATATAACCTATTTGACCAGGCTGTATTTGTTGAGGATACATAACTGGAGGGTAAGGATTCTGAAAAGGAAGATGAGGCTGCAAGCCCATCATTTGGTTGCTCTGCATAGCATGATTGTTCATGGTTGTTGGGCTCCCATCATTGTACATGGTAGCTGCATGGTTATTTGTCATGGTCGGAGATTCTGAAATGTGCATATGGCTCAGGGAGGAAGGAGTATAACTGACGATCACTTGAGTGACTTGCACTTGTGGGGGTTGGCTAACAGTGGGCAGACTTTCATCTAACTGTGCTTCCCAAGGAGGAGGGGGGAACATGCTGCCATTGATTTGAGCCCCTGGCAATGCAAAACAGATGTTTGGATAGATTTCAAACAAAGCTTCTTATGTTAAATAACTCATAAACAACTCTTCAGCTTGCAATTGTTGCAAATTATTTACTATAACTTGTAATGGATGAAAAATTTAAAAAGGAACCTAAAAAGTATATCATGAAAATATTGCATATTTACAGCGTACCATAAACTGGTGAGTCTGAGTGTTCTTGAGAGGTTGCCTGACCATTCCATGGAGAAGGAGAAATTGGAGTTGGGCCAGAAACGTTAACATTTGGATAAAAAGAAGCTTGTGGAGTCTGGAAACTTTGCTGTGGAGATTGGGCTTGTTCAATGGGACTGAAAGAATGATCTGTAGTATTTTGGGAGTACAAGTTGGAAAGGGCAAGATCATTCTGCTGAGATACAACTGGGATTGTTGGTTGGGTCTCTCCCACAGGAATAATGGCAAGTGAGCTTGAAGTGGGTGAGTTGAAGTCATCGCCACTTAATAAATCTATCATCGGGTCAACCTTCACCAGAGTGGTTACCTGACTAGTGGTTTTTGGAAGTGCAGAAATTCCAGACTGTACACCCAAGCTTGTACTGGACCCACTGCAAAAATGGATCGATTTTATATGTCTCGAACTATAAGTTAAAAAAATAAACTGTGCGCCATCTTATGCTTTACAGTTAATACTAGCATATACCCCTTGTCAACTGGTTTGCTATCGGTGGTGTCAACAAGAGGGGGATCAACAGGCACCAGAGCAAGAGAAGGTCCTGCATCCACCTTCTCTTGTAGAATAGAGGTAGTTCCAGTGGCAATTGACTCATATTTGGCAAGTACGCGTTGTAAATCATCATTCAATGTCAATCCTTGGCTCAATAGTGATTCATCACTACATGGGAAAATCCCACAAAATGATATTGACAGGAACTTATTCACGGTAGGAAGAATAAACAAATCAACACATATAGTTAAGTGACATAAGGAAGTATTGTAGCCTTACTTAGTAGAATTAACAAAGTGGACAACCCTTAGCTTGTAGTTACGGCATTGTTCAACCAAATCAACAATAACCTCTTGTTGAAGACCCTGTTACACAAAAAAAAATTGTATCTGGAAGTTCATAAAACTAATATAGTATAAAATAACAGTTAAAGCAACGTAAGATATGAACATTAAATGAATCATATATACTATTTTTGAATCTATCATGTGATTCTACCTCTTTGTTACTGGGATCTAGTGCATTCAACATTTCAGCAAGGACGTCCATGATACCACGCGCATTTTGCAATTCTAACAAGCTGAGATGTAAGCAGCAATCATAAAAACCATCAAGTTATAAGAATTAAGCTGTTTTTTGAAGGCACAATGAAACAAAATCAGTGAGAAACAGAATATTAAAAAGAAATCAAACCATGCCAAAGATATCATAAATCATCAAGACAAAATGTATAGAATCCATGCACCTCAATGTTGGAAATTCGGCTTCTGCAGAGGACTCAGCTGCATCAACTCTAGATTCAGTGTTGCGAATATTTTGTGGATAGAATGACAACGGATGTGTCTGTGGAGGAGTAAACAGCGGGGCGGAGCCCTCAGGTCGCTGTGGGAAAACCACACCAAGGTTCTGACAAAGACGTATTTTCAAAATAATAATCAGTAGACATAAAAACAGACAGGAAAAGGAGATGAGAAAATTGGGGAAAAACAAACCAATAAATCACGGTATGCCGCATAATATTGGGGAAATTTGGCTCGGGCTCCTCCAAAAGCTTCTTGCCATGTATCCACCAGAAACAATATCTTGTCTCTTACATGTATATCTGGCTGCATTTACAAGTTAAGGACTTTAAAAACCAATAAAAATGAATACTAAGGTAGCACCAGTCATTCTACCATGTTACCTTCTTTTTCACTATTTTCACCATGTCATGAGGTAAATCCTTCTCTGCTACATGCATATGGACAATATCACCACAATTCTTCACAATGGTCTCCAAGAGCTAGAAAGTGAAATCCAATTCATATAAGAATAAAATTTAACAAAAACTGCTTTTATCACGAGAATTTTGGAACCCTCTGGAAAAATACGTGCATATGGGTTAAATTTGTAGCAATCACATGCTGATAATAACACATGTTACGAAATAAATAAATTAACAAAATCCATACATTCTGTTTTCTAAGCATCCCAAAATTTAAACTATGCATATAAATATGAAAAACATGGTAGCATTTGTAAAGCATATTATGCCAACCACTTATTGAAAAATTGAATTACAAAAACTTACCGTTAAGGCAAAAAGCTGGGATTTTGGATTTTTGCTGGCAAGACGTTTCTTTATACCCTTCACAACATCTTTCGCTTGTCTGATTGAAGAAAAGATCGAAGTTAAAATTTAAAGAAGCAGCTACAACAAGATCGAGTTAGAAAAGTAAAGTAAAATTATTGACTGAAATGCCTCAGATTAGCATGAAAAAAATATTAATAATAGAATTTTCTATGTTCCAAAGATAGATCCCTACAACCCCCTGATTTTTCCAGTGAAACAACAAGAACATCATTAAAACATCGTCACACATCACCTTTCATCAAATAATTCCGCGCAAAAAAGAAAAAAGAAACCGTGAATGTTTTAAGGAAAGCATGTTACCCTAAGCATCGCTGCGAGCAGAAATCTAAAGAATATAAACCAAAAATTCTTGATATGAAACGACAAACAATAAACCAGGTCAAAGGTTAAAGAAACAGGAAGAACGAAGAATTACTCGGGATCACGATTGCAAACGTCACAGATCTCAATATTCATCGCCCAATCCGGCCCCATAAGCATGGCGCTGGTCGCCCTCTCCACCAGAGAATTCACCATCCTCACCCTCCGTAAATCACCAGAACCCCGCTGGAGTGAATGAATCCTTAACAAAAATCCAAAATTCTCCACCTCCAAAGCCGCAACTGAATTCCTCCACTCAAAGATAAAAGAACAAATCGGGAAGCCAAGCTTATGATTGTTGTTGAATTGTTGGGAATAATTTATTTTTACAGCGAATATATATTATCTTATAGTAAACATATTTCCCATAACTCCAGTGGAAATATGTACGTGTACGCATATATAAGGTTTAATTTTCCCAAATTTTGAGAATCTCAAATCCGATTTCGGGTTCCAATCCAAAACCCTAGCACAGATTATCTGATCGAAGAAAAACCATTAGAATGTGATACAAGATTGTTAGAAATGGCGATAATCGGGGACGCCTTGCGACAGGCTTTCATGCCTAAGCAAGAGTACGCAAGTCTTTCTGAAGGGGACAGGGCTTTCGAGAAGCTGCAGAAGCCTTTGATTTTCGTTGCGTTCGGCCTGATTTGTCTTTTTGTTTTTGTGCCTACTGTTATTACTTTGAGGATTGTGTTTCCCGGTGACAGTTTGAAGAGGCCGTTCTGCCGCCCATTGTCGGTTAATTTTACAGCGCTTGAGGTGAGTGGCAGAGGAGGTAGAGAATTGGATCTTTTTCCTGGCTCTTTTGCTCTGACTGATCAAGAAACCGTGGATTATTTCTGGATTGTGGTGTTTCTTCCTACAGCAATGTTTTTTGCAGTTTCTGCAGTGTACTTGGTTGCAGGTATGCTGATGTTTGTTTCACTTTTTGTGTGGAAATTTGCTTGTTTTCATTGCATTTCCGTTCCCCATTCTTGAGATGTGTATTTCAAATCGTTTCCTGTCTCTCTCCAGTCCAATACGGTCCCTTTCCTATATTTTCATTTGATAAGTTATAATCAAATCTCATATTTCAGCCAATGCACCAAAATAAGTATTTTATCTGTCCAGAAACATGTTAAAAAACTCCCATTTGTTTTTCTTGTATGACCTTCATGTTTTTTTCCATTTAAACCAGAAACAGTGATAATCATCTGTTCTTTGCATTGAGCTAGTACTACTTTTTTGTCAATATCCAAGATCAAATAAAAAATCAAGAAGGGATTGAGATTCATTACACAATCAATATTTACATACCACTAGATTCTCTAGTTTGGGTGGCTAAAGTAACTGTTTTTCATCTACATTGCAGGAATTTCTGTTGCTTATACTGCTCCCGCTTATCATGCATGTTTGAAGGTTGTGAAGAACAACTATTGCGCTTCTCGGAGGGGTACATTTTCATTTACGAGCTTTTCGTAATGCTTTGCATCAATCTAAAGCTTGGCTTCTGTATGTTAATTGGCAGGTGGTGTACGTTGCTTATCCATAGTAAACACTGTATTTGCTGCTGTGTTTGGTGTTCTTGCTCTATTTCTTGGTTCAACTCTCCTCACACTTGGGAGCAGCTGTTCCTCACCGCTGTTTTGGTGCTATGAGATTTCATCATGGAGTTTGGTAATTCTTTACGGAGGAGTTGCGGTATTACTACGTAGAAAATCAGCTTTGATTCTTGATACAGATGAATTTTACGGTCCGAATATCGGGATAGAGATGCTTGAAGCTGATCCAGAGATGGAGAAACGTATCAATGAAGGGTTCAAATCTTGGATGGGTACATCTTCACTGTCATCAGAAGAAGATGAACTTGATAATTATCAGTCATTGCTTGAGGTCTGAGATGTTCTTCAATGATGTTTTATTTTATTTTATTTATTGTAAAGCTCTTGGCAAAACAACCTCAATCTTGATACCAACATTGACTACCAAACTCATAATTGTATAATAACA
The DNA here is from genome assembly GCA_009725065.1 of Utricularia reniformis. Taxonomy (NCBI): domain Eukaryota; kingdom Viridiplantae; phylum Streptophyta; class Magnoliopsida; order Lamiales; family Lentibulariaceae; genus Utricularia; species Utricularia reniformis. The sequence continues at coordinate 383,489 of RWGZ01001025.1, forward strand.
ATAAAACTGACTATGTAATTATCTTAATTTATAAAATAACTGGGAAAACTAAACAAATCATGTATCCCTATAATAATAAAATATCAACAAAATTCAGTTGGAACATTTTTAGAGTTTAATAACACGAGTCATAGAAAAAAACCATGAACAAAAAAGAAAATTCATAAAAATAACATTAAAGAAAAATGTGGTTTGCCACACTAAGATGAACAAAATTGCTTGTGTTGTAAATCTGCATCAGGCTGCTCAGCATTTTTGGACTTTATTACGATGACCCGACTCGTGCTTCCCACCAAAATGACGACCGCCCCTAGGACGTTTTCCACCCCTGTCGAAGAATTATATAGAGCGGATCGAAACAAGGTAATGGGGGTACATAATATTTAAGATTGTGATGCAGTTTACCTTCCACGGTTGTTCTTGAAATTTCCTCTATGTTTGTCCTGGTTCGCGCGCAGCAGACTCCAATATTCTTTCTCCGACTCCCCTAATCTCATCAAGTCATCTCGGTTAACACGGTTTTATAAAGTTCGGTTTACATGAATTGAGCAATAGTTTGTTTCAAACCTGTCACAGGATTCAGAGTGGCAATGAAGTTTTTCACAACCAAACCACCATCCTCTGCGAGTACCGCTGCAGCTCGGGCTTTCTGAGCAGCTTCTGCATCCTCAAACCTAATGTATCCCGATTCAGCACCAATATTGAAATCGATGAACTGCAAGAAAACGTAGAATTTAATGACATGAAATGCTAGATAATGACATTCCACGGAGCAACCAAAACGCAATGCACACTCAGTGTAAATAGGGAATAGGGGAAAGTAAGCAATGTAACCTTGACAGTGCCGAACTTCCGGAAAATCTCTTTCAGATCTTCTCTCATAACAACATTTTTGTCAGCTATGTAAGCCGAAACTTTCGGTTTTTCTCCAGTTGATCCTTCATCAATGTCGCTAGCAATGTCTTCAGATTTCTCAATATCCTCTGATTCAAGAGTACCAGTCTCAGAAACAACATTTTTGTTGCTTTCAGCACATGCATCGGAATCTTGTTTAGCATCGTCGTTATCCTTCTTGTCATCTAGTGCTTCATGGTTAGTATCTCCTGAATTATGTTGCACCTTATCTTGCTCATCAACGACATCAGGGACATTTCTACAGCTTACTGGTGTAATGTTATCACCATTTGATTGGGTAGAATCTGCTGTAGAAATTTTTCTCAACTCAAATGATACAATTAAGCCCTTAGGATACCTGTTGAAATAATGGATAATCAAAACATAATAAGCATGAGGCTTGTGTTTTGAGACAAGAATAAATATAAGATACACACTCAGATTCTGATTTGGGTTTGTCTTTCAGGTTTGGAGCTCCTTGAGAACAAATTTTCACAGTGTTTTTCTCTTGCAAAGCCCTTTCTTCATCAAATTTCTTCCTGGATAAATTAAAAAGAGCAAATATGAGGAGACTTCAAAGTAATATAGCATAAATGTAACCAATAAAAGTAAACGTCCGTGGTATCTAGCAAACCAACTAGGATACATACTTAGGTTTTAGTTCTAATTCGACCCCCGAATAACTCAAGGATTTCTTTAGAACATTTGTGGTATCTTCTAGATTAGAAAACTCAACCAAAGCTGTGCCACAAAATGCTCTGTTGTCAATAGCATGACGAGGCAGCCTCACACTATTAACCTATCAGAAAAAAAGGAGCCTGAAATTAACTTTGATGAGCCACCAAATAAAGCTATATAAAGAAGCTTCAATGTCACTCAGTTAATACAAGAAACTTCCCAAAAAAACAAGGTGTATATTTGTTTAAATATATTAAAAATATATATTTAATACACAAAAGAAGTCAATAAAATTTCCTGAAGCGATTGAATATAAGAAACTTCCCAAATGCACAAAGATTAAAAGATAAGAGGCAAGCACTGTTCTCCTCTGGCACACATTATGAGAAATTTTCGAAGAAAATGCAGAAAGCAGAGCAATAATCATTGATTAATTGAATATGAATTACCTTAGCAAACTGACTAAAAAAAGATTCTACGTCCTCAAGGCTGACATCATACTCAAGGGGTGAAGCAGCAATAGTTCTTTCTTCAGACTGCCTAATAGCCTCATTTATCTTGGGAAGCTCAGTGGCTCTACCAACCTTATTCCCTTAACATTGAAAGTGAAAATGAGGCGCCAATTAGGTAAAGACTCAAAATTTTGAAAATTTCAGTACGTTCTTTGGTAAAGCTTACCATCCTCGGATACTTTTAGAAAGGTAGAGGTCTTCAATGTTTCAGCTACTGCATTAACAGTGTCTTCTGGTATATCTTCAGGTTTCACATTTCCCAACCCCAAGTGTCCCCTCATCCGAGAAAATGAGGAAATCAAAGCCAGGCTCACCACTAAAGTCAGATTAAAAAAACGTTACAAAAAACCCACCATGTTGCCAACACCACGAAAAGATTATCATATGCAAAATTCAGTCAAAAAAGAAAGTATCCAAATTTTTTAGTATCCAAACTAAGTAGCAATCGACATTTATTTAAAGAAATTTGAACTTAACCAATCAGACAGGGAAATCAAGCATGCAAAATATGTATAAATATTACATCCATCATCGCTTTGGGCTACGGTCTTCTTCAGAAAAGCATCTCTCGGAAGGTTGCTGTCGCTGAAATAGAATTCCACCTGACAAAAATACATTGCAAAAAAAGGAAAATCAGACCGCAGTTTCTTCAACTTGAACTAAAAGCTTGCTGATTTAAAACAAAATTAACACACACCTGACGAATAACTTTCTTTGCAGTTTCCTCGTCCAACGATGACACCGGCGCCATAACTGATCGTGAGGTTTTAGAATTGTACTTTGGTGGAGGATACTCTCTAGGGCTTTCACAATACACTAATATAGGCAACGAGGTCATGCTCTTTGACTTGAGACCACTTTTCAGTATTCACAATCCAAGGCCCACTCTCAACACGGCGGCCCATTCAAATATAAAGCCGTCGTGACCCTATAAACTACAAACCTAAAACCATGTAGAAATCATAAAAAAATTCAATATGGTAGATATCGTATTTTATCCTATTAATGAGGATTATATTTTTTGTGGATATAGGAAAGTCAAAGGTTTAAAATAATAAAATCGTATTTATCGGAGCATAGGGAGGTCAAAGGTCATAGGGATATTGTGAATATTGTGTATTGATAAAACCTTATTTAAAAATGATAAAAAAAATTTGTGGATATAGAGAGGTCAAAGGTCATAAATAAAAATAATTTATTTATAATATTTATTATTTTTTATTTTAAATATTTTAAAAAAATTAAAAAATATTATCGAAAAAAGTGAAAAAAATTATTTATAATTTTTATTATTTGAAATTTTACGTGGGTTGGATTATTCGTTATGGGGCGAGTATTCGCAATGGTAGGGTACAAATTTGAATATTCAAACCCAATTTGGATTTTGGGCGAGCATGAATTTGAAGTTATATGTGGTGGAGCTGACGTGGATTTGACAAACTCCGACCTAAACCCTACCCATTGACATCCATAAAACCACGGCATTATTTTAATAATTAATTATATTTCAAATAGGTATTCCATAAACTAACAAAAATTACGACAGGAGAATATGAACGAACGAGATTAATATAAGGAGGATAATCATTTAAAAAACTTGATCAAACTATTATGTGATGATACTATATTATTATTATAATTTTCTGAAATTATGACAAGAGTGTCCACATATATTGCGTATGGGAGAAGAATACAACACCGTAAAAGACTTGAACAAACAATTTACTATTATATCTCTTACTTCTTATAAACCAATCAATTTACCTCAAATCCAATGTAGGAGAATTTGATATTTCAACATGTTTTATTTAAAGATGTCGCAATGTACTTTGAGAGCTTAAAGCTTCACCACATTGTTCTAGTCGAAATTTCAATGAAATTTTGGTTTTTCAGTAAATCTCATTTTTTTACTGAACGAAATGTAATTTTGATTGAAATAATTGGTAATGGTCGGGTCGGGGTTGATTCGGGGAGGATATGGTCGGATTTTTTATATTCATGGTTCATTCATCTCGCAACTTAGGCATAAGAAGTTCTTTACCTATCCAATATATTTCATTTTTTATCTTTACTTACAAGTTTATTGATATAAATGAGAACTTATGGTAACTAATGTTAAAGATAACTAAAAAATGCTTAGTCATTTTTTAAAACTTAAGGTAAATCAGGATATCGAAATATTTTGTGTTTCACCCATGACAGTCATACTGATGATATATCGTCTCGTATACCTGTCATATTGGTAAATATCAGTCGTGACTGGTATATCGATATTCCGATATATCGATGGTATACCAACGGTATATCGTAAAAATCGCTCATATCAATCGTGAACTGTACGAACGATACTGATTGATATGACTTCCTTGGTTCACCAAAATTTCCGATTTCATTTTCAAGCCAAAATCTAAAATTTTCCCGAAATTAAAACATTGACCTCAAATACTAACATACATCAAAACCTTGAAGACGTCAATTTATAGAATCATAGTGAAAACCGAGAATGGATGGCAAAACTAAACCATAGCACCTCACTTCCATTCAATAATCTTAAGTCTATACACTATGTCTCGTTCTTCGATCCAATGAGTCGCCACTCGATTATAAATATATTGTTTTGGTTAAAAATCACTTGATTATTTGATCCACATTATAGTTTCTTCTTGTTTTGATGCATTCTTTTGTATAGCTTCGATAATTCAATATTATGATTCTGGTGGCCCGAATGTTTGGTTGCACTTCCACCATTTCACAATTTAATGTCAGTTCACTCTAACTGAACAAGAACTTATACCAAACCCAACCCGATTTATACCATAATAATTTAATTTTACAAATTTTCATATAAATCCAATATATGTTCTGGCATGGATCGATATGATTATTACGTTCGGTATATATGACATATAAATATATTAATATATTAAAAACTATAATCTAATATAATTAATATTAATCAATATCTAAGCACAATAACCATCATACAGTACATGATATTATAATATTTGTTTTTGTTTTTTTTTCATACTTCAAAATTATGTTGACATATATTGTTATTTATAATTCAATATTAAATGAAAATACGAAGAAAAGCTAATAAAAATACAAACCACACATTTCAAATACTAATAAACAATAAACTATTCAAATCGGTTCAAAACTGCTTTAGACCGAACCTTTGGAAAAACGGTTTTATCATTCGATCCAGTTTTAGAATATAGTTTCCAAGTCATCTTTGAAAGTTGATTCTTCAAGTATTAAATGATTTCTCGCTATATCTGAATGAAGGACCAAGGTATTCCATTCATATTTGCATGCTTTGTCCATTGCTGAGTTTCCAACATCTTCTTGATCATATCGTCTTATTTCTACAAATTCTGAAAACATAATAAAATCACAGACAAATATTCAAAGTCTTTTACGGTGTGATCTCCTCCCTCTTATATGTTATATCCGAACACACTCCCCACGTAAATTAACTCGTTCCTATAAATTTAACATGGTATCAGCGTAGGTTCGAAAAATCCAGAATGACCTTGTCGGAGGTTATCCTGGTTTAATTGATCGATTGGTAATGCACCGATTTGAATTTTCAAATGGTTGGACGTGAAGGAATGTGTTGAAACAATGAAATTGTCCCACGTCAGAAATTGAATATAGTGTGAATTGACTTATAAGAGATAATGTAGACTATACTAAATGATTTGTTCAAATCTTGTACGATGTGATCACCTCGCCACATTAAATTGACCCGAATCCAAAAATTTAACACATTGTTTATGTAAAAATTCGAGTGCATTGTAAAAAAATCAAAATCGCCCCCAATTATTGTTTTAATTTTAGCGTGACAATCAAATTAATCAATTATAACAATATGCGTCGAAATGATTTTTTAACGTAGTGACTAAAATTACCAAATCATGGTAATTTTGGGACTAAACTATTGTAAAGTAGGGGACGAACATCATTAGAGAATAAATTTGCAAATTAACGACACTTTGATTACCAACACTAAGATATTGATTGTATCTCATGATCCAGCCTCTATGGGATTTCATACCTTGGGGCTTTTTGATCATATGATGTCATGATGGCTTTTGGTACTCATGACGAACAAATTTATGCAAGTGATTCCGGCTTTTGGTACTCATGATCACTTAGCGATCCCTGCTTCATGCAAGTGAGTTGCAACTTGCAATCTGAATTGAGGACGGGTTTTTGGGGTTAACTCATCCTCACGAGAAGCTAAAACACAAATTGGAGAAGAATACGGCCCTTGGGTTCCTTTGACGCTTACATAAATTGTTAAATTTGAAAACTTAAAAGATCAATTTACCATATACATTAAACTTTAAAGACTGATTTTGCCCAAAATTTAAAAGCTTTTGAGGTTAACTCACCCTCACGAGAAGTTAAAACCCAAATTGGAGAAGAATCTGACTCGTGGGTTCCTTTACAATGACATCAATTGTCAAATTTGAAAATTTCGAAGAGTAATTTATCATATACATTAAGCTTTGAAGATGGTTTTTTTCCAAACATTACAAAGTTTTTGGGATTAACTCGCCCTCACAAGAACAATTACCATATACATTAAACTTTGGAGGCTGATTTTTTCCAAAAATTACAAAGTTTTTGGGGTTAACTCACCCTCACGAGAAGTTAAAACCCAAATTGGAGAAGAATACGACCCTTTGGGTTCCTTTGACGATGCCATCAATTGTCAAATTTGAAAACTTCGAAGGCCAATTTACCATATACATTAAACTTTGGGGACCTATTTTACCAAAATTATAAAGCATGTGATCTATTTTGCCTTCTACATACTTTTGGAATTACAATTGCCACGATTATGAAACTTCAAGGACAAAACTTATCTAACTCATGAACTATGTGGACAAAATATGCATCACATCCACATTATATATCCCATTGCATGTATAACTCACACCTTCAATTCCAAATAAGGAAGTATCGCTTTTATTTGGCTAGAAATAGTTCTTGCTAATGGAGTTTTATCGTTCATGCCATCTAAAAATCTTGATGTTGTCACGTTTCTTTATTGTCAATAAGTTTGCCAAAATAGATGACCCGCAAACATCTTATTGGCAAACAATATAGATGACACTAGAAGTATATGGTGCTAATCAACCATCTTGATCAATCATACTTCCTCCACTCATCAAACATCTTATTGATGTAAATAACCATAAAACGATACTATGGTTCCGATGATCTAGTCATCTTTGAAATGGTTTTGCGGGTCATGTTCAACAATTTTATGGTAATTTAGAAGGTGTAAGGTCACTAGAGCAAAACATGACAGTATAATTCGTGCATCACCACATCTAGAACATGACAGAAAATATGTTTTAGGCAAAGCAATGCTTACCTAGCATATATGTACACCGGGGTTCGATATTAGCACCAGGTGATCATCTCCCACTAGCTGCCAAGTGAACTGTTGTTGAAATCAGTATCGACCATTTTCGAAAAAGAGGTTAAAAATCCGAGAAAGGTTCACGGTTCCTCACCTCAAAAAGAACAAACAAATGATGATCACTCAACCTTGAGATTAGCTCTGACTTTCATCAACTTATCATGTTGTTTCTGATGGAAAAAGCATGGTGGGCGACAAGATTACCAACATATGTTAACAAAAATACCAAATACACGCGAGGAAAATTCAAGAATACCACTCCGGAGAGATTTCGCACCTCGTAAAGATCCTTCAAACCTGCCTCAAATTTTAACTCTAGTGTGCGCCAGGCCATTGCCATCTCAAACTCAATGGTGTTACACTGAGAGTAATGAGATGTGGAAACAGAATCTCTCTGTAGCATGCCAGAAAAAATGATAATAGTTAGAGCACAAAAGTTACTGATGAGAAACAGTCCTTGCCATGATCACCTCCTTTGTGATTTTGGAGCTTGAGGGTATTGGATTTACCATTTGTGTTGGTCGTCTTGATTTATCAAAAGCCAAGTGCCCATAAAATAACTTTCTATTGTCAAAATACTTGGAAAGATCTCCTACACGAGCTATCAGAGGCCTGCCAATGGAAAACTTTCAGTTGTGAGCGCAAATCAATCAATATATACTGAGCTTCATAAATCATGAAAACCAGTTATTAAGATGATAACAAAATGAGAGGATTAGTTGATCATCAAAGAACAACGAATTTGGAGCCAATTTTCATGAAAATTTAATAGGATTTTTAATGCTATATATAAACAGAGATATTTTCAATACTGGACACTGACTCGAATTACAGCCTGCAGGGCAGTCTGCATTTTAAAGGTATCTGCACAACACATATTTTACTTTGAACCTTCTGCTATTCAGTAAAGGCACAGAGGGGCTCACCTTTGATTAGGTAACATTAAACACCTTTCGTCCAGCCTTATCAAAACTTTATTAACTGCTCCCCTTGTTTTAAAAATAACAAAAGCTTGGCCTGAAACACAATATTTATGAAGTGAGCACGTCAAGTGACTTAAAAACCAATTTTGTCAAGATGCAAAGTGAAAGAAAGAGACAAGAAGTACATGGAGACATAAAGAGACGATAAGGATGAGTTTTATTGATGAAGAACACAAATTACATGCAAATACTAGGCCAATCCATATTAAGAACGCATTTCAGTGTCACTCTAGATGTAGTGAGCAAATCCTTAGTTAATTAAAATAATAGAAAAAAAGCTTGGGTGTAATGCAGTGGTGAACTTAATGACCGAAGAAAACCAAAATAAAATATGTAAATAACCCACTATACCATATTGTGGATTAAATGTAGTAACATGTTGCACCAATTTAGCGCTGCATTCTTCTTCAAATGCATGCCAGATAATATCCTACAATCAGCATCACATATCTTGTATTATATATATGTTTATTACATTACACAGTGCAGAAAAGCCGAAATAGAGATCCCTGCTGGAAATACACAGAATGCTCTCGGCAGAAAAGAAAAAATCTTGAAATTAGAAGGTAGCATTAAAGGATGGAGATGATGAATAAGCCTGCAGTAACTTACACAGATAGCACAAAATGCAACACTTATCATAGGCATCCAAAGTAAATATAAATAATCATTGTTGATCAAATCTAACAAAACAATTACAAAAGGGCCAGTTACTTTTCAACAGCAATCGAAATTATATGCCAAATCCCAAAAAGTGGCATCTAACATCCCAAACACTGAATATAAAAGATTCAACATAACACAAATGTGTAAATCAAACAGGTGAAGAAGGATTTAGCATCCCATGGGAAAAGACATGGAGTGAGCATACCTCAACCTCTGCAGAAGTATACCTTGGATCTAGATTTTGTAGCAAAACCAATTTTCCATCACTTTGAGCAGCTTTAATCCTTTCCTCCCAGGGCTTATAACAAGCAAGAGAATAAATTTAAATATATACTCAATCAGAAAGCATGAGAACTGAAACTGCAAAAAGAAGATCCTCAAAACAAAAAACTACCACTTATCAAATTTTAGATAGACACAATATCTAGTGTAGTCAAAATAAGCATATTCATTCGTTTCCAAGTAATAAAAACTGAATGAATTTCTTTTAAACAAGATTAAGGCTCTCTCACTTCATGGAATTACAAAAAGCATGTTAATTTAACAAAGAAACAGTTTTAAAAAAAATGAAACACACAAAATATAAATACTATCTGATAAACTCACAAGCTTTATCCAGTTTGCCTTTTCCTGCAATAAACAAAAAATAAAGTAGAACTAAGTTTATTGTGTTATAATAATAGCAAAAAACCACTTATTAAACAAAGGATTTTTTCCATCGAAAGTAATCAACAATTTCAAGAGGTTAAAAAAATGCTTTCATCCCGGCCGATATACGGGCCGTACCAGACTGTATCTCGGCCATAACGGTCTTTATTAGTATACCATATGTATCCGTATTAAAACATCGGTTGAAAATGAAGTAAGGGTAAAGAAGTTAACTCTACTAGAGAATAACATGACAAAGTAGTCCCCATTATGTAATGGAAGATGATGTGTACTCGTGTAGGACATCTACAAAGTTTTTATAGATAACCACAACAAAAAACAATATCGATGTACCAAGGAAATGACAATGTCCATGAAGAATAAGTAACAATACAATTTTAGAATAACAAATAAATAAATAAAAGGTTTGCCCTACCGTCAGAATGTTAGACTAGTGGCTCGGGAGTCAGAGTGGTCAATTTGACTCATGGTGTGAGGAATCCAAGCATCATAGAATTAAAAGCCTATGGATGAAAATTCCATGGACCAAAAAAATTAAGTGGGACCTCATTGTCCAATATATTTCTTTAAACCAATTAACATCATAAATGAAACACTAGACAAATATTTAGAACGACAACAATCCACATGTTTAGGAGAAATTGACTATTACCAAACAATGGTAATTGTCGGTGCAAGGTTCATACCAAGGCAATAGAATGGCTTGTCAGTGGGTGATGAAACATAGGGAAAGAGAAATTCTAGGAGTAAGCATTTACATGTTAAGGAGGAAGACAAGTACAATACAATGTAAGGGTGGACATATGAAAAGCAAGACTCTTAGTGCAATACAATGTAAGAGTAGTCCTAGTTTGCTATAGGGGCCTATGAGTAAAATTATGCAATGACCCTTGCCAAGGGAATCTATTTGCAAGGTCAATGAGCTGAATTGGTCGGACTTCAGGATTTAAAATTCTAAAAACCATTGAAATTCATGCACAAATGAAACGAATCCATCAGAAAATTGATGCTCGTCTCGAGCTCACTTGTTTTTAAACCGATCGAGATATATATTGTTGTGGTTGGTACTTTGATCATTCCAGCTCTTCCATGAGAAAAACGGTATAATTGTGAACATCGGTTGTATTGCTTGAACCGGAACGATATATATTGAGTGGTGTTAAAACAATTCAAAGCTAACCAAGTATATAACAAGAGTCACAGAGGGACCCAACTATGGATGGGAAAATTGCAAGACCGGATATAGGGTGGATAACAAAAGACACAATCTAGTTAGACTACCGTGTCCCAAAATGTTGTATTTTTGTATAGTAGGAGGGAGCCTTCCTAAACTTTCAAGTCATTGATTTTGAAAAATCAATTCGCATGCCACTCAATGCATACGTTGGTAAGCTACTATCTTGAGCAATTACATACTCGGGGCCCCTAATTTGGTCCCGCGTTCATTGTTTTATATCCAGGTAGGGAGAATGAGAATATACATGGCTACATTCATTGATGTATGTCAAATCCAATGACATGGGAATAAACCATGAAGGTTTTCGGCACACTAGAAGTGGATCCAAATAGGGTCGCTTATTCCTAGGAAATATCTTGGGTTCTACACTTCAACATCCATTGTGTCGTGCCCATGCTCCTAGATAATCCTTTTTTTGTTGATCCTTGAACACCTCCTAATTGAAATGATTGTTAAGAGCAACCTAGATTCTTCAAAGTATGACACTATAAAGATTCCTTGGACATGCACACCATACCATTAATCATATTTTTTTCTAAAAGTATGCCCTAAAAATATGTTTCCTATTTGTAATTCGCTTTTCTAGAGTACAATAGAGCCAATGCATGGAAGTGCTTGACTCCAAGTAAAAAAGAGGTAACCTTGAGCTTTCTCACTTGTGTCCAAAGAAAGCATCATGGAAAAAATTGCGGCATAATATCAAGTTACCAACACATTGGTGAACATTTAGAGTAATGTCAAGTTTCATGGCAAATAACATAAGTAAATGACAAGGAATCAAACATAAGGTTAATCCAAAGTTGACTAAAATTGTAGGAAGAAGATTAGACTCCAAGTAGTGCTTAGTGAAATAATTAGACTCCCGCATTACTTCAAAATCATGCCATACTATGAATAGGCAACATACACATGCTTATATGTGAGAAACCCCACAATTCACCAATAGAAAATTTTCTTTGAAATGATCTCCTACTGAGTTGATACCAATGTTTACATACCAGTCAGGAATTTCGTACCGGTGTACCTGCCGGTAAAATTTAAAAAAAAATATTTTAAAAAATATTTTTTTTATTTTTTCCTGGCTGACCCGGATACCCGGTACCAGGCGGTACCGATCTAAATACCGGTGCCACCCAGTTTTTGGCGTACCGACCGGTATTAAAACATGGGTTGATACTCACTTGGCTGAGAAATGTATTAGACGGAATCTCAAATTCAAGGCGCAATATACTAGAGCAATCATATTAAGTTATATGGAGAATATAGAAAAATAGTTCAAAAAAATCAAGTGACAGGTCTGAGGCACAACTTACAACAATGGGCTTCTTGGTGACAACGAAGACTTTGACAACATTCTTTCTATCTTCCTTTCCCATGCAATTAAAAACCTTGCTTGTTTTCTCATCGTGATCACTCTCTAGTGATTCTTGCGACTTAGTACTGATCTCATCTATATTCTTACAGACATTTTTTTTATCATTCTTGAGATTCTTGGAATAATCCTCAAGTTTAGCATTCTTTGTAAAGTCACCTCTTCTAATAAATGATTCTTTGTATTTTCCAACGTCTTTGTTTTGTTGACAATTGTCGAATGCCCCATTTGGTCTTCCATTAGAGGACCCAATGCCTTTCTTCATTGTTTTGCTACTTAAGATACTCAAACCTTTGCCATCTAAAAAACCAAGGTCCTTTTCACCAAGGGGTGTAGACTTGGGTCTTTCTCCAAGTGATGCATCATTTTCCAATGATCTAGTTTCTTCACATGACATAAATCCATTATTTTTTGAAGTTGCTTCTCTACAAGGAACATTCTTTATTGTCAACTCTTCACACCTTCGATCCGCTGAACTTTCGCACTCCTTTGTTGATGATGATACGTAACTAGACAACTTTCCTTCCGAAATATTGAAATCCTTGATAATTTCATCATTCTTGCTAGCATTGATGTTATCATAAACTTGCAACGAAGGTGTTTCCTCTTTCACTGTCATCAAATTCTGACAAGAACTTGAATGTTCCTTTTTTACACGTTTAACCACATGGGCATTCAAACTATCAATCTCATTTATGTGCTCTGATGATGATATTCTGTGGACACTTGTAAAGCTCTTTGCAGGTGCATTCCCCAAAAGATCATTTTTTCTAGAAGATTTTTCTCTATCACCAACATCAACATAAGGATCTCCAAGTGAATTATCACGTTTCAATCGCTTTGCATGTGCATCTTTTCTTTCTATCATGTGATTCGCATTCTCAATCGTTGTCTCATTATTGTGTTGAGGACTTGAAGGCTCGGGATAATTTCTCTTGAGACTATTCAGAGACTCATTGTTGTTAAACACATATTTGACTGTACCAAAAAGGCATGAGCGTTTTAAAAAATGGAAATCATATGAAAAAGCTACCCAATGAGTGTTCAATCGCAATAAATTTCAATGAAGGGAAAGTTATGGTACCTTCGAGCCCTCCTACATTATCTTCTATTTCATCTGATATTGTGAAATGCGCAACATCAAAGACACGAAAAAATACATAATCAGCAATTTTGAGATCTTCCGTTGTGGGTTGCAAATTTCTACTATCCTTTGACAAGCACACGACATGACACTTTCCAGCAATCGCCTCCTAAAAAATAGCAAAGCATTGATGTGCACAATTTAATCAACAAAAAGTTGTAGATCAACAATACACTATATACCTACTAGACATCAAACTATATGTCAAAGTTCTAGTTTCACTTTCAACTCAAAGATATATAGAGTACACAACACACACTAAAATTAAGTTCCAATTAAATGATTAAGCTCAAAACCCATAAAAATGTAACTCTACCCAATAATATTCCCTCGGAGCCTGAATATTTGAATAGTGTATGAATATGCTCTATTATCAATTAATCATATTATAATGCAGCCAAAACACTAAGAGCAAGTAGATAGAGATAAAAACAGAGAACCTACCAGTTAGAAACCTACTATTTATTGAATATCAATGTAAATGAAATGTAATTTGACAACACATGGAATGCATCAATCTCAAGTATTACTCCTAAAAATTTAAAATATATTACAAATGAGCATACTGATAGAAAGCACAGAAAAAAAGCTGGAAGAAATAAAAATGAACAAAATAACATGAGAATAATTCTTTTTAATTACCAAAAGATTAACATTGGCAAGACCCCGCCCATCACCAGATGCTAAGAATATTTCATTCTCTAAAACATGTTTATCCCTTAAGTAGTAAGCAATTTCCGAAGGTCGAAAAAACCAATGAATCTTTACTTTTTTGGACTCATCAGAATCTTGCCAAGCCTTCACAATTTTCCCGACATATGGCTCTGGGGAATTTTCAGTGTACATATATACTGAGTCATACAATTTGTATTCAATTCCATCATACACAAATGACTCATAAAACTGCACATCCTTCTTTGCCCTTCCAATACCTCTTTTCTTACCCCAGATGAATTCAACTTCATCAGTCTTCCCTAACACTGGTAAACGAGACATGTCCGCAAAGAAAGTCTTGGCATCCACAAAAAATTCTGTAAAGATTGTTGAAATGACATGGTCGACATGTCAGAAACGTAATTCTAATACAAACTAGAAATGACAATAAGGAAAGAGTTAATAGACTTTTGAAATGAGACCCAAAAACAGAATGCATATTCTTAACTGATAATCCGAAAGCATACCCACCATTAACGGGAAAATAAGTTAAAATACACGGAACACCTTTTAAATAAGGACGGGAACAAACATTAGCCCCTCGATGGTATCCAACACAAACGACGACAAATCCCTGAACCCTTACATAGGATTTCATGCAGAAAAGTTAACCAAACCACCCAGACAGAAAATTGAAAAACCTCTAATTCTTAAACCAAAGAATGTTCAAAGGAATCATGCAGGAAAGTGCGAAGTTGTAGTTATTAGACGAACCCTAATCATCTCCTTGAGAAGAACCGCGGAGGCAAAAACCCGTGAAAACCATTCTGTCGCAGATTAATTGCTGGTAAGTGATACTATTTATAACAAATGTTGTAGAGTTTACATTTGGTCCTCAAGTTAATGCAAGTTTGCATTGTGGTCCTTCACCTTTTAAAATAAAACATTTTAACCCTCTTATTTTAATATTTCGCATTTAAGTCTTCCTCATCTAAAATTGAGTACGTACGACTCACGTGACCCATAGCTATACAAAAAAATATCTCAACCAATGTTTTGAAACCCAACGCATATCGTATGGGTTTGGGCGATTGATTGACGGGAGGATTGTTGGGCCGATCAATTTTAAAATAAAAATAAAATATTATTTTTTTAAAAAAAATTAAAAATATATTTTTTAATAAAAATAAATAAATTTAATAATATTTTCAACTCCAATTCGATAACGATTTCACAATGATTCGATGATCAGTTAAAATTTCTAGTTCACGGAATGAATTGTATTTAAGAAGAATGATCTCAGCTATCTTAATTTCAAATGTACCTAAAATCCAATTTCATAAATATTTAATCAAATTGTATTGAATATTGAAAATTAATTACCGATAAAACAAAATATTACTATCGAATACATAACCAAATAGTTTGGTTAGGTAATACCAATTTTTTCGGTTTAGTTTCTAAATATACTGAAATACTTAATTTTACAATATTAATTTAAAGAAAAAAATTAACCAAACATTTATAATTATATAATTAAATACAAGAATTATTATTTAACAATAAATAAAATAATAAATTCAATATCAATAAATTACCGAAACCGAATTGTTTACCAAACACCGGAACAATCAAATTTTAAAAACCAAATACCGAATTAATTTTGGTTCCTTCCAAAAATTCAATATTCTATTTTTACCGAATAAAACACGGAGGAATATTTCAATATTGCTTGCCAAATTTGTAGGAATCTTATTATATCTCCCTACTTAATCAATGTGATTGTAATTTTACTCTAAACCCTAATTTTACTCTTGTTTTCTATTTTAAGAAGCTACATTTTCACCAGGGGAAATGTATGGACTATGTTCACAATTAGAAAATACGTACGAAAATAATTAGTTTATGAATATATAACAAAATATTTTATTGCACTATAAAAGAAATACGATTTAATTTTAAAAATTATACGAATAGTATGTATGTATCTTGGAATGGAGAAGGTTGTTTAGAATGAATAAATTTATCAACCGGTATATATTGCTCCAATAGATTAACAAAATGTTATAAATCGTCGGTAAGTTGACCATTAGGTTAGAAATGGATCAATATTCACAAGTCGGGTATTGACATGTCGGGTTAGATGATCCTACGAAGTGGTCGACACTTGGTGACAAGTGACGATCTGGTGCTAGGTGAACCTTGACGATGATAATTGATGTTAGATGACAATTGACATATGGAAAATGTTGCATTTCGGTGGACACTTGGTGCACGATCCATGCCGCAATCGACGATTGGTGCATTCCTTCAAACTTTGTCAATATTCTTGTATTGGACAGTCTGTGCACGGTGTATGAGGCTCGAGGAATAGTAGGATAGATGTTATCATATGTTTTTTTGAATAAAATAAAGATACATTTCTTCTATAAAAGAGGAAATAGTGAAGAATTAGGACAAGGGGTAATTTATGAAGTTCCAAGAGATAGTCATTCTAATCATTCCATTTACTATATATTATTTGCTACCTTTACCTCTACTGTATTTAGTGGAATTCTCATGGGTTGGTATCCATTGATTTGTTATCCCGTATGGATTTTCACGTAAAAATCTTGTTTTCCTATAAGAAACCGATTATCAGAAGTCATTACAAACAAACAAAAGTTAATTTGATGGAATTAATATTTTATTTATATATACAAATTAACATTGTGGGTTGGATTGTTAGGTATAATATATAAAAAACATTAGACAATCTCATTTTGTTTATGGTTTGTATCTATGTTTTTGGACCGTTTTTGGGTTGCCCAATCGGATCGGTCCGGCCCAACGGATACCCGTTTTAGAAAATGGTCTACTAAATAGTAAAAGACTCTAATTTTTCTAATTTGAAACCAGTCTCCATTTTTCCTCATTTTTGTATTTTTGTTCATTTTAGTATCTCAATAATCAACCCCATAAACTCTAATCCACTGTCATACTATTTCAAAGTATAATTTAATTAATAATTGGACAAGAAAGCATAAAATGCATCAATCGAGAAGATAGAAGGAAACATAAAAGTTTGTCCCATCAACGAACAACCGAAAAAATGATTAGGATATAATTACTGATAGATTTATGACAATATCATTAATTCATTTATTTTTTCAATGGTAACTTATTGCAAAATAAGGAATATAGATACATGATACGTTGATGGATTTTACATAATTCATGAGATTTGGATAGAAATATATTTGGAAGGCATTGAATTTGATTATTGATTTTATTTTTTGAAATATATGAACGATACCGATCTGACCAAATCAATAACATAACGGCCGGAAAACGGATATCGATTCAAAAATATAGATTTATATAAATAAAGAATTTGTACAAACACATTACAATGAGCTTTTTCAAAAATATACTTATTTTCTAAATCACACATCAAAACTACATTCATTTTAAAACCCCTTTCAAAACTACATTTTTAAATTTTCTAAAGTATAATAAATCAACCTTACAACCTCTTAAGTCGTAACTATTTTAAATAACAAATAAAAAGGAATATGTCAGAAGTGGGATTTGAACCCACGCCCTCTCACGAAGACCAGAACTTGAGTCTGGCGCCTTAGACCACTCGGCCATCCTGACCTATTTGTCATAGAATCATAACAAATAATTATCTTTAAAATTAAGAATTTATGACCTTTATTTTATATTTAACAAGAGGTTATATAATTATCTTGTTCACAGTACAAAAATCATTGTTTCCTTTATTAAAAAATCAAAATTTTGTGTATTGTTATTTGAAGACCATTTCCATAAAAAAATCCACTCTTATATTCAATAATTAATCCCACAAGGGTCATGACTCATACTCACACGCAACCTAGCTCCTAGGGGCTATTTTGTGATGCCAACAACATTGAATTCTAAATTAAATTAAATTAAGTACAATAAATTGTTTTACCGAAAAGCCCCTCCAAAGGAAACAAAAACACGTACCTACACTTGCGAAATTACAAAATTACCCCTATTCTCTTTTTTTACAAGGGCGCAAATTACAAAAGATGTTGAGCATGTTCATGAAAAGTCAACCGATGTACCCCTACAAAATCAATCATTCAATTATATATATAAATTTATAATTTCTTAACTCAATCATTTCAGATTGTAATTTAAACTAACACATAATTTAAATCTACCAAAATTATAATTTATTTTATTATAATATAAAAATAATGGATCACACTTAACTATATACTCCAAATTTAGACTCAGTGAATCAACTCTATTAACTAACAATAATATATTGTTGACTAGATAAATAAAACATTTATTTGATATTTCACGTGAGCATATAAGAAAAAGGGAACTTACCCATTTATAATTAATGAGTAGTAAAGTCCGTGGAGTAAATCCGCGCCTCTTGATTAGCTCAAGACTTTCTGAGAATTGTGTGGCAGTTAGACTTCAACATAAATAATGCAGTTGGGTTGGGTCTACGACTACGTATAGGGTGGACAAAAGCAGCAATACCTGAAATGGGGACGCCGACGCCGACGCCGGCGCCGGAATATCAGCTCAGACGCCGCAATCTCAACTCACTTTCCAGCAGCATGTTACCTGCTTTTGGTACAGTTGTGAGTGAAGACACAATTAAACTCAGAAGTTATGTTGTCGATCCTAATGACAGAAGATACAGGTAACATACACATAGAAGTCTATTTTACCTCTAAACCACAATCCTCAATTGTAATGATTGTATGATAGATTGAACAGAAACAAGATAAAAAAAGTCTCTATGTGCATCTCCGTTGACCTCTAAACAACAAGCCAATCACGTTGTTATAAGAGAAGCGAATTACAATTCCAAAACTAGATAAGGAGATGAGCTAGTAAAACAACATATTGCGTTTCAGTTTTTACCTTGATGAAAGCGTACCTTAATGAAATGTAGGGTGTGGCAGACATTTCTGGTGATTTTGGTGGGATATTCATCGTGGTCATCTCCGTTTGAGCTAGCATTTAGAAGGATGTCAACCAGTTCACTTATGTATATTGATCTGGTGGTTGATGCCTTCTTTCTAATTGATATCATTCTCAAGTTTTTTGTTGCATACTTGGACAAATCAACGTACCTGCTGGTAGATGATCATAACAAAATAGCATTAAGGTATCAAGGAAACTAAAGTTAGATGATCTGATCAACCTTGTACTTTTTACCCACAATTTGCCATCAATTTTCAGGTACATTACACATCTTGGGTTCCCAATGGACGTTGCCTCGACTTTGCCATTTCAAATGATATACAGGATACTAACTGGGAAAATGCATCACGGTACTCTCTTCCGCATCCTTAATTTGCTAAGGCTTTGGCGGCTTAGACATGTCAGTCAACTTTTCTCTAGGTATGTATGTGATCAACTGAAATTTAACAAGGAATGAAATCATATAACAAGTATCATTTCAAAAGGCTATAATAATTACTTACTTGCACAGACTGGAGAAGGATATACGCTTCAGCTACTTCTGGACAAGATTATGTAAATTAGTATGTGTAAGTGTGCATCTTCCTTGCAGATTATCAAAAGTAAAACAAACATAAATCATGGACAATAAGGACATCAGCCTGATTCCCCTTTCTCATCATATTTTTCAATTGCATCCAGTGTTATATCTCATGAGATACCGATATCAAAACGAGAAGAAGTTAACAAAAATTTTGAAGCTCTTATGATACGTGACAGGTGACAGTGTTTGCAGTACATACCGCAGGTTGCTTCTACTTCTGGCTGGCAACATTGTACCGCAATGCGGAGGATACATGGATTGGAGCCGAAGTATCTGACTTTACAACTGCAAATGTGTGGCTGGTATATACCTATTCCATTTATTGGGCAATCGTCACTCTTTCAACAACCGGATATGGTGACCTGCATGCAGTCAATACAGGGGAGAAAATTTTCTCCATATTCTACATGCTTTTCAACATTGGTCTCACGGCTTACATTATTGGTAACATGACCACTCTTGTGGTTCACAGCTCCGCTCAAACTTTTGCCATGGTAATAACCTCATCTTTTGATGTTGTATATTTTTGCCCCTTCAATCAGAAAGTTATGCAAAATGTATTTCACAAAATATCGTATTAATGTATGATTTTTCAGAGAGAATCAATCAATAAGATCCTAAGGTATGCAAGCAAAAGAAGACTTCCTGAGGGACTAAAGGATCAAATGCTAGCACATGTAAAACTAAAATTTAGGACAGCAGAACTTCAGCAAGAAGGAGTACTTGAATACCTTCCAAAAGCTCTAAGGTCCAGCATTTCACAGCATCTTTTCCGTTATACGGTAGAGAACAGCTACCTCTTCAAAGGAGTGTCTGAAGACTTCATCGTCCAGCTGGTAATTATTTCCATTCAAATACCCCACTACGCACGCATCCTTCTTTCTACAGTTTAATACACTGTACTTTAAAAATGACATCCAAAACAAAATTTAAGAAATCCCTGCACCAGAGGTAACATTACATCTCAATGAGTTTTTCGGTTATATCCATGTTAGTTTCATAACCTGGTTTCATTTTGAGACAATGATGCCTTTTAGCTGCCGCTTGTATTTTTTGGCAGGTTCCTGAGATGAAACCAGAATATTATCCTCCCAGAGTAGATATTGTTATAAAAAACGAGATACCAACAGATTTCTACATCATAGTGTCTGGAGCAGTGGTACGAAAATTACCTCACTGTATACATTTCAGCACCTTCCAATGGACGATTTCTCAAATATTCTGTGGCTGCAGGATGTACTGATAAAAAGAAATGGAACAGAGCAGGTACTTGTTTTTCTACAAAATATTAGAAATTTAACGAAAGCATATAAACAAGACAATGTCATTTCATGATAAAGTTATTATTTGAGAATAGAAAAACATTGATGGCAATGAATGAGGTCTATTGCTAGAGCTAGGACAGCATTAAAACTAGAAAAAACAGGCACATCCTGCAAGCTGCGTAATGATTAATGCATCAATCATCTTTTATTTTCATGATTCAAGGAATATATCTTATCTAAGTGATGTATAACTGCTTAAATGAAGGTTATAGTATGATTTTCCAGGTTTTTTCAACTTTAGAGTCTCCCAATACATTCGGAGAGATTGGGGTAATCTTTAATATTCCTCAGCCTTTCACAGTAAGAACAAAGAGACTTACTCAGGTTATTCGGGCTACTCACAATCATATTAAGCAATTAGTGCAGCTACATGATGAGGATCAGGCCATCATCTTATCAAACATCGCTCAGGTCAACAAATAAAATATATTTCATATCTCAGTTACCTATAGTTCTTCCTTTCTCAGATGCAATATCATCTTAGTATTCCACGAAGTTGTAAATCCAACTAATGCATCTGAATGCAGTACTTTAAGGAACTACAAGAGCATGAGTTAGAGGAGTTGAAGTTCATAACAGAGTTGCTTGATGAACCAAATGTTGAAGTAGCTTTCCATGAACAGGTTCGTTATCAAAATAAAAATATGTCACTGAGCCACAACATTCAAAAACTTGTCCTGTCAAATCCTCCATTTCTGAAGGTGGTTTAGATGTCATTTTCAGGCTGCAGAATCAACGGATGAACTACAAAATCATGAGCACCAGCCTCCAACAATACATGGTAAGCAATCATCTCATTGTTTTTTGAACATAAGCAATCATCTCGTATTTTCTTTAGTAGTTCTTGCTATGAAAAATCGTCTCATTTAGTTATATTTCATAGCAAGAACTACTAATGCAAATATGAAATATTTCTTCTTCCAAAGCAGAACAAAATGAAGCATGCCAAGAAAACTCTCTAATAAATGCTGTTCTATATATTTGACACAAACTTTTCAGTATAAAAGAGTAAAATTTAAATTATCCTTAGGAAAACTTTGACTGACCAATTTTTTCTCTTGCAGTGAATGAAATTTCGTTATCCCAAAATGGAGATGAAACTTCACTCAGAAAATTTCCAAAGATCAATAATAGATTAGACCTTCCTCCAATAAGAGTAATACTACACGGTCATCATCCAGATACCACAGAAAAAATGAAGGATGGGGGAAAACTTGCCCATGTTCCTGATACAGTTGAGGAGCTTCTATCATTAGCTGGTAAGCAATTTTTTATTAGAATAATGTATTTTGTACACCAAGGAAAACTTGCATAAATCTGTTCACTTGATCATTTAATACAGAGAAAAAGCTTGGGAAAACAGGAACAAAAATAGTAATGGCGGATGGTTCTCAAGTTGAAGACACAGGTGTTCTAAGGGACAATGATCACTTGTACATCATTTGAATGCAAAGAAAATCAGTCTCCTCTAGGGATGGTGATGGATCATGTAAAGAAGCACAAGATAATTCATCAAGAGATAACTATCGATATTATACTGCAATTTCTGAGAATCATAGAATAACTGTTCATTTTGATGACGGAAAACATACTGACAGTCGACAGAAACCTCATTGACTCAAATGTTGCCACTATCCAACATGTTAAGAACAGCAAACGCAGCTTTCTGTAAGTGTTCTTTTTCTTCCTCTAAATTGGTCTTCCTCTGAAGGATAAAACCTTTAGAATTTTCTATCGCATCATTTATTCCAGTAGAGTTCTGGTCGACTTCACTGGCAAGTTCAGAACAGAAGAAATGAATACTGAACTCACTCAAAAAACAATATATTCATACTTATGATTATGGAGACATAAAAATTAAGATGAAAAATGGAACACGCCATATTCATGCCCTAGTCAATTGAGGAGCTCACGTTATCATTTTCAGCATATTGTCCATGGCAAGTTGAACATTTTGGGAGAGATCTGCTAAAATAAAATAGTTAAATAATTGAGTGACAAAATCATAAATAAATCGTATAAAAAAACATATGAGCAAGTTTATCAAGCAAGAAAACAGAATCATGTGATTCCTAGAGAATTGATACATTTGAACCCGTGAAGTTTCCACCATAGGGAATTTGTAATAAGAAAATAAAGCATTCTGGAGGATCGTAGACATAAGCTCTTCCGTTTAGCCAGGTCAAAAAGACAAATCCTAAACAAGCTCAACTGGATCCGACAGATCACCGTATCCAAATGCATAGCATTCTTTCACTGAGATGTCGATAATGGATTTTTGGCGCAATGAACATCAAAATTGATTCATAAAAAGGATGAGGAGCAACGAAAATGAATACTAACATAAATAGAGAGACATCGTTGAGATTTACAATTCCTATCACATCAGTCTACGAAATGAAATCTAAGTCCGACCGTCACCAAAAACACCCTTACTTTTTACAATTACAGGAAATCGCGATGCATCCACTTCGAATCTGAAGATACATTACCGTAAACGAGAGAAGAAAGCTGAGAATCCGGCACCGAGGAAGGAACGAGCGCCACGCTGGCGGATTGCATTGACGTCTTCTTCATAACGTGCTACGGAAACTGAAAATGGAGCTCTGGCGCGCATTTCCAGGAACACGTATTTATAATTTAGGCCAAGCCCATTAGAAGTTGTTTCAGCCCATTTATAATCCACAAAATAGACATTATTGATTATTGTTAGGGGTGGCATGCTCGACCCAACTCGTTGGTCCAATCTAATCCGTACAAACGAGTAAATTCATAGGTTTACATTTGGAAAATAAGTGTATGAATTGTGCTGTAATAATCAATCCATAAATCCGTAGAGGTCAATGGATTTAAATGAGCTATATTTTATTATTTTTTTTATAAAAAAATATTATTAATTTAAATTTATATTATATCAATCCATTGACGGGTAGGATCGAACTTCTAATCTATAGAATCAATCTGTTTACGAGTCAAAAAAATTTATTAACCCGTTGGGTCAACCCATATAGATTGACAGATTCGATGATTCAACCCGTAACTCGTTGGTCCGAATGTTGGGTTGAACCGTACCCACCCTTAATTATTGTACTTGAATCAAAACTCACATGATATTATTATGTTATAAACATTTAATGTTATTTTTTAAAAAATGTATTTTGGTGGTTAATATTAGCAATATTCTAAAAACCGGTATCACCAAGTTTGCCAGGTATACCATATCTATAATACTATATATGTATCAAAATAGAATATTAACCTATAGAAGACACTTAATTTAGTGTAAAGAGCAAAATGTTCAAATTAAATGCATAATATAAAATTAGTTAATATGATTAATTAAGGCATTAAGAATGATATTACACAGATTAATTAGAAAAACATTTAGATTACTATTATCTACGAAATCAATATATCATATTCATAACAAATACACATGTAGTTTGAAAGCTTATCGAAATATTACATTGCTTCTGAATTTGATGATGGAGGAGAGGCCATTATAAAACACACACAGAAGGTGTTGTTTCTAATTTTACTCAAGTTCAAAGTTCAAACCCAAGAGAGAAAATTATTAAGGTGGGTTTTTCGTTATTCGCCTTAAAACACGTTAAATGTGTCCCATTTTTGTTAAGAAAATTGGACTTATTAGGATTATAAGGTGAGAAATATTATCGCATAGTTTGATCAAATGTTTTAAATTTATGGTATCCCCTCTTAATATCATTCGTTCATACTCTCCCGTCATAGTTTTGTTCGGTCCATATAATTTCAACAATTCATTTGAATTTATCACACATTGGTTAGAAATGTGGGACTTATTAGGGTTATAAGGTGAGAAATATTATCATATAATTAATTAATCAAATCTTTTAAATATGTAGCTACCTCTTAATCTTGTTCGTTCATGCTATCTCGTCGTAATTTAAGCAAGTCTCTATAATTTCAACGTAGAATCGAAGATGGTTCGGTTCATTTGAATTTATCCCACATTGGTTAGAAATGTGGTTAAAAATATCATCACACAATAACTTGATCAAATCTTTTAAATATATGATCTCTTCCTATTAATCCCGTTCATTCAAATATGTGTTTTTCCACATGGGTATGAAGATCCAAATGTAAATAGAAATAGAGCTTCTTTACAAGATTTAATCAAGTTTTTGTTTGTTTCTCTGGACTATTTGATTACTAGGTAGTGTCAAATATTTTTACCCTCTCTAATAAGATTTATTTATCATACATTTTTGTTCTTCTAACCCTGCTGCTGAAGTCTCCAGTATTATCTCATTCTTTTGTTGCAAAAATGGATTTATTTGGAAAATTATCATGTCTATTTGATGTATGTTGCTGAATAGATAGTGATTCTTCTTTGACAGGTAATAGGTTGTCAGCAAATCTCTAATTTCTGAAGATTGTTTTCATTTGTGTTTAGGGTTTAGGGTTTTTGCTGTGGAGTATCTGAAATCATTTATAAGGAATAGTATGAAATCATATAAGAAAGTACCTGGCTTGTTTGTGGGACTCAATGCTAAGA
Source organism: Utricularia reniformis (assembly GCA_009725065.1). Classification (NCBI taxonomy): domain Eukaryota; kingdom Viridiplantae; phylum Streptophyta; class Magnoliopsida; order Lamiales; family Lentibulariaceae; genus Utricularia; species Utricularia reniformis. Next base: position 409,163 of record RWGZ01001025.1, read on the forward strand.
ATCATGAACCTGACTCAGTTAAAAGTCCCAGTTCTCCCTTACACTTTAGGATCTCTTCATGTTTCAGAAAGCCTTTTCTGTACTCGAGTTCTCCGAATGAGGTCCATTGAAGGATCTGGGGCTCTGGGAAAGTAGGCTTGAACATATTAGATTCACTTGATGATGAAAATAAGATATCAATGTTTTTTGATAGAAAAAACATTCTTTTCGGACGAAAAATAACTGTAAAGGGATATGATTTTGGTACCGAAGTTGTTTATCGTCGACTTGCTGAATCTTTGCCTGATAATGTTGCTATGTTTCCTGTTGCAAAAGCTAAAAAGGGACACTCTGATGTTGCCTTTGAGATTGGAGAAGTTTCAGCTGAAACTGCATCATGCAATGAGTTCCGCACAGTTCATGCTTCGTTCTGTAATCGAATTCAGGAAAAAAACGTCACGATTTGGATCCAGAAACCTGGTTGGAGGAACTGATCTGCAGAATGATATTTCTGGAGCTAGATTTACTTCTTCTCCTGAAAATGAAGTTATACTTGTGTTACAAGTCATGGTTCCAATTCAACAGTTACTCGTATCTTCCGTGACCACGTTTGTGAATGTCGAGCTGATACAGTAGACGAATCGAAAAACATCTTCCTGAAACTGTGTCACTACTGCAACAAGAAGTTAGATGGTGAGGATGTTAACATGTATGTACAGGTTAGACTTTTTTCCGCCTTCTTGAATCCGAAACATATCAAATCCTCATTTCGTGTTTTCTCAGAGAGAAAGCATTCTGCAGTCATAATTGCCCCGAAAAGGGTATCAAGTTCAACGGAGATACAGAGCTAACTAAGAACGATTCAGGTTCCATTACCAGATGATCGAAGCATAAGAAGAATGATGGATGGATCTGTTTTTGTTACTGTGTTGCGGCCTGAATGAAGAGATAAATTTAGTGCTTATTCATTTTGTAACTTCATCATGGACTAGTTCAAGTAAAAATGCAGAGTGTACGTTTTTGCAATTAAATATGTCTAATATTTTTTCTTGCCATAATTTGGAACACAACACAATATGGGTAAAAGGTAATATAAACACAACTTCAAATGATCCTCATTCATTGAAAAGTTCACAGAGTGACACAAAGAGAGAGTTACTTAGTACAACCTGCCTGTGCATTGTGCAGCTCCACAGAAACATTGCTTCACCTTGATGTTTCCGTCTGTATCGGCAATCTGTCCCATCGAGTAATTATAATCGTAGGTTAGTTCCTGCAAAGGAGGAATATTTTCAACTGCAAACAACATGATATGAGGCATTCGTGTATCGTTGTGATCGAATAGAACGTTTTGTGCATAAAGGTTGGGTAAACAGCTGTGGTTTACGAATCTTCCAACGTTACCATACAATGCTGCATCAATTGTATATCCTCCTTCTATCTTTGAATCGATATCATTTTCATCGTGGATAGGAGAGTCAAGGTAGTTCCGGCCAATGTCAAACAGATATTCATCACTGCCAACCCTTTCTTCAGCTTCTCTATCTTCAAGAAGCTCTCCTGCATATTCACATATAAAACTTCCAGAAGGAATAGAAGTTAAGGATCTCACTCCCCACCCTCTAGACTCTGTCTTAAAGACTTCGAGTTGAAACTTTATGCCATGTTGGGTAACCCGGTTATAGCAAGATGTTGGGCAACCACAAAGAGGACCGCATTCATATACTAGAGATTTGGTCTCAACAAGTGCACCGTTACGGTTATATGGGATTTCACTACCGTTCATAACAGCGCATCGACATTTTTTTGAGTCAGAACATTTTCCTGTACAGTCGCAGCAAGGGAGGGGAATCGGATGAAACCAATCAGGATACCGTGTCTTTGAAATATAGTTGAATGGGGGAGGCTTCTCATCATTTATTGTATTCACAGCAGATATAGGAAAACGCTCTTGTCCTTGAGAAATATCTTCAATACACACACCTGGTCGGATTTTCGACTTGCCCGATTTCTTTAATTGTTTCCAAGCAAGTTCAGGCTGACCTGGATTCCTCCTCAACTCAAACATGAATACCTGCTTACCATGAGGCCCAGTTTCAGTCCAATAATTCTTGACTGTGTAGAGGCCATCATATACATAAGTGGTTACCAACTTCGGTTTGGGATCAAGTGGATCGACAGACTTTGTCTCTTTCCATCCACGAACGACACGAACTGGAGTCTGGGTCGATATGCTATTCCTCAAAGCTAAATTTCCTTTTTCAAGCTTCTGATCTTCAGGCTTCAACTTGGGATTTCCAACAACATTTCCTCCTTGTCCAGAATAAATTAATACGTCCGCCTTTTCAACATCATCAGGATATGCACCAGAAGAAACTATACTAGTGGCAACTGGAATTCCGCTCAGATTCATAGTCTCTATCCCGTTCTGGTATAGGCGGTGAATACCAACAATAACTAACTCCACCCTGTACTGAAATTCATCCCCAACTTCAACTCCAGGAACTTGACCTAAGATCTTCTTTGTTTTACCAACCTTTTCTTTCTTTTTCATTATTGACATTGCTTCTAGATCAATTCTTTTTTTATTCCTGCATGGCAGCCCAGATTTCCCTTCATCTTCTGGCAAAGATTGAGCTTCTTCTTCATGCAACAGTTTTCTGCAAATAGCACTGAACAACCTAAGAGTTTGTCTCACTTTATTGCGGGCATCACAATGTCCAGAGGAATTTGCACCAAAAGGTGGCAGGGTAACTTCCAAATGTCGTTGCTTGCTGCTGGATGGGGAATCATTATTAAAACCGTGACTTGGGTCATTTGCAAGAACCAGAGCACCAGAAGTTGCACCGGTATCTTTGAAAGTAAGCACTTGCTTTTTCTTCTTCAATCCTAAAATCTTTGGTATAGTTACACTTTTCTTTGTAACAGGTTTGGCCCTAAATCTGGAAGATAACTTAGGTTTCTGCTCTGTTTTTCTACTCACTCTTCCATTAGACTTCGTCAAGATTTGTTTCCTCTTTCTCCATGGACAATGGGGCTCAGCCATTAGGCATTGCACAATTTCCTGGTCTAATTCATCTGATATCGCTTTATCGCTTTCCCTAGGCAAATAATCAGCAAATCTTGAGGAGTTATCATCGTTATTCTCAAACCCTGGCATGCACACAGAAATAGGCAATACGTCGAGCACGTGCTCACTACAGGCACCATGATCTTCACATCCATTCACGTTTAAGGAACTAAGAAATGCATTCCCATCAGGGTTATTAGGACATGCATTAGTATCAGACTTAAAATCACAAGTTACGGGAGCAGGCATTGACTTATGCTGATGCAGTACATTGTGTTGCTTCTGGTCTTGCCCACTTACTCCACCATCAGAATTACTTACAGTAACTTCTTCCTTACTCGATGGAAAATATGGTGCAGCCAACTGAACATGAACAGCCTCCCCTTGTGAGACATTATTGGATGTAGAATCATCAGGTGAAGAGTTCATTTCAACCGTTCCAAAAGGAAAAACCACAATCTCTTTTCCCTTGGATCCTTCAGTGCCATCATTCTCAGCGAGTCCGTAAGAAGTGATCCCATTTTTTTCATCGGGTCTGGGTTCGAATCCTGCACCATCACTTTCGTTGTACATGGTCTCTGATCTGCAGACATCACTTTTTGCTTCTGTTTCTACACTAATGTTTTGATGGTTCTTTTTTATTTCAATGGAGCCTATTTCCTCTGATTCAACATTTACTTTCTCAAAATCAGTTCCCGAAGTTTCAGTTAATAGTACTTGAACTGGTATAGAAGCATTACTACCACAGTGTGGAGGAAAGTGCCGTTTGGCAGTCACTTTTCTGCGGAAATATTTGTCCTTAAATCTGAACTGGGCTGAGGAATTATCCAGTTTCGCCTCTTTAACAACTGAAACACCATCACTTTGTGAGGACTTCACCCCTTCGATACCAAACTTTTCAGTAAAAATTGAATTTCCACTAGAAGAATCACTTTTACGTCCCTTCATGCTAGCTTCAGTACGTCTGGTTTCATTAATCAAGTCAACAAAATCAGCTGAAGTACCACTCATCGTAGTGGTTGTAACATTTCCTGATAGTGCATCTGATGACTCAATTCTTTTTACATCAACAGGATTATCTGTCACTTCATGTATAACATCACCCTCAACCACAAATGGGAAAGCATTGGTATTTTGAGGTATAGATGTTTCATCTGATGGACATTCTAAAAGAACACTGGATTTATCAACACCACTTGAATCGACCACATCCTGGTGTGTAAATGTACTTTTCACCGGCAAAATTAGCGGGTCGATGACTCCAATGTTCTTAACACCATCAGCTTCTGCGCTTGTCTTCCCAGAATTTTCACGCACCTCAGACTTCATTATATAAGCCAGTCCTGAAATACCAACCTCATCAGCCACAATTTTTCTCTTTGGCAAGAGGCTAGACTGCAATTTTCCATCATCTCTGCTTCCACCATTATCATCAGGCTTAACATTTTTCATAGAAGCATTTCTGCCACATCCAGGAGGAAAATCTCGATTAGCATTTACTTTCCTAGGCTTATATTTGGGCGCAAAAGCATTCTCTGAGAGCCTTTGTTCGGAGATATCACTAGAGAAGCTATCATTCGCCAAAGAAACCATTGCCTCGTGCAGAAATCCTTCAAAATCCAGCCAGCCTCACATTTCCATCAAAATTCTAAGCAACTTTTGGCAATCAGAAAGCAAAAGATAAAGAAAGCACCATTTCATAAATTCTAAAAAAGCATTTCACCAACTAATAAATTCGTTTGGGCACAAGCAAAACGTGGATGAAAGAAAAACAACAAAAGCACCCCTAATTTCAACATCGACAATCTAGGGTTCACCTATGTGATTGGCACGCAGCAGAAGCTGGTAGAAACACAACAGTATTAAAATCACATATAACTACTGTAATATAAGCACATTAATCATATCAAAAAAAGAACCAACACTATTAATAAAGCATGAATAAAAGGTCTCAAAATAAAAAGTTTGTGCCAAGTCCTTTAGTACCTAGAGTAAGGTAACTCTAGTAAGTCCACATGAACAGAAACAATCAAACAATGTCACTTTTATAAGAAAAAAATGTCACTGCATTTATCTAAATAAATCAATTACTACACTAAAGCATGTCGTCTCACAATAAATCGGGATAGTAATTCTAGTGCTTTTAGGCACCGGCCACCCAGCTGATGGGCATCAGCAAGATGATAGTACAAACAATCTGTTCAGAATGATTTTGCATCTCCTTAAGATGCAACTTCAACCATGAATTGAAGAGAAAAGAGTTCCACACTATTATAGTTTAAAAACAAGCCTAATATGAAATGTCGTTTTCCGATTCAGAAATAACGGCAGACTAACAGTATAAATTAGTTCAAATACTGAATAGCGAACTTTAGAAAAACATTGGCCCGATCCAAAACAAAACAAAAAAAACAGTCGAATCACAAAGTCGTTAAAAAAACTCAATCAGAGGCATGCAACGCAGGAAAGTGAGTCGAATACCTAGAATTGGGGAGATCTAACGCCGATCAACTTGGAGGCATGGAGTTTGGAATCCACGATAAACCGCGAGGCTCAAGAGAAAATCTACGTTCGGCAAAGTACGTTTTGGTCTACCAAATCAAAGAAAATGGAGTCTGCTAACCAACCAATCCCAGGATTAGACTGGCGATTCAAACAAGAAAACACCATAAGCCTAAAAAACGAACCACAGTTTCCCTACAAATATTCTGCAAGACTCCAACCCATGGATCCTCGACACGGGTAGGGGTGGCCGTGGGCCAAATTCACAACCCATACATTCGCCCAACGCCCGTTGATGTTAGATTTGAACCCGGGTCGATCCGTCCGATTTGAAGATTCCCTCAACCTGACTCACGCATTGGCCTAAATAGATTAAGTTAAAGGGATATTGACGAGTTCAATCGGTTTGCAAACTTATCGTATCGAAGTTATCCCGTCAATGCTCAAATTTGAGATCAATTTTTGTGAGCCGAGCTGAGTTCGATTCGGTTTGAGTTCGAATTCTCAACGAATAGAAGTAACAAACATCGAACTTAAAATTTTAAATAAACTATCCGAATCGGTTTGAAAGATATTATTATAATAAATATATATATTATTTTAAATTAACTACACATTAAATTCAAACTCGAGTCAAATTAGAATTTCAATCGAAACGAATCTCGAATTATAATTTTTTTCTTTTAAATCCGATCTAAATATTTTATATTTCGAGTCAAATTCGAACCATAAAATAACACTTAAGTTCAATTTGATTACATATCTACTTAAGTGAATCAATGAGTTCTATAATTTTTTTAAATCAAAATTATAATAATTATTTTATTTAGCATAGAATCAAACCCGACATATTAAGATTTTTTCGATCCATTACAACTCGGGATCCACAGCCGACTGATCTGCTACAGGCTACTGGTTCATTTCATCAGTACAACTCGTCACATATTTTCGAATAGATCCATCCAGTTACTAATTTGGGTCGAACAGACAAGTTGGGCTAGCGACCACCTCTAAACACGGGTGAGCATCATAGACGCGTCGGGTGTTGAGGGAAACTTGAATGTAAAAGGTGGTCTGGCCCACACAAGGCCCATATCAATGGACCAAAATAAAATAGTGAATAACGGGCCGGCCCATTAGATCAAAATGACATTTATTATTTAATAGGTTGGGATCCCTCATCGGATCAAAATAATCTTATTATTATTGAACCGTTATTTGATAGATAAATAAGTTATTGAAGATAAGATTTTTTAATATTATATCTAAAAATATTTATAATTAATTTGAATTGGACTAACATCTATTATGTGAGTAAATCATCATAAAATCAATGTTTTCATACCGGTCCGGAATTACCGATTGGCACAAAATTTTATTTATTTTATTTTTTAAAAACATTAATTTTTTAGAATCATACTCAAAAAAACCCGAAAATCGACCCGAATACCCGGTACCGGACGGTACGAAAAATAATACAGATATCGAGCGAAATTTGACGTACCACCGTCCGGTATGAAAACACTGCATAAAATACAGTAAGCCCAATTTATTCATAATGACTTAAATAAAACTAAGAAAAACATTAAAAACTTAATTAAGTGAAAGAAAATGTCTAGTTTGCCCAGTAGTACAATGATTGGGTTGTGTTACAAGTTCCACTTTAGCTTCCGCACGTGCCATTGCATTCCTCTAAGCATGTCTCCATACTTGCTCCATCTGCATATTTATTTTATTCATCATAACACTAATAAACTAATTAAATTTCATAAATATATATATAATTTAATTCATTACTAACCATTAAATTTTATATGGTTTTATCATATAGTAATATAACTTATCAAAATTTTTATTGTATGGTCTTAAGAGTAAAAGGCAATAAATTTACCTGAAGAAAGTGGAAAGCAGCGTCGGAGAGAGCATCCGATCTTACAGAAAAACTGAGTATCTTGAGGTGAAGCAGTGAGGCATTTGTTAATGCATGGAAAGGAGCAAGTCATTCTCTCCGCGTAAGTTCCGTTACGGCTCAGAAAACAGACGTTGTAGCAACCGCCCCAGCATGTATATTCTTGCGCCGCCGCGCCGGATATCATTATTAGCACTAAAACCGCTGTGATGATGACGCAGACTCGTGGGTTCATGCTTTTTTCTGCTGGTTATTGATCGCGTAACTTTTTTTTGGGAATGGAAGATAGTTTTGGCCTTTGGGTATATAGGCGAAGAAGGGCAACCACTTTTGGTGATTAATTAAATCTCATTTATTAGGGTTTTTCTATATCATCAACATTGTCCCAAAATCGAACATTAGAGGTTTGAGGTTCAAAAGTTGAAGAAAATGTTAAATCGGGTTGAATCGATTTAAGTATATAATATATATTCTTAAAAATAAAATATTTTTTATAAGAAATATTTTAGTCGATTGAACTGGTTTTTAAGAGTTTGGATCGTTTATTGTGGTTTATTACGATTTTGAAGAACTGAACCGATCACATAATCGATCCACAGTGAAGTGTCGAAATATATTTACTTCCAATTTTGGTTTGTTCATTCAAGTGAAATTTGTACCGGATCATTGAACTTAGGCGCAAATTATTAATTCAACAAAATAATGAAATTAGTTTGAAAACAAATAATTCTGGATGGTTTAGTAAACCATTCATCTAGCGAAATTCGAATTGTGTTGGGTTTGAAAACATTGAGTTATCGAAGTTATATATTATGGCTCTACATAATCTGATCGATATAGCGATGGTATATATGAAATTTAAAGTAAACTTATCACCTAACAAATGTAAAGTAATAGTTAAAACTAACAATGAGATATTCTTATAAATGAATATGTATAGTGTAGTACAATGATTGGGACGGATCTCGGGTAGAATAAAGTCGGTCGAATTTTTTCAAAGTGAAAATTTGAAACCTCAAACTTAGGACAATATAATTTTACAAGTATTGTCCTGAGAACATTAATATGATGATATTTGTACATTTTAAGGACAAAGGACAAATTAATGGGAATTCATGGATACATCTAAGTTTAAGATATAAGGAGCGGCTATTTGATAGAGTTTTTAATGTTCTTTCAATTAAGAGGATCACAATATCGACATTAGACGAGGAATGATCACAATATTCTATAGAAATTGGAAGTTACGAGTTTGATATTGTCCATTTTACATTACGCTATCTCTAACGTTCACACATAGTGTTTATTGTTTTTCTTTTTTCATTAGCCATAGCAAATTATCAATCATATCAAGAAAATGATGTGTTTTTATAACAGAAGAAAATGATGTGTTTAGTTTCTAAAATTTTATGATTCTGGTAAATTCGGTCATCAACTTTAATTTGGCATTCGTAGTCCCAACACTTTGATCATTTTGGCAATTGGCAAATATGATCTCAAATGTTTTCAAAATTTGGCAAATTCGATCCTAGTATTCCAAAGCTAGTCTCCAAATTCGAAGACAATTTTACCACACAAATTTAACTTTAAAGACTAAATTTACCAAAATTTATGAGTATGAAGACTAATTTAGCCAAAAAAACAAAATTGTGATAATAGTTTTGCCTTCAAAAATTTTTGATGACTAAATTTGTCGAAAACAAGAAACATTTGAGGTCAAATTTGTCAAATCTTACAAGATTTAGGGGGTCTTAAAGTTCATTCGATATAATGTTGAATAAATCATGTTTAATCTTTGATTTTTCATTGTCTATAAATGTTGCAATATCATTGTCTACTAAAGTTAGCAATCTTTTGTAGATGTCTATCATTTTAAGAGTTCAATTGTTATTTTGCTCTTGACTCTCGTGACATTTTGTGATTTCTATTAGAAAAATAAAAAAAATTAAATATATCATGTACCAAAAATATAGAGATACACCGATATTTACCGGTGTATCTCCCAGTGCTATGTGGATCCACGTCGACTCAATATACCGATCATGTCGTTCCATTTCTAAACGACATTTTAGGCTGATTGGTTTCGTATGGTCAATGGTCACAAGAAATATAAAAAATAGAAATATCAAAGATAGGTTTTCACATTAACAATAATTCAAATTAAATTGTATAGTCATCACATAAAAAATTGAAATATAAAATAACAAATTTGCATATTTTTTTCAAAACCGAGTTACCAAGTTGAATTCAAATACCAAAATGCTATTTTGATATCATAGTTGTATTTTATTTTAACTATAATCTATGGTATTTTACCTAGGGTTATTTTAATTATATCACATTTCATCTTATAAACCCTATTTTTATGTGTACAAGCCAATCAACGAACAAATTATATACTTGTTATTTTTCTCATTTTTTATTTTAAATATTACTGCGACACTCATTTTTTCATAAACTTATATTAATTTTATTATTTGCGTAATATTTTCTTTTATTCTGTCAATTATTTATAATATTTCGATAAAGAATTTTATATTTCTACATGCTAAGAACTTATCATATTTTGGATAGTATAGTCTTATATATATAATATAATTTAGTATTTATCATAAATTATTCTTTAACTACATAATATTTAAAACATTCTAAAAATGTATTATTAGTTATATCACACCATGTACAAAACTAATATTTACTAAGTTCATCATATCTAGTGGAAGAAAATGAATAAATAAATGTAATATATAATGAATAACTCTACAAGCTAGATGAAATAAACAAATAATATAATCTTATAGATTTCATTAATAACTTCTAATAACATTTGTCACGAACCACCTCCCTCTAATAACGATTACGATATATCGATACCAGTTTTCTAACCAATATGAGATATTTTAATCGTAATTATTTGCTAAGAATCCCCTATAAATTAAACCTAATCTCGAGTTCATTTTCTCACAAAATGGCTTTCACTTCCAAGACGACTATCGTTGCGGGTATTTTCTTGGTTGCGTTGCTTTTGATTTCTTCTCAAGCCACTGGAACTCTGATCCCAAGTCCTTCTAATAGGCGTACGTATTGATTCCGAGTCTTTTAAATTGGTGTTATTTCACTCATTTTTAACATATCGGTTTGATTTTCAATAGTGGGGAGTCTCGACGGTGATGTGGAAATTGGAAATGACGTGAATGAAATAGGACCCCCAATCGTGAACTATGATCATGTTAATGGTTTACCCTGAAGTTAAATCAATTACTCATGAGTATTATTATATAAATAAATTGGATATGATAATTTCATACTTGGTTTATGTAATAGAACTGGTTTGTAATAAAACTTTGTAATTATCTCAATTAGGCATGTTTGCATATCGATCAGTATCAGTATCAGAAATACAAGGCAACATTGGAATTTTGGTCCGATTATCGAGTCAAAACTCGGTTTTTTCGAATCATGATCTTTAGTAATATAAAATAATGATTTTTAATATAATAATATGGATTGGATCAATATTTAAAGTCTGTATGAAAATATTAATATATATAGTTAGATTTAAGATCAATATGAAAATATTATATAGTTAGTCTCACAATTCATTACCACATATATAACTATTTTATTAAAATTGGATAAATGTTAAATATGTTCTACTTACAAAAATGGATAATTTTCACAATTTTTTTAATGAAATACCCAAACCAAATTTGGGGTATATGTTCTATTCCAACTTGATTTCCTCAAAAAAATGTCCAAAAAAATTCAAAAATTGAATATACAATTAATTTATAAGAAATTGTTTCTTGATGTTTTTTTTATAATCACTATCACCGTAATTTTCGAAAAAAATTTAAATCCGATCATTTTATTACACTGTACTATAACTAGAGCTATCTGATTCGAACAAGTCGAGTTTGTTTTGTTCTTATTCGTTTATATTATAATTCGAACGGAGAAATTTGTATGAGCATTATTCAGATTTCTAAATTTTGTTCATATTCATGTTCGTATTCATGTTCATGTTCATTTGTGCTAAAATCTGTTCGTTTTGTGTTTGTTTAAAAGTAGTATAAAAACACTCAAATTAGAACGTTCATGAACATTTTCATATTCATTCAAATTTTTATTCAAACTCGTATTATTGTTCAAACAATATACATTTTAATTTGAACGAACACAAACGAATCGAACATTGAATGTTCACGAATTGTTGGCAAAAACACAGAATCCCTCTTTTGAATACCAAAGAGTGCAAGCTTCAACTCCATGAACTGAATGTCAATGTTACACAGAACCAAAATACTAAAACAACACTTGGCTTACTCCATGTACAAAAGATCTCAAAATACGACAACTCTACTTCATCCACAACTCGATTTAGCATGATAATACTCACCCAAAAGCAAAAGCAAAAGTAACTACTCTTACTACATTGGCTTAGCACATTTCTTCTGTGAATGACCAAGCATGCGGCATCTCCCACACTGAACAACTCTTTTCGGCCGTTTCAAGCTCTCGACTCTCAAAACCTTCTTCTTCGGCCTTCCCGGGGGTCTTCGGGTTTTAGGAGGAGTTATCGTATTACCACCAACATGTATAATCTCCTTCCATAAGCTTTTATCAGGAATTGGTGATATTATCTGCGAGTATGTATCCCGGTAGCTACGTAAAGTGAAGCAATGCTCAACGAATAGATGAACATTTTGGCCGCAAGAAATAAGGGCCGCAGCAGCGTGTGCACACGGTAAACCGTATAGTTGCCATCTCCGACAAGAGCAAACACGGTTCCTTATATCTACAATATTTGTCCTTTCGGTAGAAACGATCTCGAACTCCACTTCATTTGCACGAAGTACCTTATAACAACGAGCATCTGATATCGCTTCGGATATTCGTTTCTCTGCAGATGGTACTAGGATTGAATTCCATCTCATTCCCGTGTCACGACGATCGTTAAACCATGATGATAACTGGTTTCGAATATGTTCCATCATTTCTACAATGGGAAGTTCATGGCATTCTAATGCCCAATTGTATACAAGTTCAGTAGCTGTAAGTGATAAATGACCAAATCTTACTCCTTCAAAGTAAGAAACAGCCCAAAGATTCGGGTTGAAATTGTGTAGCCAAGTCATGACATCTTCCGAAATTTGCACCATTTCAGAGATTCTACTTTCAAATTCCGCTGTCGTAAGCGCATAAACGACATTCCAAAATATATTCACAAGTTTCAAGTTCTTAAAAGTATCACGAAAGTTCTCACTGATATATCGAAGACAAAAACCATGAAACGCATTCGGGAAATGCGTCTCAACAGCTCCCACAATTCCCGGTGTTCTCTCAGAAAGTATTGTAAGCTGAGGCATAGTGTCGGTGTTTACACCGAGCAGCTTCCTTAGCTCTGAAATGAACCACATCCAATTTTCATCACTCTCCACATCAACAACTGCAACTGCTAAAGGAAATAATGAGTCCTCGGCATCAACTGCAGCAGCACAAAAGAGTGTTCCTAGATACTTTCCCTTGAGATGAACCTTCTCCAATTCTAAAAGAGGCCGGCAAGCATTTATAAATCCATATATAGCAGCATTGTACGAAACAAATAATCGTTGAAAAGAATTATCTTGCCCCATAGAAAGCACCGAAGCAAAACTTCCTGGATTAGTTTTCCTTATCTGTTCACAATATGCCGGCAGAAGTTTAAAACTCTCTTCGTAAGTCCCATGTAGAGCAGCCATGCTGCGTTCCTTGCCTCGCCATGCTTGCATATAAGAAACAGCAACCCCATGTTGATCCCGAATATCTTGTAGAATCTCCTTCGGCTTATATTGCGGATTATCCTTCACACGTTCTACTACCGACCTAGCAACCCAACCAACTGATGCTTGCTGATGATGAAGACTTTGAACACCTTCACATGTATGCTCCCCATGAAGTGTTCTTATAGTAAAAGTTGGAACTCCGGGACATTTTGCTACATGAACACGCCATGGACAACCGGGTTTCGAACACTTTGCTATGAACCTACTCCGATCAGATTTTACTATGCGAATCTCAAAATGCAATGCTATAGCTATATCCTTTAAAGTCCTCCTACAAGTATCAACGTCAGGGAACTCCTGTCCAATTGTCAATAAAGAACTCACTCCAGAAGCAATGGCGTTCTGCCTATACACTGCCACTATCGTATCTTCAGGCATGTGGCAAGACAAACCCACACTTGCACTACCCACTGATGAAACACCGTCCTCACTAATTCGCATCATTCACAAATGGTGTTGCCTCTGTTTAAGATGCAAATTTTAACCATAAATTGAAAAAAAATAGCACAACAAAGACTAACAGTTTCTGCAAATGGGATTGCTACTTCATCTTCGAAACACCATTTAATGCATAATGAGAACTTCGTTCACACACTACTAGAGTTTTTTAAAAAGAGCCCTAATGTGAAAATGCAAATGGCACAGCTTAAACAAAATTGGCAATTTGGGTAGTGAGTCACATACCTAAAATTGGGGAAATCTTAAGACGATAAACTTGGAGGCATTGAGTTTGAAGTCAAGAATTAACCGCGAAGCAAAAAGAGGGAATCGACGCTCGGTCGGTACGCCGGGCGTTGGGTCTCCGACAATAAAAGGTATTTGGCGATTCTGACGCTGTGGGTGGACGAATGCTAATGAAATCAAATCAGACACAAATTTGTATCACACAACTTTTAATTTGGGTGTTAAAAAGTTCTATTGGGTTTCAAAAATTGTGTCTTTTGTTATAAAAACTTATTGATGGTGTAATTAGATTGATATTAAAATGGAAATTTTTGAAATTCATCTTAATGGAACTTATTTATTATTTTAATTTTCAAATCTTAAAATAATTTTATAAAAACGTTGATTTAAAATAACTAATCCTAATTGAAATAACAATATATTATTTTTATAAACAAATAAAAATAATATATTGTTAATATTTTTATTCGAACGAACGAATACGATAAAATACGAATCGAATACATATTATTCACGAATTGTTCAGATCGTGTAACAGCTCTACTACCGATCTAAATACCAATACCATATAGTTTTTAATATACCGATAAATATCGACGAATATAAAAACATTGATTCAGACCAAAATTTCAAAAAGAATCATTTTTCATGCAAAATTCAAAATCCAAAATTCGTTCCATTACATTTAAATACAAAAAAAAGAGATTTTAGCAGTAGGGATAATCAGAATTCATAAGGCGAATGAACGCAAATGGCATGACTACACAATCATTCAACAATATCATTTGCTAAAACTCAGGCTAAAATGGCATGTCTCACAGCAGACACTATATACAAAAAGGAAAATCAGCATGTACCTAAAATATGGTGAAAACCCGCAGCCAAACTCCGGTCGATGAATCTCAGATCCGGATATATGCGACAAACAAACCATTCTAATTGCTCTAATCTAAATTCTCTGCAGCAGCAGCATCTCTGATAGCCTCAGCAGCCATTAAAGCGATAACTGCTTTGTGAATAGCTATATCAGCTATAGAGTATAATCTCTGAGCCTTGTGTTTCTTGAGCTTAGCGAGAGTACAGGCATGAGTTGCCGCACCCGATGCGTTTCGTAAATGAATATCTGGATTGTTGTGTGGATTCAACATTTGAATGTAGGTTCCTCCGAAATAGTAGTTCTTGGGAATGGATGATTCTGGTGGGGCTGCAATTCACAGTTGAAGTTCATTTCTAGCTTTTGCTATCAATTACAAGACAAGGTATAAAAAGTTCGGTTACCTTTCCATTCGGATGCATCATTGTTCAACGAAAATTGCGCATCTCGTGGCGATAATACTCTTGTTGAAGCCATGAGAGACGGTGAAATATCAGAAGAGTATTGTACATTGCTCGCATGCAACGTTTTCTCATCGATAAAAGCATGTCCGTTAAATATCCCCCCTGCAAATATGACAACATAAGGTAAATTGACATTAGAAACAAAATCAGCGAAGTTAACATTTTAGATATAAAAGATTGATAACCATGAAGGCAATCTTGATTCCCAGACGAAACATGGTTCGATAGAGAAATCGGAAGTTTCCTATGCGACCGCTGTTTTGAAAGTCTATTAGGAACCTCTAAGCCCCGTGGTTTCAAGCAGAAAGCAAACATCGGAGGTTTCTCAGACGAGATACGCCTTTCATGACTCCCATCAGAGAAGGCTGTACTGGGTCGAGCAACTGCATTGTCCCACTCTTTCAGTTTTTGCCTATACCTTTCCCAGAGAGGAGGCTGAATAATAGTCGAAAAAGACGATTAAAACAGTCTTTTAGCAGAAGCAGACACAGACAACAAAATTTGTTTTTAGATTACTACAAATGATGAAGGAAACACTGGATGACTTGTGTAATGATATACTAGAAGATAATAGAAAATGGTACCTGCAAATGCCTTATTAGAGGCATACCTAGCTTCTCTCTCTTCTTTCGCCAGTGTTCATATACAATTTTACCAGCTTCGAATGACCCTAATCCCATTACAAGCTCTTCAACTTCAGAATTACTGAAGTCCTCACGAAACTGGGCATAAGAAAATTTTTCGAACATGTCAATCGCTTTCTCCAAGAACTCATCGGATATGCCTTCATATTTACGTTTGACATCCAGATTATTGTTTGACACCAACCACTGCTCATCATCACTGTCCATGTCATATAATATCCTCGATGGATCCATTGCCATTTCAACATCATTTTGAACCTGCCGGATATATCTTATGGAATTGTGAGTAAAAGAAGCATTGATTGCTTGGTTATCGCATTCTTCTACCAACCGGACACCAGGAATGGGGATGTTTTTTAAAGAAGCAGCACGAATATTTCTGTTGTAGCACTCTTCGTGCATCTCTTTAAAAAGCATCCACTGACTGCGTCCGGGAAATTCTAGCATCCAGTCTTTACCTCCTTTCCACATCATGGCATGAGAATAGCGGTTTGTAAACCCTGGCTGCAATATATGCTTCACTTTGTAATAATACATTGGGACCCCAGACTGCTTAATAGCAAGTCTCCATTCATTGTGATCAGCAAGTTCAAGGACAACGTTCGCTCCATATTCTCTCCATCCTTTGTCACTTTGGGTCACTAAAATATTAGCAGAACAAGATAGCAAATCAAAATATTTCTGGCTATTTCCATTACCATCAGAAACCCTCTTAAGGCTGGCTCTTCTGATTCGTTTGAAAGGTAGAGCAGCTGAGTTTGAAAGCTTTTTCTTTGAGCTCAAATCATAACCACTAAAAGGCAATGAATACTGAACCTGTGTGCGTGGCTTCTTAGGCCCATGACTGAATGCCCTGGACGTGAAGTTTGGCATACCATCAGGCCATGTAGGAGATGAAAGGCAACTGGTGCTATCACGTTTCCGTGATTTACCCGCAGGATTGGAACCACGAACAAAGTTCTCATGGAGCTTCCAATCCATATCAGATGTCTGCCCAGAATTACAGACTTCTCCATTAAAATGCAAATCAACTTTTTCAATAGAAGAATTATCAATCATATCACTAGATGCAGACTCCATTCTCAGATCACAGGATGTGGACGTGACGGCAGTTTGAATGGTTGCATGTAGTGATACAGAAGCATCCCGAGGCTCACAATCTTGCGACTCATCGATTATTCTTTTTGTGGATTCAGTAAAATCTTGAGGGTCAGAGAGACGGGCACATTCAGCAAATGGTTCACTAACATGTGAAATTGCTGGATTCTGATGATGGAGGTTGATGCAGGCAAAACTATTTTCCAAAAGCAATTGCATATGCAGACTTTGGAAAAAGGTAGGTTCAGCAGTAAATGAAAGAGCAAACTGAGGATACATTACAGGGTTTTCAGCAAGTAGAAAGACAGACTGACTCATTCGTGCATCGCAGACTTCCTGGGAAATACCCCTTGGCAATATGCCTGGCATAAATCTCCTACTTGGGCCACAGTACTAAGAAGAATCAAAGAAAAATGTCATTATAATATTAGAAACAATTAAAATACCATTTAATCGAGTAGCGTTTAATGGAAGAACACCCTTATGCAACCAACATGCTGAAAAAAAAGTAGATACGGAAGATGAAGTGGCAACAAAACCTCCAGCTTGCATAAAATCGGGAACAAGATGTTGACTTTACACATGCGCACAATGCTTAATTAAGAAAAATGTTCAAATGAAATTTTTGAAGCAGTTTTAGACATTTCTAAAATTTTCTGAATCTCCTAAAAGAAATCTGTAAAGTAGAATTATTTTTAAAAACAGCAACTAAATAGAAATGAAATAAATCGTTTAAATTTTAACATCTTATGACTGTTGAAGCAAATATTTAAAAAATAAGGGGCCTACCGCATTGGAGAAAAGTACACCTTTAGCATGAGGCTTGCAATGCAGATAGCGTCCATATTCTAGTTCCCTTATTTTGTCATATGTGCAGTCCAAGGCAGATAACTGTTTAATGAGGAGACAGTGCTGCAAGATCTTGGATTCTAGGTAAATCCATTTTGCACTTTCCAGACTTGAGAAAGTGTAAAATGCAAAAACATGTTGCTTATTTAGGTCATGAACACTAAAAAGCCTGAACCTGATTGACGTCACAGGCAACCCCATGTTCCCATCTGGGTGCCCTTTCGATTGACTGAAAAGGATAAATATTATGGAGACAAGTGCAATGGCCTTTCTCAGGCAGTCCTCATACAGCATAAGTTTCAATCCAAGATTATTATCCACAAAAATCATCTCCAAGAGAACAGCAGGCGAGGTGGTAACAATTACCCCATTCTGAAGCATATATGTATAATGAGCTAACAAAGAAATTCCCAATTCATACGAAAAGTCAACAACTGGAATCAAAGGCAGATGTATGTGGAATCTTACATCACTAGAACTCATTAACACATCACTTAATCGTAATATGCCGCAGTCATCGATACACCACAATGGCGTATTAGAGTTCGTCCAATGAAAACCCCTCCCTTGTTTAGTACTCGTCGAGCTACCAGAAAATGCCTTGACATTTTCAAAAAAAGAACGACCTTTCAAAGAACTCTCTCGATATCTCTTTCTGACATAGACCACATTATTTCCACTTAGGGAGCTTCTATTAGACAGAGAACTATATGGTGGACGAAGATTTCCTAACTTTACCATGAAATTAGACATCGAGTTTACTTCATTTTTCTTCAGTTTTGGACCAAGAAAATCAGCATCTGACTCACCTGTTTCCCCAGATGACAATGATGCTGCTAAAGACTGTCGTTCTTGTCCTTTCAAAGTCTTTGATGAAGCTTTTACAAGCTGAGCTTGATTTGCCAGCCATGATGCAATGGGCTCTGAATCAAGACAGTTTTCTGTTGAAAGGTTACCATCTGTCTCCTTAGTTGCTTGCTGTTTTTGGGAATATCTGCCGACCGCAGATCGTTTTCTAGATTTTGATCTTCCAGGAGCTTCACTTGGTAGAAGCAAGATTTTAAATTTCTCCACATGAAGATTAACCCATTCTTCATCTCGATCATCATACTTTATGTGGTGAAGTTGGGATTCTGAATGATACTCATCTACAAGGCCATAATACCAACTCTCATCGAGAGGCCAAAATATTTTTATTCTTTGATTCAAAACCCAATATGGGTCCAAATCATCAGGAGGAATCTCATAAAAGTGCCTCCGTTTCCTTCTGGCGCCTTTGTCTTTATCATCACTTCGAGGTCTTAGAGCTCTGCTCATGTCATCAGCAGATGCAGACTCCCTATCAATCAGTGACTTTGCAAATGATCCATCAGGCTTTTGAAAAGCAGAATATCTTCTCCTTGAAGAGTAACCTGTACAACTTGGATCAAATCTGGATGACAACATCCTTGCTGCATTTGTTTCAAGGTTCTCCTCATCATCATCATCTACGAAATCGATTGAATGAATATTTGAAACTGAACTGCCTGTAGAAGTTTCAGACTTCTTCTTTGATGCTTCACCAGAATCTCTAACAACTACCAGATCACTTTTCTTCATACCCTTACCCCGCCGTTTTTTAGATGATTCATCTCCAACGTTAGCAGCGGGGGAGCATTCACGAGGTACTGAAACTGGTTGAACATCATTTTTTTCTTTAGCTTCATGAGGTCCTACCTCCAACTTTAATTTTAAATGTGAGTCACTAGACTTAACAGAGGATCTCTTACCCACCCTTTTCTTCAATCTTTCTTCTGTATCATACAGTTTTGCTGCACCTTTTACGGAAGAAGAGTGGCCATTTCTCTTTTCCTCAAGTTTTCTGGAATCATATTTACGCCTCAAATTTAATTTTGACCTTCCTGATTTCAATGGAACTGTTGTATCTGCTGCGGGCTTTAGTTTTGGATCTGAATTTTCTGTTTTCACATCATGTGTAGGAGAAACCAAATGATCGCTTGCATTTTCAGTAACTTCATCAGATTTTACCTTCTGCTGTAATTTTGCATTTGAACTGATCAAGTTTGTGGTTGACATTGAGTCATTCTTCAGCTTTGACTTTGAGTTGTAATCACTGAATTGTTTAGAGTTTTTTAAGTCCGAGATATCACCATTAGCAGTAGATGTTGTACCTGATCCGACTGAATTTTCAATATCTCCTGTTTCCAGATGGTCGGCAGAATTAGAAATGATCAAAGGGACATGAACATGTTCGAATTCTATCTTCTTACGTTCTATTGAACCACGTCTCCGCTTTGGAATAATAAATGGGTTTCCAGTTTCAGAAACATCTAATGAAATCCCATGCAAACCTTGACTCTTGACACTGGATTTTTTGGGGCAATCTTGCTCCAATTTCAAACCATTTACTCCCTCCTTCCTAGGTTTTTTAGCATCAGACTGGAAAAAGCTCAAAGGAAACTCTTTTCTACTCTTCCTCTTCCTCTTATTAACATCTTCATGATCACTTTCATCAGAGTAATTCTTCTTAGCCCTCCTTACTCTAGAAACTCGTGGTTCATAGAGGCTTTTGAGATCTAATGAACGGTTTCTCTTAGGAATATCAGCAAACCCACACTTATTCGAGCTGCTTTCCATCAACAATCCCAAAATCCAATCACCGAGACACAATAAGCCTTTTTCTTATGTTCCATTCAGATACGTTAACAAAAGTCCACCACGAAACATCCAACGCCCACAAAATCCACCACACCACATAAAACAACATAAAAAGGTAACTCACTATCTGAAAGAAAAAAGCCGATCCAGATTTAATAATCGACGAAATAACACAAAAAATTTCATATACTCAGAAATCACGCATGCAAGAATCACACGTCCTGCATAAATAAACAAATCGTACATACACAAAAAATACCGTCAATTGGTTATCGGGAAAGTTGAGATCGAGCAGAAGAAGTGGTTCAATTTTGATGGATCACGGAAATGAGATGACAGGACCGTTTTGAAGCCCTAATTTTGATTCATTCTTTTCAATTTCCTTTTTACCCCCAAAAATCATTATATAGTAATTCATCTAATTTTCTTTCACTAACCCTCGATTTCATCGTAAAGTGGGAGCAATTTTGTGACACGTGGAGATGTTATTGTCCGTTCGATGGATCATTGAGGGTAGGTATTCCGAGTAGATGGAAGAGACATAAACGATTTATTTCATTTAAATATTTTTAAAATTTTTCAAAAATCATACCACATTCATGGTTTCATTTTAGATGATCTGCTTTACGTAATACTTGATAAAATGACAAATTTTTTTCCACTGATCGTGAAATAAAGCAGTTATAAGTTGTTAATCACCCCGTTAATCTCTATACCTTTCGAATGTTCGTTGGAGGAATCATTTGTTGGATATGTATGATATTATCCCAATTTATATTGATTCTCCCCTTTCCTTGTGTACTGAACTGCTGATGGCTACGAAATAATCCGAAGATCAACAGTTTTTTTGTCAGGAATCCAACGGCCCAAATCAAAAGTAGATCTGGGGTTTTGAATTTTTTTAAAACTTTGGTTTTCCCCCTTCCCGTAGGTTAGTGACATTGTGCTATCCGTTTTTTGATCGATAGTTATTTTTTTAATAAAATTTAAAAAGAATATAATAATATTAAAGTTGTAATTAAAATTCAAAATTATATTAGTTTTGCTGGTGCAAATTAAATAAGTATATGTACCATATTGAATTCTAAACTTAAATATAAATCCAAAATCATAAATCTAAAACCATAACAATTGTAAAATTAGAATTCTCTAGATGGATTCATGATCATGAACATACCCTAATATTTAATATTTGAATAAATTAGATTTCATAATTTGGAATGGGTAAGTTAGTAAAAATGCTCATATTTACATCAAAATCAATATTTTCACTAATTGGAAAAAATTGATATACTAGCAGTACTAAAAGATTATCATTAATTAGAAAAAAATATTCTCACTCATTATTTTATGAGTATATATAAAGTTTCATGAGATGATGATATTCATTCATAATATTTATTTATTTGATATATGCGTATTCACTCCTGTTTGGTTGGTTCTAATTAAAATGGGAGGATTTTCAGTTATAAAATTCGATACTTCTATTGTGAGTTTATTGTAACAATATTTTCGAGGCAAATTTATGATTTGTGTATTCGAATACTTCGACTACACAAATCAAGTGACTTCTGATATCGTCATGAGAATTTATTATTTGAGGACACATCTATTTCTATATAGTCGTTATTGAGTCGAGAAATGAAGAAGATGATGGTATTCAAAAGATTGAGATATTTTGATGATTGACATTGTTTATAGCTTATCGTATTATTTGGATCGAGTTACTTATTTACTTGACCATTGTGCCTAATTTAGAGATTAATGGGTCATTATATATTGGACTGCATTATTGATGGGTCTAGTGAGTTATAATTGGGCTGGACTAATCATCTATATAAATATGGTTAAAGTGTTAAGGATGAGAGCTTGTATTGATAACCTAATGGAGGGTTTAATTGATAACCTAAATGAGGCTGCTATTCATTTCTTATTTTCCAGCTGGAAAACCTACGACTATGATCACCAAAAGATGATATTTTTCCTTTTAATTTATACATCTTATTCTCTTGTTGTATATCTACAAACTTGATGTTTATATTGGATTCAAATGCTACGACCGGAGTGGTTTTTTATCCTTTCTTTTACAAAAATGTTTTCCACCTACAAAAATCGTGTCTTTTTTATTTTTATTCTCCTATTAAATTTTATTCGACACCTATCGAATAAGAATATCTAAATTTTGTTATTGCTGATTTTTGCAGCCTACAGAAACTATAACTATATGCGAAAACATAACATAACAGGAGTGAATATAACTCACTAGGCCGATTATACAGAAACTATGGATTTATGAATATATGCGAAAACATAACATATAAAGCATTATAGACGACAAATTGTTATACAGAAACTTAATCACATTGTTTCATCTGCAGTTCTGGAATCACATGATACTGTATAGAAATAAAACACACAATAGAATACTGTAAATAATCTTGGCAGGTTATCACTAAGACTAGGCCACAAAGAATAGAAATATCATGAGAAAAACAACCAGTACAAAAAATATTTTCATCATCAGCCATCGATTAGAAGATATGCTATTCAGGTACTTGAGGAGGGCCCCTTGAGCACCCTCCACATTTGCTAATGTATCATCCATGTTCTCGTCGATCCTATAAACAAAACATATCACAAAGATCAGACCCGTGCAGTCAACTGGAACTAATAACAGTTTTCTGATAAGATATTCGTCGATACTAGTTTTTCGATATTTGGTGTTCTCGTCTACGGAAATGCTGATCGATTTAAAACTGTTTATTTTCATGCATATTCGAAGGGAAACATGCACAATATCCGAGTTGTTAGGTAAATAGTACACCGTGTGATGTAAAAAAATCAGCAAATCCTCATGGTTCCAAATGATTAGCATTATATAACTAGTGAGTTATACATAAAGGGACAAGGTTTCAAACCTGATAGCAATCTCTCCTTGCTGAGAGACCAATGTAGCCAGTTGATTGAAGATATTGCCAAGTTCATGAATTGTGGACTCCACATTTTGAAGAGCTTCTGCTCGGCTCTGCACGTAGCTGTCCTGTAGTGGTACAAACTGTTGCTGCTGTTGACTTTGTTGCTGCAGAATTAAAGGTTGAGACTCCCCAATAACCTGATTACTGCAAATGAATCTATTATTAGCTGGGGAACTACTTATTTAGAGCTAATATCACTTCATTCAAAATTGTGTTATTGCTTCTTCACAATATATACAGCAGCATTCTCCAACCACGCACCAGTTTAGACTTAATAATTTTTCAAATAGGAAAATCTGTCTTTCATACTCAGGAAAAAACAGTGCCAAATTATTCAGTCATCTTTTTAAAAAAATCCAAGATTCCACTCCATCACCAATTCACTTATAATTCCTGTTTATTTTCTGCATTTTTCTGATGTTGGACTGCCCATAATTTTTTAAAAGACATAATTAGACATGAGCAGTTGAAAAGGGAGGCAATTGAAAAGGTGTTAAAACAAAACCATTGATTCATGCATGCTTACCTAGGGAACGATTGGGATGAAGATTGGGGATCATTATTAGCCCATGGCAGAGGAGGGATTGCAGAATTTGTAGCAGCAGATTTTGCGGCAATGGGACGCTGACGAACAAATGGATTTGAAGGATTCTTAGAAACAGCTGATGAAAACAACTGTCTTCTTTGATCATGAACCTTCAAGTTCTATTGGAAAACACGAGAAATGAAGGGCAGTAAATACCACACCAACTTAAGACAAAATAGAAGAAAAAGATTCACCTCGGTCCTCATGGTCAAAACATCCTTGAACTCTTTAGTAGTGCTCATCAAACGATTCTTCAAATCATCAACAACTGTTGTGGAATGTGTCGTTGTATCACGAGATATATCACCACTCCCACTGTAGGAATTGCAGACAAATTGCAAGTCCACTACTGCAGCATTAAGTGCTGTTATGTCTTGCTTGATGACTGAAGTAAGTTCTTGGATTTCCAATGCAGGGTCATCAAACACTGATGTCCTCTTTGCCACTAACAAAAAAGGAATCAAATATTGTGTCTTTAGAATGCCACCCCATCATAAAAAGAGTCGTGAAGAAAAGAGAGCATCAGTATTCCAAAAATAAATAAATGTGGGAACAGCTTCATTTGCAATGCATAATAGTCCCAAACACCCAAATAAAATAATAAAAAAGCATAAGAATTTATAAGAAACCCAGAATATAAAACATATTATCAGCAGAGTCATGCAGCTAGCTTCCAAGCTCATTTAAACATTACAAATTATAATCTTTCAGAGGTAAAAAATCACCAAGTTTAAAAGAAAATCAAACTGTAACAAGTTATGATATTTTCAAGGGAAATTCAATTTAAAGAACCAAACAACGCAAGATACAGGTTTTCCTCACATTTGGCTAGCTTCGATAATTTCTGCGACGTCTGATGAATCCCTAATCCCACCCTTGAAGCCCTCTTGTTAAATTCCGATCGCATCGCTACCGAGGACTGTGGTGGATCCTCCATCTTGGATCCACTGCTGCTCGGACCATTCTGTAAGGATATCGACTTCCTTACGCTCTCCCCGATCCCCAAAAACTCTTGCGTCCGATCTCGAATTGAACCATTCCCACTCCTCATCGACATTCCTCCAGATTATTCTTTCGATCAGGAAACCAAGGAATGAATTGAGAGTCAAGAAACAAGATTTCCGCACAGATCTATGAAACCCTGCAATTCACAAATACAATGAAATTGGACAGCGACGCACCAACCAATAATTTATAATTATATTGGGGATGATGACACCAACGCTTAACCATCTCATTTTTGTTGAAAATAAACTATATAAAATATCTATATATTTATTTGAATTATAGTTTATGAATCTAAATAAAACACCAACAATCAGAAACATAGAGTATATAATACCTATGTTTTTAAATCGGTTTGATAGATCGAATCGGAAATCTTCCAGTTCAGTAGAACCGGTACGAACCGTTGCTCAAACTGTAACGAACCGTAAATATTTTAAAATATCATTATATTTGAACCGAACCGTAAAATCTCCGGTTCGAACCGGCGGTTTAACCACGATTTTAAAATATAGTATAATACACATATACAAATTACACAATTTCAAAGTATTATAATTTGCTAAAATTTTGATTTAGAATCAATAGTAATTTAAAATCGATAGTTTTTTTTTAAATTTCAGTTAACTAAGAAATGATTAAATACATATTGTATTAAAATATTATTCACTAATAAATTTTCTGAAATTTGACTAAAATTTTGAGTATTTCGTGGAAATCTTATTTTTTGGGGATTTTATTCTGGTTACCGTTTAGCATTATTCAAACCCTAGAGCACTCCGCCTCTTCGATTCTACTCCGTATCTTTTTGGGATTTATTTGTAGATTCACAGCGTTATTGGGTTGATTGGTTTGGATCGAGCATTTGTTGCCGATAAGGTTTTCATATCGAATTTCTGATAATAATCTGTCGTATAATTGAAGATTTATTTGGATTTTTCCGATCCATTGGTGTTTATATTTGGGTTTTTTTGAAAGGCGATTTGAAAACTGATTCTTGTAGTTGTATTTTTTTGAATTTATATTCGTCGTAACGAGTGAATTTGAAGTTTGAACATGGTGGGAAGAGGTAGCAGGAAGGATGAAGGATCCTTCACGGTTAGCAACTCTAACGTTTTTGCTGCACTGGAGACTTTGAGGAAAAAGAAAAAGTCTGGTAAGGAGAAGGGAGCTTCTAAGGGGACTACGGCAGCTTCCAAAGGTGATGGTGCAGGGAAATTGACGGGAGTTGAAGAAAACCAGGTTTACTGGGCTCCAGCGCCCCTGACTGTGAAGTCATGGGCTGATGTGGACGATGAAGATGATGACGATTATTATGCTACCACGGCTCCTCCTCAGGCGATATGGGGTGGTTCTGGTTCTGAGAAAGCTGAAGAGTTGCATAAACCTGATCTTATCGAGGTATAGGATGACAATCATTTTATTTTTTATTCAAGTAATGCGATTTTATTGCTTTTTCTTGATCTTGATAACTGCTATCGTAATCGTTGTTGGTTGATCCGTCATTGCCTTGAGAATTCAATGTCCCATGCTCCCCATGCCAAATTTTTTTTTCCGGGTAATCGAAGACTTGAAGCTACAGATAACTAAAATATTTTTTCTTGGTCATGTTTAGTATTTCTAACCAAGAACTATATTTTTCAAGGTGTTGCGTTGTGGTGTAATGTTGCCTTGGGTTGTCGCGTCTTATGTGTCCAATATGTCATATAAGTTTAAAAGAAGACGTTTTTATTGTGGTGGCTAATAATGCTGATGAAGATACACTCTTTATTTATTTTTTTATCCCCGTTTATGAGTTCAATTATACTCAAGTTTAGATGCACATATTTTCCATAATTTTAATTATGTTTTGTTGTGTTTTATAATCAAAATTTATAAACTAGATATCCATGTTTGAATCTGGCAGTTTTCATACTTTTGCATCACATAATGTCGCTGCGCTCGGTTGATATCACTGCATGTTAGATGATTGGTTTTTGCTATTTTAGTTTAAAAGCCTAATATTCACCTGTAGAACTGCAGACTATACACATTTGGTTCTCGAATAACACATGAACGATTAATAATAAAAGTGTTTTTGCATTCGATTGTCGAAATTATGAGTTATATGTTTTCACCGTAGTCCTATTTATTGTGATTATAACATGAACGAATAGGAAAGCGAAAGTGAAGATGAACTTCTTGACGAGGAAGACGATGCAGAAGATGAGCATGATCATGAAACAGACATCCAACAGCAACATGAGCCAGTTGACAAAGAGCTTATTGAACTCCCTCCTGTACGCAAGGAAGCCGAAAGACAACTTTCCAAAAAAGAGAGGAAAAAGAAGGAGCTTGCTGAACTCGAAGCTATTTTAGCTGATCTTGGAGTAAACCCGCAAGATAAAGTCGAAAACGAGCAACCTGGTAATCTAATTTCTTCGTTTTTTCGAATCGATAGGTTATTTTAAAGCAGTGAATTTAAATTACTAGCGAGATTTGAAACTGCTGATGCTCATTGAACTTATTGTATTATTCAATGATGTTTGTGGATTTAAAACACCTGAAACAGAATCTTTATGTTGCAGAGAGCTTGAAGGATAAGAAAGACAAACAACTAAATGGAGAAGAAGACAATAAAAATATTGCTCCTATAGAATCCAAGACATCAAAGAAGAAAAAGAACAAGGAAAAGGCTTCAAAAGACCTTCAAGAACAACCAATTACTTCAACTTCTCCTAATGAAGTTGAACGATTAGACGACAACATCGATGTTAAAGAACGTCTGAAGAAGGTCACCCTTTCAAAGAAAAAGAAATCCAACAAAGAAATGGATGTTGCTGCAAGAGCTGTTGCTCTTGAGGCTGCAGCAAGAAATGTCAAGCTTGCTGCTGTTAAAAAGAAAGAAAAGAGTCATTACAATCAGCAGCCTACACGGTAGCTGAAATACGGCATACCCGAGGTAACTTGTCCTTCGATTATCTACATTTTTACCGTACAGATCTCTCGGTGGTTTCCTATTTATTGGGAGCATGTTTCCTTTCTGATTTTTAGACCACATTGTAAGATACTCCCCGTCAATCCAAAAATCAATTCCTCAATCCAAAAATCAATTCGTCAACCTACAAGGGTTGATATAAGTTAAATATTAATATTATTATTATTTTAGAATTAAAATTTAAGTCACTTGTATGCATTTTGGGTTTGTTTGGTATAACTAAGGAAGTTATGCCGATCGGTACCTCTCGTATCGATCGTGAACGGTACGAGTGATTTTTTCGATATACCGGTGATATGTCGAAATACCGGTGTATCGATCATGATCGGTATGATGGTATACTATTGGTACAACTTCCATGGGTGTAACATAAAATTGTATTGTGGTGGTGTGTTCACTAAAATAATATTTTATAAACACAAGAAAAGAAAGCAAAATTA
This sequence comes from Utricularia reniformis, assembly GCA_009725065.1. Taxonomy (NCBI): domain Eukaryota; kingdom Viridiplantae; phylum Streptophyta; class Magnoliopsida; order Lamiales; family Lentibulariaceae; genus Utricularia; species Utricularia reniformis. The sequence continues at coordinate 437,702 of RWGZ01001025.1, forward strand.
GGGTCTATTTAGCATTAAAAAATCATGATTTTGGCATTATTAAAATCAAGTGTGTTACTACCATCATGATTAATTTATATTTACCTACAACAACTAAAATATTATGTACTTTATTTTTTATATTTGTGATATATTAATATTTTTATATAAATCATAATTATAATACAATAATTCTATGTTAACGAAAATTAACATATAAATCAAATTTGCGTATTTAGGTCATTCTCAACCATGTCCGTCCAGAAATTTCATTCTCTTATCCACATAATTTTTCTGTCTGTAGACATCATCATTCTATAATTTTATAAATAATTTTCTTCTTATCGATACAATAATGTCTGGACACTTATAATTTTTTAATTTTTTTTACACATCAAATATATAAAAATTATAATATTATCAATAAAATTATTATATAAAATTATTATAATTTTTTTATATTTTATAATTCTTTTAAGTTTAATTTTTAAAATTTTAAAATTTTTTTTTAAAAAATAAAATTGCAGGAGAGAGAATGTGCCTCCGAGACACTCTCTCTCCTCAGACACGAAAGAAATTTTGCTACATTGGCTGCATAGTCAGATTGGACGACCAACGATGAGAATGATCTTATATGTTAACACATCTCACTAAACCTTAAGATTTTATATTATGATCTAATGAAAATTATCAAACTATTTATTACTAATTACCAATTACAAAGCAATTTGTTTGGTGTATGTAAAACATTTATTTATCTAATTATATAACTACCATAAAAGTTTAGATTTGCCCTATAAAATTTGGGTTTTTATGTCTTGGTGCATTACGTATTGTAGAACCTAAATATGTTGTTAAAAAAGTAGAAAATTAGTGTGGTGCTAAATACGCAAATTTGGTGAATGATTTAGCTGGAAGAAGGGAAAATATCTGAAAGTTTGAAATTTGCCAACAAAATCTGGTATCTTTATTGTTGCATTAAATTTCTTGTTTTGAGATGTATCTAGCTAAGGATTTCAACCACATACACAGCAAAACGGATTTCGTTCAAATGTACGACCACCTCCGCCTCCAATTATAAAATCTCCTTGTTCCCATTAACAACACAACGGAGTTCTTAATTTCTCCTCAGTGAATCCTTATTTATCTTCTAAGCTCCTCCATTTCTTCTTTAACCTTACACTATCGTTATTCTTTTGTTTTCTTTGCAGAAAGTTATGGTTTTCTGGGTTTTTGGGTACGGTTCATTGATATGGAAGCCAGGTTTTGAGTTTGATGAGAAAGTTGTGGGGTTCATTAAGAATTACAAACGTGTTTTTGATCTGGGTATGCGTTTTTTCCCTCCTTTTTTATTTGCTTCAAATTCTTTAGTTTCTTTTTCCAAATGCTGTTGTTTCAGCCTGCATTGACCATATGGGTACGCCTGAAAATCCAGCAAGAACCCTAACCTTAGAGCATCAAGAAGGAGCTGTCTGTGTGAGTTTTTATACACCTAAAAATTTAATTTTTCCTCCTTTGTTGTGAATTTGAGATTTAAGGCTAAAGCATCCATGAGAACTCACAAGTATAGAACCCTTGGCTTAGCTGCTTTATTTTCAGATACTTCTATTTATATACACGCAAAATTTGTCATTTTTAATTGTTTCTATTTGTTCCCAAAAGTGGGGAGTTGCATATCGTGTAAGTGGAGCTCCAGAGAAAGAAGCAGCAATAATGGCGGTATATACATTCCTTCATTAACTTTTTTTCCCAGTTTTTAAACTAAGACGTTTATTATCTCAATTCTCAGTATTTGGAGCGCAGAGAATGCGAATATGATAAAAAAACACTAGTAGACTTTTATAAAGTAAGTTATCCCTGCAACACTACTAATAAATGATTAAATTCACAAGTGTCTGGTTTCTTAATTGTTTTGTTTTGGTTCAGGAAGGGGAACAGAAGCCATGGCTGAATGGCGTAATAGTGTTAGAAGTTTTTTATTCCTTCATTTCAAGCATGAAATACTTTTGTTTTTTTTCTCTTATATTGCTATGCAAATATCAGGTTCACTTCAACCCCTGACAAGCAAATTTGTAAGTATTACTTGGGGCCAGCGCCATTGACCGATATGGCTCATCAAATCGCTGTTTCGGTTGGGCCGTGTGGGAAGAATCGAACCTATCTGTTTTCGTTAGAGAAAGCTCTCTCTGAACTTGGTATGTTTTAGTTTATAATAGACTTTTTGCATTGAATTTAGAGAGTGTTTTTGACACAGGCCATGAGGATGATTATGTGATTCAATTGGCGAAACAAGTTCGGAAAATCGTTGATTGGCCAAAGCTGCCAGTTCCGGCGAACTTGCCGGTACTCAAGATACACAGTGTGGCTTGAAATGTGATTCTGATCATTGGCTTTGGACATTTTTTAAGTACTAGAACAAAAAAAGTATTCAAATTATCACAAAGTTAAATCTGCAAAAGTTTTACAAGAAACAATTTGAAGTAACTACAGCAAAAAGTTAGCTGCTGCAATAAATAAACTTGTAATTGCAGCACTGATTCTTGATGCTTTTACAGCTTCCTGGTGATACATAATTAGCCGGGAAGAAATGTCCGATGATGGCCGGAAAATGTATGAACAAAGACAACTTCAATCATGTTCATATGCTTGAAGTTAGGACCAGAAGTTATAAATAATTATGATTTGAGAGTATTTCTTTAGGAATGGAATAGGGATTGAACCGGTTTCGATGAACTCAGAGTCGAAACCGCTTTAAACTGTCGAAAAAACAAGTAAAAATCGACAGTATTGTTAATGATAATGAATCTACAAGTTATTCAAGACTACTTACCTTGGCTTGTTTGTATTTTTCATGGATAGCTTTAAGGGTGGATTTGCTTGTGTTTAAGTGTAAATCTTGCAATTCGATAACCACAGTCTGTAGATCTTTCGTCTTGTATCGTGTATAATACTCCAAAGTTGAATTCTGCAAAAAGGCATATTCGGAAGGCATTCTACTCCGAATTTGGTATAGAAACCGAGACAAATGTAGTAAAAGGATGCTTCATGATATTAATCTTAGTAAATGTACTGAAGCTAAATCACTCGAAATTTAACACGAAGATGAGCAAAACGAACCCATGGATGGTCTGATTGATCAAGTGTCCATCTAGCAAGAAATACAGCAGAAGCAGCGACTCGAGATGGGAGAAACTTGAGAAAACTGTACTCCGTTAGAGTTAGTTCGGCTAAATAACTCGACAAAAAATCCAACTCTACCGACGGAAGCTGAAGAAAAGAGCAATGGATTTTCATCATAAAACTGATGTAACAGTGATACTACTAAATCAACCTCATAGAAGACTTGTGCAGCTTGAATGAACCTCCTACAGAGAAAAAATAGAAGGTAAAGAGAACTTCGAAAACGGTAGTAAAAATCGGAGAAAAAGTTACCTAAGGAACTTTTTTGTGGTGGGAAAAGATAACCGAAACCGTATGGTGTTTAGAACTTGTCTCTCCATATATATCACCTGCAAAGTGAATCCATGAATCTGCTGCTATCATGTTATAAAGACTGGACTTGAGTTACCTCTTCTTTCGAGTAGGTGCTATCCGTAATAAAACAGAAATCTTCTACTCGAGGAGCGCATATTTCTTCGTACTTCCTTCCCAAATCATAAAAAATAAAGGGACGTAAGAATAATTCGATGACTCTATGTTTTGAGAAAACGAGAGAAACACGATATCGTTAATGGCTTGTAGTAAAGATATTTCATTTTCGGAAACTTACGAAGCAATAAGCATGCAAGTTACACCAAGAAGTTGCAACTTCGGCTTTTCTATGTAATTTAGAGACAAGTATCTATCTATAAGATATATAGTAAGGTAAAGTGTATCTGAAACCAGCATATACTCTTCTGAGACCTGAAAAAATAGATAATCTACAAGAGTACTAAAAGGAAATTTGATGATTTATGAATAATTGGCATACTTCAACGAGCCAGTCGATAAGGATGCCCCGCATCCCCTTTGTTATATCTCTTTGCAGCTTCTCCATGTAATTAGTCAAGGGCCTTTGATCAACCTTGAAAAAAGAAATATGAGAGAGCTGAAACGAAAACGGGATATTTCGTCAAAAACATTAGTTTCAATTTAGTGAGCAATCAAATGAATTTGAAAAAGCATAAATGCTTATGCAGCTTAAATAATGTAAACATAATCACTGAAGAAGGATTAAATATTCATTTCTGAGCCACCAAAATAAAGAATTTGGAGATACAAACCTCTTTAGCATACATATTGTTGTATATCTCAGCTGCATACACACTGCACATCTGCATATTATCGCTCTTTTTGTCTATATCGATAATGCCCCTATCTTCTAAATTCTCTGGCATCATCCAGAGATTGCCATATTCTAAATCAATAGATAAGAGAGGAATTACATATTCTAAATCGATTCAGATGATCGCAATGTATTTCATCTAGAGAAATTATTGGATATTATGATTACTGGAATATGTGCTGGCAGAGTTTATAGCTGTTGTCCGAACTCTTAAGTTGATAGATTCGGATTCGGACGTTGAGTTTGTTGTAAAGCTAAGTTCCTGTAAATCCTCATCTGTTTTTTTAATTACTCGCAGTTCATTTTTTCTTCCCGGTCCTGGAACATCAACACCCTTGGTAAATCTAAAGCATGCAGGCCTTCCTTTCTTCTGTAAGATATCTCTATCAACTTGCTGGAACGAAAAGCAAAAAATTGATCTTTAATATGATAAAACTGCATTTCTTTGACCATGGTGAAATGTGTATACACTACCGGTATCTTGGCTGCATTCCTGAGGTTGATGGACAGTTTATCACAGGTAATATTTGTCACGTCCTTTAGAACAGCCCTTTTCTTCTGCCTGCCGTGATCAGCTACCGAAGTCGCAGCTTCTCTTTTAGAGTTCCTTTGCGAGCCTCGCTTGTCATTTTGCTTTGAAGGATACAATGGTGGCAATCTGTTTGACAAGCCTAAGGCTTTTGCGCGTGCTCTTGTGATTCGAATAACCGGCTCAATGATATTCGAGGATATATTTTCACCGTTTATAGATTTTCTCTCCATTGTACAGCAACAGTACGCAGAAGCAAATCAGCATGCCATCGCACCTTTCAGTTTACAGCACTAATTGAATGTTGTGCTAAGCTACAACCCCTGTGCAAAACTTCATTTAGTCAAAATATTGAAAGAACCAGCAGTTACTCAATGCGTAAACACATTCTGATAATCAAACACCGAATTTCTATAAAACGCAACAAAGAAGTATGGATCAAGTGAAGAAGAAACGTTGAAAGAGAAAAAGAAAAACAGTCAAAATCCAAGTCTTAAATATATTTTACTAGTTTTCAATATGGAAAGTCTTGAATCAGATCACTCCAATAAGTTGAAATCGATATATGGATTCTGCGTATTGAAGTTCTAAAAGAAAGCTCCGAACCTGAAGAAAAATGGACAGACAGACAGACATCCAGAATCCGGAGACATTCGAATCAAAATATAAACGTTCAAATTCAAATCGAAGTTCAAACCTTTCTCACGCTTCCCAATGAGCAAAAAAGCAGGAAACAAACAAAATATTGAAATCGACAACAGCTCCAGATTCAAACACGTGAAATTAATTTAAAAAGCAAATCATAAATACTAGCAATATTTTGAATTCAAATAAGCAAAAACAGCCCAATTTAAAACCAGAGTAGCTGAGATCACACTCACAGTTGCCCAGCCCAACCAAGCTCCTGAACGGATCTTACGTCCTAGATTCACATAGAAACTTCTTCATCGGAGGAAATGGTGGCCAATTATGCATAGATTGAGCTGAGAATTTGAACTTTGGAGAGAAAAAAAAGGAAGAGGAGCGTGAGAGCGGGCTGAGTTCAAAACCTTGAGATTCCAATCGGCTTATAAAAACTATGCTATCTCCACTCTCGAATTCGCTACTTCCAGATCGTACTCGCCTTTTTTAATTTGCTGTCTAAATGCCACGTGTAACAAATCACACAGTCAAATCCAACTTAATTATTTAATAATTTTAAATTGTCATTGTTTACTTTGTCACTTTAGCCAATATTTTTTTTGTTTTTTTGATAAGTATTCATGATTGATAAACATTTTTTTCTGAAAATATAATTTCATAAATTCCATTTTTCGTAAAAATCATACTAGATATCGAACTAGCAAAGTGAATGATTCTAAGTTTAAATATTCAATCGAAGATTGATCCGATATTAAACCATATACAAATAAAATATAATATAAATTTATATAATTTTAAATATTAAAATAATAAAAAATCAAAAAAAATTAAATTTGACTAGTTCAACTATTTTTTACTCAGTAGAATGGTCGATTCGATCCGATTTTAGTTACATTGGAAACGTAAAACTCTAATATAAACATGGATGGTGCCAATTATGAAAATATTTGGAATTGTGGCCCATCCCGATAGCTGCTTCAGCGGTTGAAATAGCTATAAGAAATATGAATCATCATATGGGAAGATATTTAGGGTTTGGGTACGTAAATTACAAAAATATCCCGAGCAATATGAATCACAAACACATCGAGAATCGTGTTGAGCCATCATGGGATACATAAAATTCAAATATAAATATGGTGTTGGATCATCCTAGACATTTATATTTAAAATATTTAAAACCATTTGGACATGAAATGTATTGAATTGCAAAAAAAAATTGAGCTAAACCCTAATGGCATTAAGTTAAACTAGGGATTAATCTTGCATAATAATCCAAAGTTTCAGGACTCAATTTATCAATACGTGTAAATTACGAGGATGGATTTTGCATAAAACAACGTTTGATGATCGATTTTGAAATTTGGATATCCTAATTATCATTTTTTTAATTACATGTATAAATTTTGTCAGAACGCATTCTTTGAGGACTAGAAATGTCTTACTAAAGAATGAGACTAAAATTACAAAAACTAGTAAAATTTGATATTTTATCAATTAAAATTTGAAAACTAAATTTATCAAAATTACGAAACTTTAGAAATCAAAACATACGAATGCAAAAATTGACAATTATTAAAAAATAAAGATAGTAATTCAAATATGAATCCACAATATTTTTCCATATCATATCAATAATTACATCCAAATATTTCACACACAATCGGACCAATCACATCCATACACACTACATTCTGAAATAGTAGACTATTAAGAGCCCGAGATTCAATCATATTTAAAAATACACATGAAGCTCTAGAATAAATAAAAGCACATATTGACATAGCAGCACACATTCTTATATGCATCATACAAGCACACAGAATCATTCATTCTCAACATCCACCTCCACCTCCACCTCCACCTCCACCTCCATCTCCACCTCCACCTCCACCTCCATCTCCATCTTCACCTCCACCTCCACCTCCACCAGACTTATTGNTTATTATCCTTTAATCAATAAACCAATAAATTTGAATTCATATATAAATATAGCTTATGATCCAATAAATTTTAAATTTAATTTAATTATAGAGAAATTATAAAAACAAAACAGTCTCATTGTACAATAATATAAATCCCGAGAGTTAAATTATTAAAAAAAATTCATAAAATCTAAGAATCGGGTGCGGGTTCGGCCATATCAGAATCAAGAGAAATGCCAATATTTGAAGGCATAAGAATATTGAAGCCATCTGCAGCAGTCGACATTAACATTCCAGGTATACAAGGATGCCAATGAAGTTCCTTCAAATCCTTTTGACCCTAAAAACAACAAAATTCGACTCGTAATTCCGGTACCGAAATGTAAGATCGAGAACGTGAATTAATCACCTGATGTACAAACAGAAGTTGTGGCGGTATATCTTCAGGAGCATTCGGTTGTCCTTTGATCTTCGACTCGTACTCTATCTCCTCTTCTTTATCTCTTTCCAAAGAAAGATCCCATATTCTGCATCGATGAAAAAACGGATAAAAAAAACCGAAGTTAGGACAGGCTTTTGATCCTTCTTACGTTAATTGGTTGTCTGAAGAGGATACAGCTAGCATGAACGCCTCGTTCGGTAACCATTCGATGGATGTGATTGGATGCTTATGGTAGTTGAAGCTTGCGATTACGGGCTTTGAAGTCTTCGATACGGGAACACATCGGTCATACAAGTAAGATTAACAAGGAAAAATACGAGTTATGTATGTATACCGTGTTGTATAATTTATTATATATATATTTAAAAGGTTATATTAATTATGTATTATAAATATTATTATAATAAAGACTAATTATTTAGTCTTCCTCTTGCCTATTCCAATGGCATGAAAATAGGATAATTAACTCTCCTAATCTCTCATGACTTGCCTCTATAAATAGAGGCAAGTGGAGGAGGAATAAATACATTGAAAATAAAGGGCAATCCTCTTTATTTAAGACTTTCCCTATTTGTATTCTGGGTTCATCGTGTTTTAATTATTGTTTCTGAGCAACAGAGCTTGCTGCTTATGTATCCTGGAGGGCACCGATTACGACGGAATTGTCCTTAAACTCAACTTCAATTACGACGTGACACAAGCGATACTCATCTGGATTCAATTCACGAGAAGCTTAAATCTTTCAGGTATTATTTTACAATTATTATTAGAGACTAATCCATATTATTATTGTAGGTTTGATCCGGAATTTCCAACAATCTTAAGAACAATAATTTCTCTGGTTCAAATCGAAGGAATATGTAGACCATCATCGTCATCATCTACCAGGTTCTATCGTTTTTTCTTATTCTAAAAATAAAGGAATGCAATCTCTAAAATGAATTTACTAAAAATGTTTTTAATCATTTTAATTGAAACTGCTGTGAATTTTGATTATTCATAAAATTGAATTGTATCAATTCCAACGATACATGTCAAGATTTGATATGTCGTTGGTTCTGCAATAATTTTTTTAAACCTAGTGCAAGATTTAGGGATAAGGAAAAATAAAGAATTAGGCCTTTTGCACAAATTCTGTCAAAATGAAAATACTTCCAATTTTACGATAATCACAATGATTGTTATGGTCCCTTTTTAGGAGGTACCAACAGTCGTCCGGTTCGTTCAACAAATGAACTCGGTTTGATTTATTTTATATGTGAAGAACGATAAAAAACAGTAAGAAAATAAAGACACAGCGATATATAGTGGAAACCCCAGGAATCGGGGTGAAAATCACTCGACTAAGAGCAGGTAATGCTCCTAGCCTGTTTACTAATTAAAATAAATCACAGTTCGTACAAAGGGGCTAATGAAAATGGCAAGGTAAAGAAAGCGGTAAGAATTTCGGTAGAGCGTCTGTCTGTTCTTCTGCATCCAAAAGGTCCTGTTATTTCCTTCATCCTGCCATGTATTTATAGAGTCGCCGGCGAGTGTAACCCACGCCCTGTAACCGCCTCTAACAGGTTTGTTAGAGGTTGTTATCGCGGGATGTAAAACGAGGTTGGGACCGAGGCGTGGTTTGCGTGATCGGGCCCGAAGCGTGATAAACGTGATAGGGCCCGAAGCGTGGGAAGCGTGAGCCTATAACCGTTTTGTAACCGCTCGGACCGAACCCCGAAGCCAGCTGGCGGAAAACACTTTTATTTTCTAATGTTATCTTCGGTCCTCTTGTTGAACGTCGGGCCGCTCTTCCTTAAAGGTATAAGTGGGCTGTAGGAATTCGTTTTGACTATTCAAGTCGGCCCAACCGTTATTGGGCCTTACCCATCACAAGATACCCGGTCCTAGAGTTCTCATCACTAGCCCCTCGGGCTTGATTGCCAATCGCAGAGGTGATACAAGGCCGATCACATGATGTTTATACATTCATGAGAACAGGGGACCGTACCTGTAGATAGTGAGAGTCCAGAGGACCGATCTTTGCCTTAGTGAATGGATCAGTTACGTTTAAAATTTACTAACGTATGTTTAAATTATATTTTTACCCTTGATATTCTTTGAATATTAATATCTCGGCCCGCGCCTCTTCACATTCGAAAGTTCAAGAGGCGTGATGAGTGCGGTCCGTACTGTCACAGTCTTAGGCAGTATTACATGGCAGCACACCATTGGTTGGGAGATTAATATTTAAATCGGGATTTTGGGCACTGTTTCTTCTCATCGTCATTCTCGTGAGAAAGAATTTGCAGTCAAGCTTCTTGTGCCCTCAACCGCTATTTCGTCAAACCTTCTTTCAACCTTTTCTTTCTAAGGTAAACGCTTATGGCTCCTCATAAAATGCGTTATCCCTCTATGTCTGAGTTGGACATTGAGGAGTTTAGGTCTAGGTTTTCAATCACGGCACATTACTCTATCTGGAAGGGACGGGAAGATGTTCCTTGTTTCCTTCCAGCGGAAATGAATGTGCCGGCATCGGCCCTTCCGGTCAATTACGCCTCCCTTAAGTGCGGGCTTCGCTTTCCGTTACATCCCTTTGTAGCGGCCGTACTTAAGGAGATTCACTGCCCTACTTTTGCGCTGTTCCCGGGCAGTTATGTGTATATTATAGCGTTTATCTTTTATTGTCACCAACAGAATCGGGCCCCAACCTTAGAACATTTCTTTAATCTGCTCTTGGTTGGGTCCCGAAAGGGGAAAGGTCTGTTGGGATGCCGCAAGTTATATTACATAGTGGTGCGCACCAAAGAGTGCGCGATTGTAGATAAGGAGGAATCTCTCCATGCGTGGGAGGCCTGCTATGTATGGATAACAGTCTCCAAAGAGGATCTGTTGAAAGTATGGCCGCGCCTTACCCACCCACGCATAGGTCAGTTGGACCGAGGTAGGTTCAACCCCTCCCGCACGGACACCGCAAACACACTTGCGATGTTCCCCCCTCCCGATGCTCGCCTTAGGCGAATAGATCTGCTTCGGGAGAGAAGGTTAATAGAGATGGGTGTTGCGGGTAGGACCGGAGCCCCAGCCCCGAAGGGGGCTCTATCTTCTAGTTCAGATTCAGATCCATCAGAATGATCGGGTATGAATTAATGTTTAAATTTTAATCTTTCCTAATCCTTATGTATTTGTTTTGCAGATTCAACTGAGACGATGCCGAGCTCACGTTTTAAACGTATGGCAGCAGCTTCGGTCCGTCCTTATGAAGGACAAAGGGAAGCATCGGGCAGTGCTGAAGCAAGTGAGTCAGCAACGGGGGGGACAGTGGTCCCTTCGGGGTTAGGGAACCCCCCGATCCAAACAACCAGCAAGGGCACATTGACCCTTCGTTGTTCAGGGCAGCCATCAAGCGGAGATGGGCCTGCGTTTCGGGTATTTGGAGTGTTGGAGGAGGTGATAAAGGCTCGGATTCGCTCTTTGAGCTTATCCGACCTCTATTAAATCGGTAACGCCTCCTTTATTAGTACTGAAACAATTACTTTGTTGCTGCAGGGAGCCGTTCCCGTGGAGAAGGTTCTCCCCGGTCCTCAGCTTAAGCCGAACGTCTCCCTGCCGCCGGTTCCCTTAGGGAAAGGGAAGAGGGTGACCGAGGTAGAAGCCCCGCAGGAGCCGAAGAGGCAGAAGAATGGGGGCAGCGCTCCGGTCCCCAATAAGGGGATCGTTTTGAAGGAGCCTTCATCAGGCCCGAAGACCAACTCCGATTGGGGAGTTGCTTTGGGCCTGTTGGACAGGTTTAACAAGGGGGGGAAGTTGTCCTCCTGGCGGAGTGCCTTTGTGAAGGACTTCCGCCTTTTTGGCGAGCAGAATCCAAATAACGTCCAGGCGGACGTATCTGGGGAAGATATCATGGAGAGCTTCCTTGACCTCACATCAAAGGTAATTTTCGCTTAACATGGAGGACCGAAGCTTCTTTTTAACAATGTGTTGTTTTTGCAGATGTTGAGGAAAGCTTTTACAACTGCTATCACCGTGGAGAAAAACCAAGGTGATAGCGTTGTATCCCAAAAAGTCCAAGATCAGCTTGACCTTGCGAAAAGGCAATTTGAAATAAAGCATGGGGAATTGGTCACGGTACGGGAGGACCGTGACCGATTGGACAATGAGCTGCTAAGAGTAGGGACGGAGGTCTCCCTCTTAGCAGATAAAGTTGCTGAGCTGGAGAAGGTGAGGGAAACAGCTCAGGGGAAGATAGACGAACTGGAGGCCCAGCTGCGGGCCAAGGATGAGGAAATTAACCAAGTCCAAGGTCGGGCCCAGGAGAAGAGGAACAAGCTGAACGAGCTTCTCCTTCGGGCCCAAGAAGAAAAGGCGACCTTGGAGGAGGAATTGACGAGGGCCCGCACTTCGGCCGAAGGTTCGGTTCGGGAAGCCGTTCTTGGGGTTTGCTCAGTCCCCGTTGTTATTCGCTTTGGCGGATAACATACACGGGGTCTATACTGCGAAGTATCTGGATAACATGCGCGAGCAAGTTATTCAGCAGTTCGGGCTTTCCCCTTCGGACGAGCGATGGAAGGCGATCGAGCCACTGGAGAAGGATGGCAAGTTTCAGGTCATTCCAACTTTGGAAGAACCTGTGCTGGAAGAGGATTCTTTCTTCTATCTCTTTGAAGAGATGGAGAAAGCCGTCAACCAGAAGGTGGCCGATCAGGAAGAAGAGCTGAAGCGGCTCGCGGCCCGGACCGAACCCCAGGAGCCCGAAGAAGAAAACATAGAAGAAGGGCAGATTAGTTAGGATTTTAGATATAACATTTGTATCTGCCTTTCCTTCTTGTTTAATAAAATTTCCTCCCTTTTTCTTCAACTTTAGTTGTTTTATCTTTTAATTACTAAAGTGAACTGATGTAACTACCTTCGGAATAAACTAATAAGTTTCGTCTTAACGAAGTAGTTTGTCTTAACTTCAGAATAAACTAACAAGTATAAGATCGGGGACACTTATGTGGTAGTAACCATCGGTCTCAGACATTATATTTAGTTTATTTATGTCAACTTTAATTGGATCGGTCGCTTTACATGATGTGTGGGTTACTCTTATTCCGTCCTTGGAGTCGTTACTTAATTGAATTTGCGTAGTCTACATAAACTATGAGTTCTTACGAGCATTCGCCGAACCTTGGTTCTAATAGAGTCCCTTAGGTTTTGTTGGCTAAGCCTGGCTCATAATATGTCTTACGTTAGGACCGATCTTATGTTTCGATATGCTGACTATCATTCCTTTCGTTGTAGCAGATTTCATAGGTACAAAGGCCACCCCTAAAGATTGAATGCCGTTGAAGGGAATGTCTTAGTTCGTAATGAGTTCTGGGAGAATAACGACTCATCCATGGGGCTGGGCAAGTGCAGGAGCATCTGACTCGTCAGAGCGGTCACTACAACTTGGGAGTCTTGCGGACAAGAAGCTTCGGTCACCAGTCCAGATTCGTCCTAAGGTTATCCAACTCCAAGATCGGTCCACCACTCTATTAGGGATAATCAACTATTGTACTTATTTGTTTACTACTTTCGTTAAATGGAATGTTTTTCATTGAGTCAAACAAATTAATCGAAATTCATAAGAAATATCGCCTTAAGTTCATGACATTCCAAGTTCGGGGAACTTCTATACCATCCAATGTTTCAAGTTTGTACGCACCTGATTCCAATTTCGCCGATATTCGATATGGTCCTTCCCAATTTCTGTCCAGCTTTCCAACGTTCCTCTGCACCTTAATGCTTCTGAGAACGAGATCGCCTTCATAGAATTCCCTTGGGAGGACCCGTTTGTTTTGGGCCCGTTCCATATTCCGCTGATAAGCGCGCATCCGCGTATAAAGGGGTCGTCACAGGGATCGATGATCCCTTCTCGATCTGCCAAAGTGAAAGTAATGTCCTCTCTGAATGAGGAGGACCGCTCCACTGGATCATATTTCATCAGTGCGACAGACTTGGAGCTCTCAGCGGAGTCTCCGCGCGCAATTCTCTTTCGGTCCCGGACCGATTCATTTATTCTCAAACCACCAGAGATAACATAAATATCTCCGGCCACATCTCTGGGTGCCGCCTCATTTTGAGGAGGTTGGGCACCAGTATTTGCTGGTGGGGGAGCGGGCTACTCCTGTCTCCCACCTTGATTTTGCGGGGCTCTGCCGCCACGGCCCCGCCATCTTCTTCTTCGGCCCTGACCACGGTTCTCACAACCGTGTTGGCCTCTTTCCTGCTCAGGCGGAGGAGACCTTCGGTACTCTGTCCGATCATTGTAATTTCGGGGCTGTCCCCGGTTATCTCTTCCCCGCGGCCTGTGACGATCGTCACCCTGATGGCCCTTTCTGGGGGATTCAGCTCGCTTTCCCTTTTGACCGTTTCGGTCGGGCTTTTCTTTATTCATCGCCTCCACTGTCTCTTTGAACAGCGGGCACTTCAGGGTCGGGTGATCGCGATTATGATGGAGCTCGCAATACACCCGATGGTCCTCCTGCTTCGGGGGGACATCTTTTTCATTCACAGCCGCTACTTCTCGTGACTGCTTCTTCTGGTATGAAACCCTATGATCACCTGCAGGCTCAGAATTCCCGCTAGGCTTCCGATAGCCAAGCCCCAGCGCTTCATCCCCCTTAATATACTTGTTGATTTTCTGAAGAAGTTTCCCCAAGGTGGATTGTGGGCTCTTCACTAAGCTGGTCGACAGGCCGCACGGTCCTAGGACTTGCTGTAGAATATCGATTTTGTCCCGGAGTTCGAGTTTAATACCCCGGGCGGTCCTGTTGAATTTCTCCATAAAGGACCGAAGACTCATTTTCGCCGGGATATACTTTAGTTGATATAGTTCCTGCCTGCTTCGGGGCGGTCCTACATTTGGAGCGAATTGCTCTGAGAAAGCCAAAATAAATCCGCCATACGACTGTATGGATCGGGCCGGCATATTTTTGAACCATGTTCGGGCATCGCCTTGCAATCCTGCCGCAAAGATGCGGCACTTCAATGAATCCGAGGCCCGAACCGTTCCCATACGTAACTCGAAATCAGCAACCTGATCAATAGGATCACCATCGCCTCGGAATGTCGGCAACCCCTCGGGGTTGCGATAATGCCGATCTGGGACCGCTGCCCAGATTTCTTCAGAATAGGGGAGCATCAAATCTCCCAAGGCGGCTGATACGCCTTCAGATTGCTGGGATGACGTTTGAACTGCATGTAAATTATGCCACCAATCGTCATCCTTACTTCGCCTGATAGGAGCATCCATCGCCTTGTTAAATAAACCAGGATTGCGTCCCAGATTCGATTCGCAATCCTTCAATGTACGCATATTCTCCAACTCCCTGGTGAGCTCATCTATTCGTCGCTGCATCTGCTCCTAGTCATTTCCAGGAGCGGGAGTTAGAGCTCTGGCCGGAGGGGGAGGAGTAGATCGATATCTAGGCCTCCTCGTGTTGACGCCACGCGTGAAGGTTTCTTCCTCATCAGTGCTACGTTCGTCAGGATCACTTTCATATCCTCTGTTTCTGGGAACAGGGCTTGAGATAGCCGGTGGTTCTGTTCCACTTCTATCCGACGTAATTTCCAGTACCACCTTCCTAACGACAGCCTCGAGATCCTGTAAAGTGAATGTTGGTGCTGGGAGACTGTCGGGAAGCACGTCACCATCATTTGTCGGAGTTCCAGTTGTCATGCCTTTGATTATCCTATCCCAGGTAGAAAACTCAAATGGGATTAGAGAAATCGTCCCCACGGACTGCTCCAAACTGTTATGGTCCCTTTTTAGGGGGTACCAACAGTCATCCGGTTCGTTCAACAAACGAACTCGGTTTGATTTGTATTATATGTTGAGAACGATTCAAAAACAGTAAGAAAATAAAGACACAGCGATATATAGTGGAAACCCCAGGAATTGGGGTGAAAACCACTCGACTAAGAGCAGGTAATGCTCCTAGCCTGTTTACTAATGAANTAATATCCTAAAAATTTTCCACTTCGGATCCCGAAGCAGCATTTGTTCGGATTTAGTTTAAGCTTATATTTTCGGCATACTTCGAAACAACGAGACAAATAAGAAAGATGGTCTTCATCATTCATAGACTTAACAATCATATCGTCAACATACACTTCCATCATATGGCCAATTAATTCTCTAAAGATTTTGTTGACCAACCTTTGGTATGTTGCTCCAGCATTTTTAAAACCGAATGGCATAACCACATATCAATAAACCCCATCTTCGGTCATGAATGATGATTTCTTCTGATCTTCCTCAGCCAAGAAGATCTGGTGATATCCAGAATAAGCATCCATGGTACTCATCATGGTGCTTCCAGCAACAGCATCCACCAGTCGATCGATGTGTGGCAGAGGGAAAGGATCTGATTCACAGCTTTTGTTACATCGGTGAAATCGATGCACATCCGCCATTTCCCGTCTGGCTTGGAAACCACTACTGGGTTTGCAACCCATTCAGTATAGTGGATTTCTCTGATAAATCCCGACCGCAGCAGTTTGTTCACTTCAGCTCGGATGATTTCAATTTTTTCAGGAGAATAACGTCTCATTTTCTGCCTAACAGGCTTCGTTCCAGGTTCAGTGTTGATCCGATGTTCACTATCGGATCGGTCAATCCACGGGACATCATCCGGGGTCCAAGCAAATATGTCCACATGGCTTCTCAGCAGGTGGATCAACTATTTTTCGAAGTCATGGGCCAAATGAGCCCCGATGCGAGTGGTCTTGGTTGAGTCATCCTCAACCAGATTGATCAATTTGAACCCCACGGGTTCCATCGCTTGCCTCGGGTGCGGCAGTTCTTCCAACATATCCACCCGGGCCTTCTTAATCGGTGCCAACGTTCGACACGAGCTCATGTATCATTGTCTAACTACCTTCTGATCCCCCTTGACAGAAATAACTCCATGAATGGAGGGGAACTTGAGCATCATGTGAAAAGTAGATGGGACCGCCTCAAACTTGCTCAGGCCGGTCCGTCCGATAATAACGTTGTAAGCCAAATCGACTTCAACGATAATGAATTCCATGTCTTCAGATCGGTCCTTGGATGGCTCTCCAAGGGTAACAGGGAATAACATCTTCCCACACGGAATAACACTCCTTTGGTCAAACGACCAAAGAGTTATGTTGGCGATCGGGAGATCGTGAGCAACAGCTCCCAACATTTCAGCAACCTCGCGCTTCATCAGATTGCACGAGGCACCCGTGTCCACTAAGATTCTGTGGACACGGCGATTTCTGATGACCCCAGTGATGGTGAGGGGGTCGTCACACGGATCGAGGATCCCTTCTCGATCTGCCAAAGTGAAAGTAATGTCCTCTCTGAATGAGGAGGACCGCTCCACTGGATCATACTTCACCAGTGCGACAGACTCGGAGATCTCAGCGGAGTCTCCGCGCGCAATTCTCTTTCGGTCCTGGACTGATTCATTTATTCTTAAACCACCGGAGATAACATAAATATCTCCGGCCACTTCTCTGGGTGCCGCCTCATTTTGAGGAGGTTGGGCACCAGTATTTGCAGGTGGGGGAGCTGTCTGCTCGTGTCTCCCACCTTCATTCTGCGGGGCTCTGCCGCCACGGCCCCGCCATCTTCTTCTTTGGCCCTGACCACGGTTCTCACGACCGTGTTGGCCTCTTTCCTGCTCAGGCGGAGGAGACCTTCGGTCCTCCGTCCGATTATTATAATTCCGGGGCTGTCCCCGGTTATCTCTTCCCCGCGGCCAGTGACGATCGTCACCCTGATGGCCCTTTCTGGGGGATTCAGCTCGCTTGCCCTTTTGACCGTTTCGGTCGGGCTTTTCTTTATTCATCGCCTCCACTGCTTCTTTCAACAACGGGCACTTCAGGGTCGGGTGATCGCGATTATGATGGAGCTCGCAATACACCCGATTGTCCTCCTGCTTCGGGGGGACATCTTTTTCGTTCACAGCCGCTACTTCTCGCGACTGCTTCTTCGGGTATGAAACTCTGTGATCACCTGTGGGCTCAAAATTCCCGCTAGGTTTCCGATAACCAAGCCCCAGCGCTTCATCCACCTTAATATACTTGTTGATTTTCTGAAGAAGTTTCCCCAAGGTGGATGGTGGGCTCTTCACTAAGCTGGCCGAAAGGCCGCACGGTCCTAGGACCTGCTGTAGAATATCGATTTTGTCCCGGAGTTTGAGTTTAATACCCCGGGCGGTCCTGTTGAATTTCTCCATAAAGGACCGAAGACTCATTTTCGCCGGGATATACTTTAGCTGATATAGTTCCTGCCTGCTTCGGGGCGGTCCTACATTTGGAGCGAATTGCTCTGAGAAAGCCAAAATAAATCCACCATACGACTGTATGGATCGGGCCGGCAGATTTTTGAACCAGGTTCGGGCATCACATTGTAATCCTGCAGCGAAGATGCGGCACTTTAATGAATCAGAGGCCCGAACCGTTCCCATACGTAACTCGAAATCAGCGACGTGATCAATCGGATCACCATCGCCACGAAATGTTGGCAACCCCTCGGGGTTGCGATAATGCCGATCTGGGACTGCTGCCCAGATTTCTTCAGAAAAGGGGAGTATCAAATCTCCCAAGGCGGCTGATACGCCTTCAGATTGTTGAGATGACGTCTGAACTGCATGTAAATTATGCCACCAATCGTCATCCTTACTTCGCCTGATAGAAGCCTCCATGGCCCTGTTAAATAAGCCAGGATTGCGTCCCAGATTCGGTTTGCAATCCTTTAGTGCACGCATGTTCTCCAACTCCCTGGTGAGCTCATCTATTCGTCGTTGCATCTGCTCCTGGTCATTTCCAGGAGCGGGAGTTAGAGCTCTGTCCAGAGGGGAAGGAGTAGATCGATATCTAGGCCTCCTTGTTGTGACGCCACGCCTGATGATTTCTTGTTCATCAGTGATGCGTTCGTCAGGGTCACTTTCATATCATCTGTTTCTGGGAATAGGGCTTGAAATAGCCGGTGGTTCTGTTCCACTTCTATCCGACGTAATTTCCAGTACCACCTTCCTGACGACAGCCTCCAGATCCTGTAAAGTGAATGTTGGTGCTGGGAGACTGTCGGGAAGCACGTCACTATTATTTGTCGGAGTTCCAGTCGCCATGCCTTTGATTATCCTATCCCTCGTAGAAAACTCAAATGGGATTAGAGAAATCGTCCCCATGGACGGCGCCAAACTGTTATGGTCCATTTTTAGGGGGTACCAACAGTCGTCCGGTTCGTTCAACAAACGAACTCGGTTTGATTTATTTTATATGTGGAGAACGATCAAAAACAGTAAGAAAATAAAGACACAGCGATATATAGTGGAAACCCCAGGAATCGGGGTGAAAACCACTCGACTAAAAGCAGATAATGATCCTAGCCTGTTTACTAATGAAAATAAATCACAGTTTGTACAAATGGGCTAATAAAAATGGCAAGGTAAAGAAAGCAGTAAGAATTTCGGCAGAGTGTCTAGCTGTTCTTCTGCATCCAAAAGGTCCTGCTATTTCCTTCGTCCTGCCATGTATTTATAGAGTCGCCGGCGAGTGTAACCAACGCCCTTTAACCGCCTCTGACAGGTTTGTTAGAGGTTGTTATCGCGGGATGTAAAACGAGGTTGGGACCGAGGTGTGGTCTGCGTGATCGGGCCCGAAGCGTGATAAACGTGATAGGCCCGAAGCGTGGGAAGCGTGAGCCTGTAACCGTTTTGTAACCGCTCGGACCGAACCCCGAAGCCAGCTGGCGGAAAACACTTTTATTTTCTAAGATTATCTTCGGTCCTCTTGTTGAACGTCGGGCCGCTCTTACTTAAAGGTATAAGTGGGCTGTAGGAATTCGTTTTGACTATTCAATTCGGCCCAACCGTTATTGGGCCTTACCCATCACAAGGTACCCGGTCCTAGAGTTCTCATCAATGATAGTCATTGCTTTCAAATATATGCCTACAAATCTATTTTGCATTGTTCCCGCTTTGCATTTTCACCCTAAAATATGTCCCATTGTATCGAAATTAATACTTAGTCTTCAATTTTATTTTTGGCTGGAATTTAGGAACTGCTTCAACTTATCCGTGAACTTAAGACCATGAACCAGTCTTAAGTTTGTTATGTTTATCAATTAATGTGGATAAATGTGAATATATTCAAATAACTGTAATGAAATACTTAAGAGATACCATGAACAATGGTATAAGATATGGTAGATTTCCAACTGTACTTGAAGGGTACTCTGATGCAAACTGGATTTCTGATTCAGATGAGATTAAATCTACTAGTGGGTTCATATTCACTTTGGGTGGAGGTGCGGTGACTTGGAAATCCTCCAAACAAACTATCATTGCCAGATCCACTATGGAATCTGAGCTTGTTGCTCTCGAGCTGGTTGGTAGTGAAGCTGAGTGGTTGAAAAACTTCTTAGCAGAGATCCCGTTAGGGATAAAACCAACACCCTCTGTGTCTATGCATTGTGATTGCCAATCGACAATAGCAATTGTTAAGAATAAATCTTATAATTGCAAAAACAAACATCTTAGATTGAGGCATGCCGTTGTGAGTAAGATGTTGAGAAATGGAATTATTTCCATTGATTATGTGAAGTCAGAAGTGAACTTGGCCGATCCTCTGACTAAACCATTAGGAAGAAAACAAATTGCTCAAACATCGAGGGGAATGAGACTAGTGTCAATTGATGATTAATAGTGATTGATACCCAACTTATGTGATTGGAGATCCCATGAAGTAAGTTTATATGGGTAATAATTAAGTCACTATTAATCCTGATGAGTACGTTATATAGTCTTCCTATGGTGTTTGAGCATGAGGTACTCATTATTGCATATATTGTGAGGTTGATTACTTAATAATTTTCATATCCCATTAGGGTGGTGTGTCGATTGCAGTACACACTTGATGAAATCACCTATGTGAATGTGGAGCAGAGCCGCTCCTATGAGACAGTGAAAAGTCTCTAGAGCATTCATGAAAATCCGGGCACGCGCACGGCCTATTAGTGCAAAACCGCGTTGAACAATGATTGTTGAGAATGTAAACGTGATTGGTGAATATTATCACATAATAAGATTCATTGGTTCATAGAAGCTATATGCTTCACCAATGTCTTTATGTGTTTAATTTCATTCTTTCTAGGTTTGGTTCATAGTCCAAAAAACACCAAACTCGATGCGTTTATGTTCATGTGATTGAACCCATAATTCCAATAGAACCTTTTAAATATGTGTGAGATTGTTGTATAATTTATTTATACATTGGTGACAAGTGGAGACAAGTGGAGGAGGAATAATAGAACTGATAACTAATTTATTTATATAATTTATTTATACATTAGAACCCATAATAACTAACTCTCCTAATCTCTCATGACTTGTCTCTATAAATAGAGACAAGTGGAGGAGGAATAGATACATTGAAAATAAAGGGCAATCCTCTTTATTTAAGACTTTTCCTATTTGTATTCTGGGTTCATCGTGTTTTAATCATTGTTCCTGAGTAAGGGAGTTTGCTGCTTGTGTATCCTGGAGGGCACCGATTACGACGAAATTGTCCTTAAGCTCAACATCAATTACGACGTGACACAAGCGATACTCATCTGGATTCAATTCACGAGAAGCTTAAATCTTTCAGGTATTATTTTACAATTATTATTAGAGACTAATCCATATTATTATTGTAGGTTTGATCCGGAATTTCCAACATACCGTGAGCAATCTAAGATCTCTAATGGCAAATGTTCCATCATCACTACCGGATGCTATCATAGAGGTCGCGAGGCTGGTTTATTGCTTCGTATAAGAAACAAAATACTCTAGTTTGCAAAACCGAAGAAGCTTTTAGTTACCTGTTCCACGATATAACGTTAACATCAGCTTTGTGAGCTTCGATAGATAACGCAGGAGCCTTTCCGATACGGGTATCCCATATCAAAATAGTACCATCAGCTGAGCACGAGGCAAATACGTCTGGTTCCGTAGGACTCCACTGGAAGTAACAAAGATTAATAAAAGAAATATATCAGAAATAATCGAAAATTTCGGCATCGAACCTGTAGATCTTCGACACTCGAACGATGACCAGTGTAAGGATTAGGATCAACTTGGAATGTTGATGCTCAAGCAGGCTCCCATAGATGAATACAGTTCTTACAATCCCCTGTAAGAAATAAGGACAAATGAAATGTTGTCTGAGATACGTGAGGCAAATTATAACCCGGGCATGAATGAAAGTGAAATAGATGTACCCGAAACAAGTTTTCCAGCAACAAGAGGACTCCAGTCTAAGGCATAACCTTCGTCTTTATGTCCAGTAAATTTAACCAAAGGAACCTGATTGTGAACAGGGGATCCTCCATGAACAGCCCCAGCATCTGCTTCCGCTAATATGTTTAAGTGAGAACTAAAGTCCCATACCTGCAAATTACCAATTAGAGAAAACACTAAGCTTGCATTCTCAGAAAAGAGTAACAAAATTTCATCGAAGTGCTACGAAAGTCTTTCCTGAACATGACCAGTATCTGCCCAAGAAGCACAAATATGAGGGTTTTGTCGCATAGCACGTATACGGTTAACGGTTCCTTGATGAGACACATTACGCATCTGTATATTGATTTAAGAAGGTAAAGGTGTCATTTTTTATAGCATAAAAGGAAAAAAACCGAGGCAAAACCAGTATAATAACCTGTAAAATAGGGACACCGGAGCCACTGCTATTCTCTTCATCATCCTCATCACTGTCACTACTCTCACTATCCATATCAGAACCATTATCAGTTTTCTTCTTTGGTTCAAAATCGCGCTTCTTTCCTGAAATATTTAGTATCTTGAATACTGTAATGGAGTTCCAGGATACTTGCTCTGCCTATATTTATGGGAAAAAGGCAGGATGGTCAATTTAGATTAAACTAATTCAAAATAATATTTTATATAATTTTAAATATTAAAATAATAAAAATTCAAAAAAATGAAATTTGACTAGTTCAACTATTTTTTACTCGGTAGAATGTGTGAAACCAGGCGATTCTAGAGGCGGTTATGTAAATAGAATAATTTCTCTTGAATCAAAATTTTCTGTACATGTGTTTATTTATACAATTTGAGGCTAAACTAATTCTAATCTATAACCGTTCTATTAACTAATTAATCAACTAAATCACTAATTACAACATTCCCCCCACAAGCTGAAATGTCATCAAGGGTGATGAATCCAAGCTTGTATAGTATAACTCTAAGTGCAGAATCTCCAACACGTTTAGTAAATATATCCGCTAGTTGTTCCTTACTTGTGACAAAACGAAGATCCACAAAACCATCCTTGTAGCAGTCCCGAACTAGATGGCAATCAATCTCTAAGTGTTTTGTTCGTTCGTGAAAGACCGGGTTAGATGCGATCATGAGGGCAGATTTATTATCGCAATGCAAGGGAATTGGAAATGAGGAAGGGAGCGCCAGATCCTTCAGAAGGTAAGATAACCACTTTAATTTACATACCGTTGTGGCCATACTTCGATATTCTGCTTCCGTGGATGATCGCGACACGGTAGTTTGTTTCTTGGTCTTCCAAGATATGAGTGTTTTCCCAAGAAATATACAATAACCGGTAACAGATCTCCGAGTTTCTTTACAAGATGTCCAATCCGCATTGGAGAATGCATTGAGATTAGTTTCATTTTTGGAAGGATAGAATAATCCTTGAGATGGAGTACCCTTGAGATAACGTACGACATGAATTCCGGCATCCCAATGACATTTTCTTGGTTCTTGCATAAATTGGCTTAATACTTGGGTAGCATGGGCAAGGTCTGGTCTCGTGAAATTCAGATAAAGTAGCCGTCCAATCAGGCGTCTATAAGGGCCTGGATCATCGAGTATTGGCATATGTATATCCTCTCGTGCTGGAAATCCCACAGGAAGAGGATTATAAGTGGCCTTGGCTGCAGTAAGTCCCATGTCTTGGATGATATCTAACGTGTATTTGCGTTGGTTAAAGAAAATACCCTTTGCGGAGTGAGCAGTTCTAATCCGAGGAAGAATTTTGCTTGTCCCAAGTCTTTGATAGTGAATAAGTGATGAAGGTGATCCTTGACCGAGACAATATCCGAAAGAGATGTGCCACATAACAGGATGTCATCAACATACACGATCAGGGCAAGGAATGCTCCATTTATGTTCTGCCTTGTAAACAATCAATGGTCATGGCCTGATTGAATGAAACCATAATTGTTCAGCTGCTTAGTTAGTTCGTAGTTCCATTGTCGAGACGTCTGTTTAAGGCCATAAATGGAGCGCTGAAGCAGGCAAACTTCCCCTGGCTTGTGATGAGAATACCCTTTGGAAATGTCCATATATACTATTTCTTCCAAATGCCCATGAAGAAAGGTATTATTTATGTCCAGTTGATGCACCATCCATTTTCGACTGGCTGCCAGGGCAAGTAGCATGCGAACGGTAGAGACTTTGGCCACCGGTGAAAAACTTTCATTAAAGTCAATGTCTTCGACTTGGTGATAGCCTTTCGCGACCAATCGAGCCTTTAATCTAGCCACAGAACCATCGGAATGAAGTTTGGTTTTAAAGACTCATTTGCATCCAATGGGTTTTTGACCTTGAGGCAACGGAACCAGTCTCCATGTGTGATTCTGTTCTAATGCAGTAAGTTCTTCACACATAACTTGGACCCATTCTTTTCGTGAACTTGCTTCCATATAGTTTGCAGGTTCTTGAATTGTGTTGATTTGGGCCAGGAAAGTGAGGTGGTGAGGTGAAAATTGGGGTGAGGAAATAAATGGAAAACATTTGGGATATGGATAGGTGGGTGAAATCGAAGGTGATGAAGTTAGGGCCAATGTGACATAGTCATCAAGCCACGCAAGGGGTTGGGGTTGGCGTGTACTTCTGCGGGTCGTCGGAGGTGGTATAAGTGGTGTGGTGTGGGTGTCGGCTGTCGGGCATGTAGCTGGTGGAATCGATGGAATAGGAGAGTTTAAGGGTATGTCATGGATTTCATCAGAATTGGGAGTGATGGGATGACTGGGAGAATGAGACTCCTGGTTTGGATGACAAGGGAATAATGGAGTATGGGTAGTGGAAGATGGTTCTACAGGTTGTTTGTCTTTGAATGGGAAGATGTGTTCGTAAAATGTTACATCTCGTGATACAAATGTTTTATTCGTGGACAAGCTGTATACTTTGTAGCCCTTTTGTCCAGGGGAGTATCCGAGAAAAATACATCTTTGAGATCGAGGAGCGAATTTATCGGGGTGAGGGAGGTTGGTTTTTGCATAACAGAGGGATCCAAAAATTCGAAGGGTTGAGTAATCTGGGGAACGGTTGAATAGGCGAGAATATGGAGTATCCCATTGAAGTATTGGTGTAGGGAGTAGGTTAATTATATAGGTTGCGGTAAGGATACAGTCCCCCCAGAATTTTAGAGGAACACAAGAGTGAAAAAATATGGCTCTCGCGGTCTCAAGTAAGTGTTTATGTTTTCGCTCAACTACACCATTTTGTTGGGGCGTGTAGTGGCAAGAAGTTTGATGTAAGATCCCCGGAGAGTTAAATAGGGATTGACATTGAGTGCTCAGAAATTCTGCTCCATTATCGGAGCGAACGCATTTAACAAGTGTGTGGTGTTGGGTAAAAATACGATTTAGGAAAGTTTCGATGAGGGATACAGATTGGGATTTTTGGTGCATTAAAAAGGTCCAAGTGGATCGGCTGAAATCGTCTACGATGGTTAAAATGTATCGAGATTCATTTATAGTTGGAGTATGATAAGGTCCCCAAATATCTAGATGGATCAATTCAAATGGATGTGAAGTATTTATCTAGGATAGATGAAAAGGAAGACGTTGTTGTTTTGAAAAATGGCAAGCATCACAAGGGAAATCAGAATTTGGTGAGTGTGATAAGTTCATCGCCTTGAGAACGCGATAAGAAGTGTGTCCAAGGCGGTAGTGCCAAAGACGTCTGTTTTTGTGTATATCAGCATTGGTGTTAAGTGATGTACAAGGAATAACAGCAGGCATATGCTTTTCAGAATTAGAACAAGCATGAAAGTCTGAAAAATGTTTTAAAAATGAAGGATCAAATGATGAATGGTCTAAGATGTAGAGATTTCTAGAAACGTGTCCGACAGCCAACACGAGTTTAGTCTTCAGGTCCTGAAATATACAGTTAGATGAAGTAAAGGTTGTGACAATATTTGAACAAATGGCTAATTTGTGTACAAAGAGTAGATTTAATTGAAAAAGATGGTAAGTATAAAACGTGATTTATGTTGAGAGATTGGTGAATGGTGATAGACCAAATTTGGTTAACACTACATGAGGAACCATCAGTTAGTTTTATTGGTGTTGGACAGGGAAGTAAGGTGAGGCTCTTAAATAGGGATTGGTCATGACATATATGGTTGGATGCTCCCGTATCAACAATCCAAGAACCTGAAACCATAGAATGCATATCAAGTGTAGAAGAGATGTTATTTGCGAAGTCCGTTTGAGCAAAATGAACTTGATGAGATTATCCAGCAGATTGTTTTTGTAAGATCCGTTGTATTCCATGTAACATTCCATCATATTTTGATTTTCTTCGTTCTTCTGATTTCCATCGTTATCCTCCATGAATCCAGGTAATGAGCGATCGTTCGAGTATAGATCTGTGTTGTGGAAGAGAAGTTCAAGAGCGAGTTGCATCGAAGCTACGGCAGAGTTGCTCCGATACCATGTGAAACCAGGCGATTCTAGAGGCGGTTATGTAAATAGAATAATTTCTCTTGAATCAAAATTCTATGTACATGTGTCTATTTATACAGTTTGAGGCTAAACTAATTCTAATCTATAACCGTTCTGTTAACTAATTAATCAACTGAATCACTAATTACAACAGAATGGTCGATTCGATCCGATTTTAGTTACATTGGAAACATAAAACTCTAATATAAACATGGCTGGTGCCAATTATGAAAATATTTGGAATTGTGGCCCATCCCGATAGCTGCTTCAACGGTTGAAATAGCTATAAGAAATATGAATCATCATATGGGAACATGATATTTAGGGTTTGGGCACGTAAATTACAAAAATATCCCGAGCAATATGAATCACAACACACATCGAGAATCGTGTTGAACCATCATGGGATTGGGATACGTAAAATTCAAATATAAATATGGTGTTGGATCATCCTAGACATTTATATTTAAAATATTTAAAACCATTTGGACATGAAATGTATTGAATATCAAAAAAAAAATTGAGCTAAAGATGTCTAAACCCTAATGGCATTAAGTTAAACTAGGGATTAATCTTGCATAATAATCCAAAGTTTCATGACTCAATTTACCAATACGTGTAAATTACGAGGATGGATTTTGCATAAAACAACGTTTGATGATCGATTTTGAAATTTGGACATCCTAATTATCATTTTTATAATTACATGTATAAATTTTGTCAGAAAGCATTCTTTGAGGACTAGAAATGTCTTACTAAAGAATGAGACTAAAATTGCAAAAACTAGTAAAATTTAAGGACCAAAGTTGATAATTTATCAATTAAAGTTTAAAGACTAAATTTGTCAAAATTACGAAACTTTAGGAACAAAACGGACACGAATACAAAAATGGACAATTATTGAAAAATAAAGATAGTAACTCAAATATGAATCCACAATATTTTTCGATATCATATCAATAATTACATCCAAATACTTCACACACAATCGGACCAATCACATCCATACACACTACATTCTGAAATAGTAGACTATTAAGAGCCCGAGATTCAATCATTTTTAAAAATACACATGAAGCTCTAGAATAAATAAAAGCACATATTGACATAGCAGCACACATTCTTATATGCATCATACAAGCACACAGAATCATTCATTCTCCACCAGACTTATTGAATTCTTGGAGAATGACTATTATAGCAACTATGAAAGCGTAATCAACATTTGGATACACTGTTACCCCAAAAGTATCCTTCCCAAGAAAAATGCTCTGAGCTGTGTGTCTCTTATGCATCTGCATTACATCACAAAACACACAATCAGAATCAAGATCCAGAGATAATTGAAGATTTGAAGATTTTGAGTTTTCCCACTTGGGCTATGATGCTGTTTGAGTTTCCTGCATAGATAACACATGATCTTTCAAACCAGCTTCCNTGATTTAGGAATTGGGTTATATCTTATCTTCATATATTATAATTATATTTTAAAATATTTTTTAAAAACATAATTTCAATAATAAGACCTTTTTAGTAATTTGATATCCATTTTGATGGCCCAGTATTGCTTAATGGGCCGGGCCATCTGGAATTATATGGGCCATATTATTTTTGGAGAAGCATAAAAACTGTTTTGAACCATAAAAAGCTTGTTATAATATACATTCAAATAATTATTTAATATTGAATTATACCTTATCTAGACAACTAAGGGACAAAAATAAATAAAGATTGAGATTTGAAAGTTGTCAACTATTTACCAATGATATAACTCGAACAACCACTATCAATTATCCGGGCTTGCATATGCATTTTAATTCACATAAAGTTCCCTTGGTAGGCTGCTTTAAAATACAATTAGCAAAACATAATATTAAACTTCACATTTTAGTTCCATATCGAATTTATACTGAGTTTGTCTGATTCATTTTTTTATAATTGAGGTATGGTGAAACTTGGTTAGATGAAGGGGGAGCATTGATCAGACCAATCTGCCGGATCGATCAAATCCATACAAACGGGCCAACTCGTAGGTTAACCCGTGAAAAATAAGTGTATTGGTTGGACCACAAAAATCAATCCTTCAACCCGCACGAGTCGACCTTTACAGGTCAATGAATAGATATTAGTAAAATTATTATTTTTATTTTAAATTAAAATTTTTTATGTTTATAATTTTATATTATATAAACTCATTGATGAGTTAGGCCGAATTTCTAACCCGTCAGGTTTACCCGTTGACGAGTCAAGAATATTTCCTAACTCATAACATGTTCGGTCGGACCGGTGCTCACCCATAGTTAGATTAGGCAAAGTGTGAAGAGGTGTGTTAGATTATAATGATTATGAATTTATAAATGTGTTTTGTAAAATTGTGGTATCTTGATCGTGTTTATGTAAAAATTCTAATATATTATTATATATAAAATATAATAAACATAATTATATTATAATGATCATAACTAAAAGTAAATTAATCTTTTTATAAATCACGATGATAATACAATTGGTTTAACACAAATATGAAATAATATTTTTTATTTTAACGATGAATGCACAACAATTTTGATATTGTTTGTGTGCATTAAAAAATCATAATTTGAGAATACCACCAAAAATCACCACTAGTTTACTTGCAAAGCCAAACAAAGTCATTAACATAAAATTATAGGAATCCATTTTTGTTTAACATTATAAAAGAATAATTTTATTTGTATTTTTAAGACGAATAAAGAAAAACTAAAGACTCAACCCTTACATGATACTAGTAGTTATTGGATATAACATATATATATAATCCAATATTTCACATATCGAACGATATGATACACTATAACTCAATAGAGACTTATATGATTTGAATAAGGTTGATAAGTTAGCATCACTTGAATAACTTCAATCACTAGTTCCCTTCACTTTCAAATTCAACTTCTCTCATTTGTTTAATAATACATAAATTAAAACACATAATTTCTTCTACCTAATTGCATATGCGAAAACATTGGGCATCTATGGAATAGTGATGGATACATAGCCGTGAGGTGATCGTGGTATAAGTAATAGAGATTTTAAAATAACTTTTTAGTTTTACTTTTAATTAATTTTGGATTAAACAATAATTTAATAAAGGTAAAAATGAAATTTTACAAAGTGTGTATGAGTGACAGTTGGGGAAAACATAATGCCATGAGATCGATGTTTTTGACATTCAAATAAACATAGTTTATATTAATATTTGGTTGTATTAAATAGAATCATGATGCGGTGATCGTACTCGGCACTCATTGTTGTTCTAAAATAGTCATTCTCTTTTATTTTTTCAAAATATACAAAAGAGATTTTTAAAATGAAAATAAAAAATTGATCGTAGTACACGAGCCTCGTCTTTTGATAATTGTGAATCCATATCGGAGTCATCGAATCCCGAGAGCAATGTAGTGGTGTCATTCTAAGTTCTAACATAAGTTTAGAAGTGTGAAAAAATACCAAATTAGCCAAAATCGGATTAAATTCATTTACTCAAAATTTTATATTAATTTCACTTTTTAAATGTAGAAAAAGACACCAATTAATTATATTTAAAAGATTTACAAGAAAAAGTTAACTGTCCACCTGGGCAAGATAAAGGTTCCATTATTACAAGACTCCAACTAACTGTAAAGAATGGGCCCCACAACTTTTCTAGCCGTTGGGGTTCTTCAGCGGGAAGCACGTGCAGGTGCAGCTTGCTTCTTCTTCCCTGAAACTAGCCGTTGTAGAATCGACACTAAAACCCCAACTCCTCTTCCCACTTCTTCTACAAACTTTCACTGATTCATCCTTCTTCATTCTTCTCGTAGTTAAGCTTCAGTTACCTCATCTCATTGCCATGGATAATGGGCTTCAACTACAAATCCCACATCATATTTCTTACTTTTACCTTCTTATTTCCCTTTTTGTCTTACTATTTCTCGCTTCAAATGGAGAGCCTGTATCTTTATCTGATTTTCAAGCATTATTAGCCTTGAAAAGTGAATTTGTTGATCTCAGAGGGGTTTTAAGAGGGTGGAATGATTCTGCTTCTTTAGTTTGCTCTGAATGGATAGGGATCAAGTGTGTAAATGGTCATGTTGTTTCTGTGCAGCTTCCATGGAAAGGACTTAGTGGCCGAATATCGGATAAAATCGGTCAGATTGGACATCTAAGGAGACTTAGTCTCCATGACAATTTTCTTCAAGGTCCAGTTCCTGAATCTCTTGGACATTTGCACAATCTTAGAGGTTTGTTTCTTTTCAATAATCGGTTCACGGGTTCGATCCCACCGTCGATCGGTGAATGCCCTGTTCTTCAAACCATTGATCTTAGTAATAATTTGCTTACTGGCTTCATTCCTCCTACTCTTGCAAATTCCACTAGACTTTTTAAGGTTAATTTGAGCTTTAACGCTATTTCTGGTCCAATTCCTTTGAGTTTTTCGCAGTCTCAGTCGCTTACTTTTTTAGCTCTTCAACATAATAATATCTCTGGTTCAATCCCTGATGATTGGTTTAGTAAACAAGGGAATGCTTCTTACAGCTTAAAGTCATTAGTTTTAGATCATAACCTTGTTTCTGGTAAAATCCCATCTTCTATTACAAGACTAGGATTGTTGCAAGAACTGAATTTGGGCCATAATTACATTACAGGGAGTTTACCTGATGAATTTGGCAATCTTTCCCGTCTAAATTCACTTGATTTGTCTTACAATGCAATTTCTGGTACATTACCTCAAAGTCTCTGTAATCTCTCTTCATTAGTGATGTTGAATCTGAAAAGCAACAATTTTGATAATGAAATCCCATATTGTTTTGGTAAGTTAACCAATATTTCAGTTCTTAACTTGAGTAGCAACAAATTCCATGGTCGAATCCCAGATTCCTTCGGTAATATTAGCTTCATTACATCTCTTGATTTGTCTGAAAACAACTTAACTGGAAGTATACCTGATTCTCTTGTGAAGTTACTGAATCTCTCTAAACTTGATCTCTCTTACAACAATCTATCCGGACCGGTTCCTTCGAATTTAGCTTTGCGATTTAACTCGACTTCTTTCGTTGGGAATTCTCAGCTCTGTGGTTATAGTAGCTTAAGCAC
Source organism: Utricularia reniformis (assembly GCA_009725065.1). NCBI lineage: Eukaryota > Viridiplantae > Streptophyta > Magnoliopsida > Lamiales > Lentibulariaceae > Utricularia > Utricularia reniformis. Next base: position 469,385 of record RWGZ01001025.1, read on the forward strand.
TTGCTCTTCGTCTGTTACAAATGTGACTTCTAGTTCTCCGAAGCATCGAAGCCGAAAATTGAGTATAAAAGACATTGCTTTGATATTAGCTGGTGTTCTTTTAGTTATATTGTTACTTGTTTGTTGTGTGCTTCTTTGCTGCTTGATAAAAAAGAAGGCGAAAAATGGGAATCGAGGCGGGGTTACGAAGCCGGTACCTGTCGTTGTAACGGAAGTTGAATCGGGAAGTGATACGGGAGGGAAATTGGTTCATTTTGATGGTCCATTAGTTTTTACAGCTGATGATTTGTTATGTGCAACTGCAGAAATAACAGGAAAAAGTAGTTATGGAACAGCTTATAAGGCAACAATGGAAGATAATAACCAAGTTTCTGTTAAAAGGCTAAGAGAGAAGCTCACAAAGCCACAACGAGAGTTCGAAAATGAAGTTTCGCATCTCGGGAAGATTCGACATCCGAATTTGTTATCTTTACGAGCTTATTATCTCGGACCTAAAGGAGAGAAGCTTCTTGTTTATGACTTCATGCCTAATGGAAGTCTTGCTTCGTTTCTTCATGGTAAAATGAATCGTTTTTTCATGTTTTTCGTATTCGGGAATGTGACATTTTTGTTGAATTCACAGCTCGAGGACCCGAAACGAGTATCGATTGGCCAACTAGAATGAACATAGCAATGGGAATAACAAGAGGATTAAGCCATCTTCATATTGAAGAAAGCATATTACATGGAAATTTGACTTCTAGCAACATATTTCTGGATGAACAAAACAATCCGAAAATCGCAGATACGGGTTTATCTCGTCTCATGACCACTAGTGCTATTGTAGATACTCCGGCAACTTCCGGAATGACGGGATACCGAGCACCGGAGCTTTTGAAACATAAGAATGCAGTTGCAACTACCAAAACTGATATTTACAGTCTTGGTGTGATAATGTTGGAGCTTTTAACCGGAAAATCACCGAGCGATGGCCTCGACTTGCCTCAACTCGTAGCTTCAATCGTTAAGGAGGAGTGGACTAATGAAGTTTTCGATATCGAACTGATTCGGGATGTTCCCAATATTGGAGATGAATTACTTAATACTTTGAAACTTGCACTTCATTGTGTTGATCCTTCTCCGGCAGCCAGGCCGGAAGCTCCGCAAGCTCTTCAGAAATTGCAAGAGATTCGACGTGATGCAGTCACAACCGATGCTTCTCCTACAACCGATTGATGATGAGTTGCATTTTTTTTCCACTTCGTAATAGTTTATAGTTATAGTTTCTTATTCATTTCATATTCTTCCCACTTGTGCTACTTATTAATTGCATAATGTAACATTTGTTCATCTAACGGATACGAATACTTCGATCAATGGATCAGGTCGAATACCGGGATGGATCCGGTAATTTTCAATCGTAGTGGTGCATCAATGAAGTATTGAATTTATGTATAGTTCAAACTCGAAAGACGAAACAACTACCGAGATGTTGAGGTTTGTCTAGTCATTGGGTTTGTTTGGAACTCAAATTAAAAGTGTGGTGAGGTGCGGTGCGATGTCCAGATCGTGATTTTTTAATGGTACACAAAATACAAGCTTAATCGTTAAAAAATCACGACATCTTCACAGCTGTTAAAACCAGCTGTAGCATCATCGTGATTTTGGAAAAGACTAATTTACCCTTACTTCTATTAATTATAATATAATTATATTTATTATTTTATATATATATAAGTATATTAGTATTTTTACATAAATCACGATCATAATATCACAATTTTACCAAACATATTGCAAAAATTCAGAATCATCATATCTCATCACACTTCACCATATCTCACTACACTGCAATTTAAAAAAACTATATCAAACAAACCCATTAGCTTTCATGTAACGACTCTTTCCACTTGCATGATATTATATACTTTAGACTAAGCTAGAGCATATAATATGTTTAACTCAGTCTCCACTTCCACCTAATCCTTACTACCTTATTTTTTTCCTAATCATAAACTTTTCAATTGTTACCCATCATGCGCTTCTACTTCTACTTCATGGTAATCACATTTAACTTTCAGGTTCTACTGGAATCCTTATCACTTTACTAGAAATGACTCGTGTAATGGTAGACGAATTACTATATCTTGAAATTATAGAATATGATCGAAATTACAAAAAAGAGTATAAACGAACGAGATTAAGAAGTTGAAGTCATACATTTAAAAGATTTGAAGAATTCATTATATGATGACATTAATCACCCTTATAAACTTAATCAATCTTATTTTTCTAACTAATGTGAGACAAATTCAATACTATACTTAACTTCTAATTATTTCTCGTCTATAAATGATGTTGGGATTTGCCTCCTGATGGGACTTAAACTTTCCCCGCCTTTAAACAATCGTTTTCTTACAAAAATGAAGCTAAAGAAGACAAACTGCATATAAAACGGTACTTTATATGCAGCAGAGAATATTTCCCTTTAGGAGTAATGAAGATGAAAGAATCTTGATAAACATGTCCAAATTTCAAACATTTCTAGCAAAAAAGAAGATTAAAATCAGAGGGAATATTACAGTACTTTCACTTCTTCTATTCTCTTTACATACAAATAAACGATCAATTTGTTCATCATTCATGGATCGAGGATGCATTAAAGAAAACAGCAAGAAGCCATGGTTAGTTCGTCGAAAAACAAAAGACGGTGGTATTGCGATTAAGTATCGGTTTTTGTCTGAACGAGAACGAATGATCAACAAGAATCGAGAATCGAAACGACGCTCCGTTGCTCATAATATCTTTGCTGGTTTAAGAGCTTATGGAAATTACAACCTTCCTAAGAATGCTGACTCTAATCATCTTTTAAAAGCTCTTTGTGAAGAAGCTGGTTGGAGTGTCGATTATGACGGGACGATAACGAGGAAAATCGAAGATAATTTCGGTGAACTCGATACTACACTTAGACTGTAATGTAAAAATTTGAGTTACAGTACCTGGAAAAGAAGCTCATTCCAAATATCAGGAACACCAGGTAAGCACCAGTGAATGCAATCGGAGTAACTCGAAGGATTTGCTAAGTTTTCGGGACTTAACTGTTCCCAGAACTTACGAAAAATCGAGGGATGCCCGTCTTTTCTGTACTCGGAAAGCTGAGTTATGTTGATAAGTGAAACTTTTGATCCTAGTTTGTTCAAAATGTTATCTATCATTCTCATTGTAGGTAGATCTGAGCTTGATCCCCAGTATTTAGCGTCGTTTATCGGCTCGGTTTCGTTGTAACAGTTGCCGCCTTCACTTCCCGGTTCCCATTCGTCTTTCCTGTTTCGGAGAATATCGATCAAGAATGGCTCATTATCATATATTACAGAGGGAAGCTCACATTTGATGTGTAGGTGACATTGAAACAAAGAAGACTTTCTTCTTCGCAGGATCGATGTTCGAATCTACCCAATTTGCCCACGATTCCATTGCGAGCTCCATTGCTTCACGCCCGTCGATTTCTTCACAAACACTGTTCACTTGATTGCTCCATCTGAAAAGAACGTTAAAGAGATGCGATCGAACCGAAGGATTATTAACATTTAACACTCACAATAGCTTAACTAGCCCCTGTCTCCACCACAAGTATGAGTTAAAAACCAGTATATCAGCTTGTTCCCATATCACAGAATGATTCAAGATTGCATCTGGTTTAATTATTCTTTCACTAAGCCGGTGATCGACTGGATCATCACAGTTCGATTCAACGAGAAGAGGTGCCCAGAGAAACTCAACCGTGGCATTGTAGTTCTTCACATATGCGAAAAGATCGAACCATATAATCAAACGAAAGTTAACACTAGAAAAAGAGCGATGTGCCTGTGTTTACCTCGGCTCGGAAGATTGTGAGTTTGGAGTTGGGAGTTATAGTTTGTTGATCTCGTGGAACTGAAGAGTGTAGTAAGCAAAGCATTGATATCCATTGGCCTCTATTCAATGAATCCCCAACAAACATCAATCTCTTTCCCCTCAACTTTTCCCACATTTCTACTGCATCAAATCTACACTAAGACAATATATCAAACACTTGATCTGCATGAACAAAAAGTAAAACTACCTCTTCAGATTGCAGTTGTTGGGTTGCCATCTCTGTAACTGGTACCCTAAATCAGATCTTCCATGTTTGTGGCAAGCCAATTGATCGGACATATACGGGCAATCCGATTCATGATACAATGGATACGAGGTGTTATCAAAAACCCACTTTCCAGAAAACAAATCACAGTCTTTAACGTCATCCATGGCTGTTCTCCGATCTGTAAATTCACCTCTTGGAAGTGTAAAACCATGTTTCCTTCCGGCATAACTCACCGTCGTAATGCATGTAGTAAATTTATCGAGACGAACTGTATGTTAATAGATTACAAAACTATGAACCAGAGTTTCTTCAGCCAAATCGAGCAGAATGTGATAAATTTAACCTAACCTGGAGATTTATTGGTAAGATTCAAGTGCTGGATAGGCGGAGAATCGAGCAATGAACCAGTTTCGGCGAAACTAGTAGGCCTCTCCCTGATTACATTGCTTTCACTCTGCGTCGGTGGCTCTTGAATAACTTGAATCTTCGATTCATTATATAAAATCGAGAAAGCTATGAACACGAAGAAAACAAGCGCAATTAATGGAGTTTTTGTCTTCTGCCATCTCCGCATTTCCGGTGTCAATGAATGATGAAAAAAGATGTGATTTCCGGGTAAAAACGAAGATTCTCAGACAAGTATATCTCCTTTTCGAGAAAATGGTTGCTTAAACTTCCCGACAAAGATGCACCAAACAATAAAGTAGGAGGATACTTGCAACTAAACAGTTATTTTCAGATGAAGAACACTCAACAACCCGATCTGGATAGATGATAAAGAACCCACAAGCCTCTCGGAAATTCCGATGAAGTCATGGTTAAAATCATTTACTTGAATGGCCGTGAATTAATGGCAGGAGATCTACTTCTGCTTCCAGCGGGGCTTTGTTAATTATTATGAACATGATGAAGACAATCAATGCTTATCAAAACTGTAGATTTCATAAGAAAAGACAAGAATGAATCTTTTTCAGTTTCTGTTCATTTTCAGAGTAAACCCTAAAACCCGAATTTTTTACCCAAATAACCCACAATCGAATTCGATTATTCAGACACTGGGAACTCCGGGGAGATACTAGTAGCCGGAATCGGAGTAAGCCCGGTGGTTTTTGCTATAGATAACCGATTCCGATATCGTCATCTCTCAAAATTTAGCGCCGCCGTGGTAATCCGATTATTTATCGGCTTCGTCTCTCTGTAACAGTTCTTCCGATCTCCCAAGCTCTCGCGGTTGCGTTCAAAGATGATATCTTCAAATAATTGTTTTCAAAATGTACGATTTGGCTGGTTCATCTTTTGCTCGTTTAACGATTTTGACAACCAAAGCTAAAAATTGGATTTCGTGTTCAGTTAAACATGAAGTAGGCATACAAGAGTTCATTCCAAACATCAGGAACTCCGGGGAGACACCAATGCAAGCAATCGGAGTAGTTAGCCGGATCGGAAATTTTCTCCGGAGACGGAATTCCCCAATGCTTCCTGTAAATCGATGGATGCCCATCTTTTCTATACTCAGTAAGCTGAGTAATATTTATAATATCTACTCTCAATCCTCTCCTTCCCAGCTCGTCAATGGCGAACTCAACTGCCCGCATCATTTCAGGAATGGTTCCTCTTCCTCTATAATCTTGTTTCTCTATTATTCCCTCCTCCCCATAACAGCTTTCTCCTGCGAGACCTCCCCATTCTTCCGCCCTGAATATCATCGTTCCATTTACAAATTTGACTGGGATTCATTCTTTGAATTCGGTTTAACTTACCATACGTGAGTTGGGGACATGCTCATGAAAAAGAGACGAGTTTTGTTGGGATTCACGCGAAGTTCAACCCAATCTGACCATGTTTGCAGCGCCATTTGATATGCTTTCGTCATCCTCACTTTCTCGTATACTCCATCACAGTTATCGAATGACCCCCACCTGTTTGATAAAATTCCCCAATCAGTACAACTAAGCTTATCTATCTTTTTTTTGGTTAACTTAACTCTAAATCTAATCACTAACACGACTTCAATATAAGGCATTCGCCACCATAAATACGAGTCGAATACGAGCACATCCGCATCGATCCATTTCCGACCATGTCTATCGATCGCTTGTGTTCTCACAATATGTTCAGATGGAACACTAATCGGATCATCACAATTCGATTCCACCAAAAACGGAGACCAATAAAACTCAATGCTGGCATTGTATTCCTATAAAACAGTTTCACTTTTATTATACATTGTGTTTAAACGATACTCTCAAAAGAAAAGAACTTACTTTTGCGATGAAAGTTATCAAATTGGCACCATCATCGATAACTTGCTTGTGCTCGGATGCGATTGTTTTCTCGAGGAGACAAACCATCGACACCCATTGCCCTCTATTCATTGAATCTCCAACAAACACCATCCTTTTATTCTTTAACCTTTCTAACATGGCCGTCGCATTGAACCTTCATTTGCACACACAAAAATCAAATCTTTAGATCAATTCTATACAGTAGGGTCTACCCTAAGAGTTATAGGTCAAACTCTGTCAATTTGTATTGGTTAAGTTGATATATGAGGAAAAATGTTTCATTCTTACAATGAATTTGTTTGATTTTTTTTAATTGAAGGTGCAGTGATATACAATAATTGTGAATTTTGAAATATGTATGGTAAAATTTTGTTATTATAATTGTGATTTAGATAAATTTTTAATATACCATTTTATATTAATAATATAATAAGGAGAATTATATTTTACAAGTAAATTAATTATTTTTAAATCTCAAACTACCACTAGTTTAAGCAATAATCGCTGTATTATGATTTTTTAATGATAAATACATCAAAAATTATGATTTTTTAACGAAGTAAACAAACCACAATTCAAAAATCTCACATATTAGACCTCTATTTTGATTACCAAAGAAGCCCAAAATCACATTTCTATACCATATATGAGTTATTAGCTCCTTATCTCGTTTTCATGTTTATAAGAAATGTGATATTCGTCTTCTAAGATCATATTGCACGATTCGTTTGTCTAAGACATGAACTTATATAAAGAATGAGTCGATTTTACGAACCTCGGGATATCGCAACTATGAGGCTGCCATCTCCATTGCTGATAACTCTTATCAATTCTTCCATATTTCCCACAAGCCATAACATCAGACATGAAACTACATTCTTCTTCTCTGTACAAAGGATACGTCTCGTTATCAAAAACCCATTTCCCACTAAAGATATCGCAACCGGAGATCTTATTCTGAATCGCCGGAATTACACCGGCGCCGTCTCCGTTCTTGTTTTTAGCCAATAAGGGATTTGTATCGAGCATCAGGTAACCGCTCTCGGCCGCGAAATAGACAAAAACCGCTGTTGAAAAAGCTGATACGAGTGATTTGAAACTGCATCCGAGTTTGCGGGTTTGTTTAGGATTCCCCATGAACTTGAGATTTGAGAAAGAGGGTTTGGTTTAGAATATTATGATGTGATTTGTGTTCCCAGAAGAGATGAAGTTCATATAGAAATATGATCACGTAATATGGTATGTTTGGATAATTTTGCTAAATAATTTATTGAATCATTAATTATATATAATACGATAATTGCATTATTTGTTTTAGCTTTTAGATGAAGTAAGTTCACCTATAGTTTTTAAAATGATTGATGAACCGGATTATCATCAATTTTTAAATAATTATATGTTTAAATTATTAATCTAATATTATTATTTTTGTTAATTTTAGTTACAGATGAGTCAAAATTCTATTTTTTTTATTGTATTGAACCTGGCCAATTTTTTTGTTAATTTAGGCTTAATGAGCACAATTGTAGTTGATCGAATCAATTTTATTCGATTTAAATGCTAAAATCGATCAAAATTGATTCGATCAACTACAATTGTGCTCATTAAGCCTAAATTAACAAAAAAATTATTTACCCCTAACATTTAACACCCAGTTTTTCGTAAGTTGAAAATTGTTTGAAAACTCATCACAATTGTCGAAAATGGGAACTGTTTGAAAAATTATACAAAAATTACCCTTAATGTTCGACAATTGTGCATAAAATATTAAAAATTCACTAGTTCATTAAAGTATCAATCATAAACGGTATTGGAAACTTGATGTATCTTATTTACATTTAATTGAAGTTGGAGGACTATAAATACATATTTTTGATAAAAAGATGTACCATTTTTACAATTTTGTAATTTGAAGGATATGCCATTTACACACTCTATAAGTTGAGAGCCGTTGGCAAACATCACCCATTTTAAAATGAAATTTTTTCAAACAAGAGCTAAAATTGATATTAAACTATCCGATACCCCAAAAATATAAATTGTTTTGCTATAAAATGTTAATTTTATAAAAAAAATGTACCTTTTCAATTGTTTTAAAAATAATTATATTAATTTTTAAAAGTTATAAAATTGAAAATTATATTTTTAAAATAATAAATTAGATAGACACGGTTTTATTATAACGGTGGGGCCGAGCGCACGAGGCCAAGAAGAATGCAACAATCCAGACTGGCTCGATGGCCCACCCGCACGGCTATCTCTGATCTCTGACCCCATTTTAGCTGGCTTGCTCTAAATGATAGATATTAACAATATTATTTAAAATTAGAATAATTAATCTATTAGTATAAAATATAAATCCTTTTTTAGCATATGTGCAAAACAATTATCCAAATAAATAAATAATAATAATTGTGTACCAAATATGCTTTAAATAAATAATTATACCTAACTCTATTTTTAAAATATCCAATTGCGTGGTGTTGGTCTCTTTCTATTTGTATATAATAATACACAGCGTATTTAGAAAGAAACGCAATCAGATCTTAACACATGATGAATGAAGCTGCGGCGGCGGCGGCGGCGGCGGCGACAACGATCGACGGCGGTGATTATAACCTTGTGTATCGCCACATGACGGAGGAGAAACTCCGGGATCACATCGTCAGATACCATACACACGATGTTGGACCAACTCAGTGCTGCTCGGCAGTAACACAATCGATCTCCGCCTCAATCTCCACCGTCTGGTCCGTCGTTCGCCGATTCGATAACCCACAAGCGTACAAGAATTTCGTCAAGAACTGTCACTTGGTAATCGGAAACGGCGACGTGGGTACGGTTAGAGAGGTCCGTGTTATCTCCGGTTTACCGGCAGTTAGTAGCAGAGAGCGTTTGGAAATTCTAGATGACGAACATCACGTCATCAGTTTCCGAGTTGTCGGCGGAGATCACCGTTTGGCTAACTACCGTTCCGTTACGACGCTTCATGAGGCGGTTAACGGCGACACGGTGGTTGTAGAATCGTACGTGGTGGATGTTCCTCAAGGGAATACTAAAGAAGAGACGTGCACATTCGTTGATACTATCGTGAAATGCAATCTTCAGTCGCTAGCTAGAATCGCGGAGAATATCGCCGCCGTCCATAACGGTGGCTCTTCTCATTGAGTCGCCGGAGAAAAATGAAGCTGTTTGGGGCATGTTTTGCAATTTAGTTGATTTGAGTGGGTGGAAATTGAATTAAATTATTAGGGTTGATAGGGACAACTTAAAATTAATGTGAGTCAATTGACGAACAGCTGGTCGAAAGGCAAGTTGGGGGCGATTTAATGAAGTCGTACAACCATTTGATGCAACTTGTAATTTGTATTATTTTAGTTTTATTTGTTGTTCAAAAGTATACTTACTAGACTATTTAATATTTAAATAACTAAAACAAACTTTTTGTTTTATTTAATTCAAATAATTAAATATTTATATTAAAAACATTTATCATTTTAGTTATATTTAATTGATTTCTTACCTTAAAGTTAAACCAAAACAATATTTTAATTTTGAGTAAATTTTGTATTTCAATTTAGAATAAAAAAATACCAAATTTTGAGAAAACCATAGAAATTTCAAAAAAAATTTAGATAGCATTATTTAAAACACAAATTCATAAATTAGAGTATAAAAATTCAATAAAAATTCGATCGGGTTCGTTCATCCGGACCCTTGCTCAGGTGGAAGTGAGATAGGAGTTGATCGCATCGAAGAAGTGTCGCTAGAAGTGGACTCAAAAGTTTCCCACTGAGTGGTGATGGTGATATCGTCATTTGGAGCGGCATTTTCAACCATAGATGAATTCTGCATCCTAAGTGAATCCATTCGATCGACAAGGCTTTGAACACGATGCACCTAAAATCATCGACACACTTCATCAAGTGAAAAATATAATAAGATAGAACGAGAAAATAACACCTTCAATCCCTCCCGAGGTGTTCGCAGACAAATTTTGTCCATATAGTTTGCAAGATCATATTTAGTCCACAAAATTTAGAGTTTTGGCAAATTTTAACCTCTTAATTTGCAACATTTAGCAAATGAGATCTCCAACGTGGCAAAAACAGTCTCTGAATTTTGATTTTGGTCGATAATCTCAATTGTCAAAATCGAAAACTTTGATAACCAATATATACCACTAAACTCTGGGATCTGATTTTGCCAAATATTGCAAAGTATGATCATCGGTTTTGCCATGTTAATACTTTGAGGATCAGAATCGCCAAAATCATAAAACTTTAGTGACTAAATTTACAAAAACCATAAAATTACGAGGACCAAATTTACGTCGAGAACAACAATACAAGAATAAAAAGACAATATGCACATTAGAGTCGATTATTTTCTTGCTGATTGACTACAAAAGCCACTGAAAAACATAAGCATTTTCGAACACTGTAAAATCATGCGCTTCTTGATGAACTTTAAAGTGAAGTAGATTTTGTAAAAAGACGATAAACGCTGATATATGACACGATATGAACAATCCAATCGATTTAACTGATAAGCTGATTCAATAAGCAATTCAAGAAGTAAACTGAGAAAAGCAAATGCTAACCTCAGATTTTCTTTGTGCTCTTCCTTCCCCTTCAGCTTCAATACTATCTAATTTCAGCAATTGTCTCATAAGCATCTCAGTTATATAAACAAAATCTTTGTCATCAATCTTAGTGTTACTATCAACAACGCATTCTAATGCTTCGACCTATCATCGATAAAAAACCAATAAGAATGTAGCAATTTTAAGGTAAAACAAAGATATAACAATGGAAAAAGTTTCAACCTGCATTGATAGATTATCCACTTCTTGTCTAATGCAGGCAACTGCTTCATCCCCTATTGAAACAACACTTGTTTCGGTAATGGATTCGATGCTTTCGCAAGTAGAAGGCGTATCTTCCTTAATTAACAACACTTTAGAACCATTCTTCATGCCGGCTTCTTGAAGATCATCTTCATTTTCTTTCTCTTTTCCCCTGAATAAAAGTCTATGTCTTTCAGCATCCAGATTAAGTCTCTGTACAAGAATAGATTTTAAATCACCTGCATCAATAAGAATGATCATTCAATTGAAACAAATATACACAGTCAAGCATCAAAAGAGCCGTAAAAAAGACTATCTATGATAATATATCTTGAAAAGCCGTCCATAGTGCAAATATTCAACCAAAATTCGCAAGTAAAACAAAGAATCCGAATACATGAACACTAGATAAACGCAAAAAGAAGTGTTTATCAGTTATATGACACAAGTTGGTGGTCGTTAAAAGGGGAGAATTTTCGTAATAGCATCGCAGAACCTACCAAAGGTATACCCAGAGGGCACGGAAACTACATGTTCTTCTAACCCATAAGTGACGTTGATGTTCATAGTATCGGGCTTCAATTCCAAACCGAAACCCTTCATCAGAAAAAACGTTGATTACGAATTCAGATGCCTCTTACTCCTGCGCGCCGATGCCGATAAGAAGATTTGAGTTTGAGGGATCAAATTTCATTATTCAAAAGAGCCCATATTTGCGGCTCAATATTTCAAATATTTGGAAATAAGAAAAATCTAGATTATCTAATGGGCCGGGCACAATTGTGAAGAATTACAGTTCTTTCTCAAAAGAATTACTTAACGGAATCGTGTTACAAAACAACCCCGCACCGCACCGTAGCTTTCCGGTATTCCATTTCATTTTACTTCCGCCCTTTCTCCGCTTCTCTGCCGCCGTGCCGTTAGCCGTGAGTCGGAATCTACTCCTTCTTCATGTACGAGACACCTGATTTTTTATAATTTTTAGATTAATCGCATCTCGTTCTGCCTTGTGTTGGCAGAAGCATTGAGTTTGTAAACTTTATTGGAGTAGAACCGGCGATTGGATTTAGAGGCGCATGGTTGTGCTTTTCGATCGTTAAAGAATATATGGATATGTCAGCTATGAACTTGCCCATCGTATTGTCTTTGCTCACCGATGCACTTAGTGCTGAAATGAGTGTGAGGAAGCCTGCGGAAGTTGCTCTTGTGCAATTTGAGACCAGCCCAGGTTTCTGTTCGTGTTTAATGGTATAAAAATGTTTTTAGATTCATTTGGCTATTTGGAATTATGCGAGAGAAAGATATCAGACATTTAATATGTCCTTTTTTTCATCCCGAACAGGAAGTTATAGCTGCCAAAGATCTAGCTTCGCAGAATGATGTGAGACTTTTGGCATCGGTTTATTTGAAGAACTGTGTGATTCGGCATTGGAGGAACAGACGTGACATACCGTTAGTTTTTAATTTTTTCGGGATGTTTTTCTTTATGCTTTAGTCTTACATTTCCCCCTTGGACGATCCTTAGAGCAATTAAGAGTGCAAATACTTTTACGGGTGTTGGGCCAAAGTTATTTGCACCCAAGAAGAGTTTTTGATGAACCTGGATGCTTGAGTCAAACTTCGAGAACCTAAAACCAAAGCAGTAGATGTGTAAAAAAGTATGTACTTGAGTGTTGCCTCAAGAAAATTTATTGGCATCATGCATTGGGAGCTCTCTTCTTTTTTCTATGTTGTGAGATTGTGTCAACCAGATTACAAAAAATGCCACTTATAAACCGATGTTGCTTCATTGTTTTACAGTGAGAGTCCAAGTTGTATTTTGAAAATTATATGAAAAAGCTTTTCTTTCCCCGCATGTGAGGAGCATAATGAAATCAGCTCTAGCAGTTAGATTCGAAATAATTGTATTTTAGGTAGTTTTTGTCTTTTTTTTGTATGACTTGTTATGCTGAGTCTATCCATGTTTGATTGTAAAAATGAAATTGCAGGGCCATAGGAAATGATGAAAAAATACACTTACGGCAAAAGTTGTTGATGCATTTAGGAGAGGAAAATTATCAGGTAAAAGCTGATGTAATTACTGACTGTTTACATTCGATATGTAATTTAGTACTATATGATTTTTTTAGTTGATCTTGTTGTTTTTATTGCTTTATATTTGCATGTCACAGATTGCAGTTACGCTGTCTATTTTGATATCAAAAATTGCTCGCGTTGACTACCCAAGAGAATGGTATGCTTTAGAGCTTCCCTGAAGCTCAGCGCGTTTGAATTGCTTTGAAAGACCCAGTTCGACTCTATTCCTCGTTATACTAGTCCTAAGATTCTTTTTATGCATGCAGGTCAGACATGTTTTCATCATTGGCTCAAAAACTTCAGGCAGCTGATGTACTTACCTCTCATCGGATATTCATGATTCTTTTTCGGACATTAAAAGAATTATCTTCAAAACGTTTAACTCATGACCAGAAGGTCTTTGCTGAGGTAAATAGAAGTCTTATGTTTCTTGACTCATTGCATTTTTACTCCTGATGCTAAAGTTTATTAAACCATTAAAAAACAATTTTATTTTAGACGCGGCAGGTATTACCTGACTGCACTCCCAGCCTTTTTTGCTATACTTCTATAAAAATCTTCATGTGTCACTAAGTATTATCTGTTTTTTGTATCAACATTAAAGTGTGGTGTTCAAAGTTATTTAAGTCCTGGAAATTCTTTATTTTATGAGAAATTGAAATACTCTCTCCATTGCCTTCATTTGGCAGATAGCATCTCAATTTTTTGAATACAGCTGGCAGCTATGGCAAATTGATGTTCAGAATATTTTGCATGGGTTCTCGATTTTATCTCAAAACTCTCCTGGATTCCATCAAGATGATGCTATCTTAACCTGTGAAAGATGGATGCTTTGTTCTAAGATAATACGGCAGCTCATCATTTCTGGTTTTCCTTGTGATGCTAAATCTATGCAGGTAATATCATATTTTGCCTGATTTTGTATAACATTTTCAACTTTCATTTGAAAGTTTGGCATTCTGATGATATTGCTCTGTAGGAGGTGCTACCTGTCAAAAAGGTGTGTCCTTCCATGTTGATTGCTATCCAGTCTTTTCTTCAGAACTGTGAGTTCCTTAAGCTGCGCTCTTTGGTTTTGGTTTTTTTTCTTTTTTGTTATCTTACGTTGCTATCCTTCAGATCATGCCTACTTCTTTTGTCTTTAACATGCGCCTATTTTCCACTGTCATGTCTCATATTTTGTTTTTCCAGAAATTTAAAGAGCTCATTTGTCACTATGATTGTTTTTTATGGTATTCAGTTTAGTATAATGATCCTTTTGTTTCTTTCCTATACCCCTTTTGAAATGAGTTAATAGAACAGTGTTGGTAGTCTGGTTCAATTCAATTTTTCTGTGTACAATTATCCCACATTGGAAATGTAAGTGGGACTGAATGGGTTTAAAAAGAAGTGATTACAGTTGAATTGGTCAAGTTTTTTAAGTTGTGGCCATCCTACCCTTATATACCATTTGTAAATGCCCTCCTATCATATTTTTGTTCCAGCTGGAAATCCTAATTATTATTGTTGGTAGTCCGGTAAATTCAATTTTCAAGTCCAACCGGACAGTTGTTTGGACTTTAGGAGTATTTAAAGTTCAATTGTCCCATATTAGAAATGTAAGTGGGATTGAATGAGTTGATAAAGGAGTGAGGGGATCCATATAATTGACTTGGTCAAGTCTTTTAATTTGTGGCTTGCTCCCCTTGTATTCTATTTTTTCAAGCTCTCTTTTCGTATTGCGAACCAAATCTAGAATTTAGCATGTGGTTTTTTATTGTCCATTTATGTTTTGCAGATTCCTCTTTTCAAGAAAGCCATCCCAAATTCTGGGAATTCCTTAAACAAGGCTGCACTAAACTGATGAAGATTTTAATTGCAATTCAGCAGAGACATCCCTTCTCATTCGGTGACCAGTGTGTTATTGGGCCTGTAATGGAGTTTTGCTTAAATAAGCTCATAAATCCTGAGCCAGATCTGTTGACTTTTGAAGAATTTTTGATCCAGTGTATGTCATTGGTGAAGGCTGTCCTGGAATGTAAGGACTATAAACCATTCAATGTAGGCCGTGTTATGGACAACAAGCAGGTCACTCTTCAGGAGATGAAAAAAAGTGCATCTAGTGCAGTCGCTGGAACTTTGGCTTCCCTGCTTCCAAATGAGCGAGTGGTGCTACTATGCAATATTTTGATAAGGAGGTATGTATGAAATTTTCTGCGGTGATCTCTTTATAATAAATACACGAGTTGTAAAGAGTATCAAGATTTAGCCTGTGTTTCTCATGTGTCAAACGTTCAGCCTTAACTTTTACCCATGTTTTCATACCGTGCGGCACCGGTATTTCCACCGGTACCGCCTTGTACCGGGTTTACGGGTTGGAATCCGGAAAATTTTAAAAAATCTTTTTTAAAAAAAAAATAAAAAAAATAATGCCAGTATACCGGTCATACCGGAACGGTTTCGCCGGACCGGTATGAAAACATCGCTTTTACCCCTCCATAAGTATATTTTTTACATTGACACCAAATTTGACCCCAGTGAATTTAGTGATTTGTTCCCCGTAATTGTAAGTAAAACTGATAAATGTTTTGAATTATCAAACACACCCTCAATATGGTGCTCTGGGGCCTTTGTAGTGGATGTTTTTATTTTATGATCATATAATTTACGGTTAGTAATCCTTGTTTTTTTTAACCACTGGTTACCTCTTTAGGTATTTTGTTCTGACAGCTGCTGATGTTGAAGAATGGTTCCAAAATTCTGAGGCTTTTTATCATGAGCAGGATTTTCTTTTGTGGTCAGAGAGATTGAGGCCATGTGCGGAAGCATTATACATTGTCTTGTTTGAGAATCACAGCCAAGTAGGTACCTTAGTTTGTTTTTTTGAGTTACATAGTTCTCAGATTTTTTTAATGAGATGTTCTTATGGTTATGTTGATGTAGCTTCTTGGTCCAGTTGTGGTTTCTCTGCTTAGAGAGGCAATGAGTGCCTGTCCTTCATCTGTTACTGAATTGGGCCCACAGTTGCTTCTAAAAGATGCTGTGTATAGTGCTGCTGCATATGTATATTACGAGTTATCAAATTATTTGAACTTTAGGGATTGGTGAGATATCTAACTTCTCAAGATGATAAAACTTCTAATTCCACGGTCAATATTTGATTGGCCATCTGTGTGTTTCTTTTTTTCTTTCATGTGTCATGATTTTAATTTACACGTGTATGCAGTATGCTGTTCTTATTTGTGTTTGTGGAAAAGTTTGATTAAGCATTTACGGATACTCTATTTGCAGGTTTAATGGTGCATTATCTACTGAACTCATGAACGAACATGTCAACATGACAATCATCCACAGGAAAGTTGCACTGATATTAGGCCAATGGATTTCAGAGGTGATGATTCCCTGTGGCCTTTTCAATATATGCTTCCCTCTCCATCTCGTTAAGTTAAAATTCACTATATGGTTTTTTTAGTTTCTTAAATCAAGGCATAGGCCAGTTAGTAAATTCGGTTGAAAAGTATGAATTGGCGGCTAATTTCATGGATCTAGTATTCGTTTTTATGGCATGATTTGTAGTTTGCTTTCCTGTACTCTAAACACCCATTTAGTTTTAGGCTTCTTTGTTTTTTGTATTTTCATCTAGACTTTGAGAGATCTGTTGTGTACAACAAATATTGTAGTATTTTGACCATCTAGAACCTGAGAATCTAGGCAGTCCTGAACTTGCATAGTTTTGTCAAAGCTTTCTTCTTGCAAATATTTCTATAATGTATCACAAGAAAGAAGCAAAGATTCAGTTACCTGCATTTAAATAGAGATCCAATTGAAATACATGTGCTCATGTCAAGTAAAACATTTAGTCAGGTTCATACTAAGGAAATGGGAGCACAGGCTGACCCCACATGAGATGACCTTCAGTTGTGTTTAATTTTGTTCATTTATAATATGCTGCAGATTTTACCCTGCTTTTGGTCTCTTGTTTCAGATAAAAGAAGACATGAGACAACCAGTGTATTTTGCTTTAGTAAAATTACTCCAAGAGAATGACTTATGTGTTAGGGTATGATTTGTTTAGTAATTGTTTTTTACTAATGCCATTATAACTATTCTATGAATGCTTCTGTTCTTGAAATAATAATGTTTTGTTTAATTATTGGGTTCTTGCTTCTCTTGTAATGTACTGTGCTTTTAATGATCTTCCCCTATTTCAGCTGACAGCATCAAGATCGCTGTATTTCCACCTTGAAGATGCTAGCTTTTTGGAGAATGAATTTTCTCATCTTCTTCATGCGTGTTGGGAAGCTTGTTTCAAGCTGGCAGAAGATGCTCAAGAGTTTGATTCAAAAGTACGTTAAAGTCTTATGTGGGCACCTTGCTTACGAATTTAAACTATCATTCAATTTGGTTCAAAAATAAAAATTCAATCGGAGATGAGTTTTTCACGAACAATTTCCATTTCGACACAATGGCTACCATATAGTTGGATATAGTTTTCTAGATTTAGCATCTGTAAAATTTTCAGAAACTACATTAGTGCAGTCTTTTGCTGATTACGTTCACTTCAAGATAAACTTCTCTCTTCATACAACAAGCTGCACAATTTAGTTTATTTTTAACTGGATTTCTCTATTCTGTTATTACTAAATCCACGTCTTTCAAAATTTCACCTGTTTATTATTATGCAGCTAAGTATATTTGTAATTTTTTTCAGGTTCAAGCAATAAACACTATTTCCGCTCTCATTAATCGAACTACTGAAGTAGTTCCTTATTCAATTAAGTTGGTGCAATTTTTCCAGAAGGTACTGGTGATGTAGCCTTTTCTGGAATCACTATTATTGTTTATATGGATCGGAGGGGTATTCATTTCATCTTTTACTTTGTATTTCATATTTTTTGTGTAAGAAGGTTTGACGCTAATGAGGAGTGTCCCTGTCATTAGTATAGACTCCTCATAAGACTCCACAATTATAAGGACCTGACAAGTTTTTATTTTACTAGTTTTCCATTGTTCTAGGATTCATTCCTTGGTAAATTTTCCTATTGTAGGCATGCGAAGAATCTTCTGGGGAAAGCCTTTTGCAGATTCAACTTCTCGTGGCCCTTAAAAACTTTGTTGTTGCGCTGGGGTATCAGTCGTCCATTTGTTATGGCATGCTTCTGCCAATATTGCAAAGTTTGTTAAACATTAATAGTCCTGATGAACTTTTGGAAGACAGCATGCAGGTGTGTGATTTACTCGAGATTATATTTTACCAAAAATACTTTTTCGCTGCTGAAATGATTATGATTCATTCTTTATCTTGATGGCATGCAGTTATGGGAATCTATAATTTCCCATGCTTCATCCATTACACCACAGCTTTTGTGTTTTTTCCCATGTCTAGTGGAAATCCTGGAAAGAAGTTTAGATCACCTAGAGGTATGCTGGAAAAATTTCTTGGATATTTCTGTACTTCACCACAATGCAGGATCCACACCCGCACCCTTACTCGAAGCAAACTCTCACTCAACTCTTCCGGATATTTAACGAATGCTATGAGTGTAACTAGAGTCTGGAATCTAACTTGCTATGCAGGTAGCCGCTAGCATAATTGAAGGCTACATAATTCTTGGTGGAACTGAATTTCTCAATATGCATGGGCCAACACTCGCCAAGGTGCTTGAGTTGGTTATCTTTAATGTCAATGATAAGGGGCTACTTTCGATTCTTCCAATCGTGGATATTTTAGTTCAGGTACACAATTCTGAAATTTTTCCATGTATAATTCATTTGTCACTGGACTCAGTAGAGACAAGTAGTTAGTTATACACTGATTTTCAAATTTGGTTCCCATACATGTTGCTGCCATTTTTTACCCTCTTAAGTGTGAATGATTTAAAATATGGCATGTTCTAACAAGCTGTGATAAGTCTCACTAATATCATAGTGCATGAAGTTGTGGTTTTCGCCTGTTTAGTTAACTCGTCTCTTCGCAATGCAGTGCGTCCCTGCTGAATTGCCACAACTCATCAGCAACATCACGCCAGTAAGTATCTTTATGTCTCATTTGTATCTTGCCAGATTTTGTTCGTAGTGTATTATTCCTGATTCAAAATTTACTATATTTTACTAGAAATTAATTTTCATATGTCTCGATGGAGGAGATGACCACTACCCTTCCAAGACAGCCTTAAAAACATTTGCCGCTGCTATACTGGCGAGAATCTTGGTGATGAATACTAATTTTCTCGCACAACTCACATCTAATCCTTTGCTCTTAAGAAATTTCCAAACAGCGGGTATCCGTACAGATGAAAACATACTTCTTTGCCTCATTGACGTATGGCTCGACAAGGTACGATGTTCATAGTCGCCCTTTCTAACTGTAGTACAGAAAACTAACATTTGGTTGCAGGTCGACAATGCGATTTCCACTCAAAAGAAAATATTCGGCTTAGCTCTTTCCACAAGTCTCAAGTTTAGACAGCCTCAAATGCTAGATAAGCTTGATCAAATCCTTGGGTACCTCATTCAATATCTCTTCATTTGTCCTACTTTTTTCAAATCATTACTTTTTTTCCGTGTTGACAGCATCTGCACAAGTATAATACTGGGTGGAAACGAGGATTCGACCGAGGAAGAATCAAGGTTCGATACAGCTCTTTATTTCTACCTTTCACTAATCTCTTGTTCTGCCTGCGCTTAATTGTGTTCATTGTAATACAGCTCTGACAGTATGCAATCCAGTAAAATGGAGATCCCTAGCAAGGAGCTTAGAAGGAGACAGGTACTTTTAACTATAGAATTTAAAACTACACAATCATCTTTCATCAATAAATTTCTTGTCTTGTTTTAGATAAAGTTCCTTGATCCTGTGAACCATATTTCACTTGAGAAATCACTAAGAGAAAACATGGATACTTGCGCCACTCTCCATGGAGAAGCTTTTAACGCCACAATGTCCCATATTCATCCTGCTGCATTAGCACAACTTAAACAAGCATTAAACATGGCTTAATCCTCCATAAATTATCACTGTATGACTCACTATCATTCACTAAGCTTAGTTTTCTTATGCACATATTTATCAGGTAATCTTTTTGTTTTTCATCAGTTTTCATTTCGTCTCTTGGTGATGGAACTCGAACTCGAACTCGAACTCGTAAATAGCTTCCTTCATGTCGTAGTTTTTGGACGTGCGTAGGAACATCAACAGGCTTGTTGAATGCTGCACCACCAGCTTCATTTCTATTCATTGTGAGCCAAGTTTGTAAGGTACCCCCTCTTTCCTGGATTTCCTGCTTTAGAATTGCATGTAATTTATTCATATTATGTTTTACTCTAAATCTATTTAGCATAAAAACAATTATTTTTGTCTAAAATGAAAAAATATTACACAAATAAAATCAATACTATTTTACTTAGATTTCCCATTCTTATTTATTTGTTATTAGATGTTTTTTTTATATTTATTATTTTTATAAATTTAATAATTACATGTTTTATATATTTAAATTTTGGGCTGTTTTTATTGAATTTGGGCCTTGATTTTGAATTTAATAAAATTTACTTTCTTCTACGCCACTGGATAATTGAAGGTTTGCATCCTCTCCCTTCTTCGCGTAAGAGATGTCTGTTTCGTACATCGCTTCTCCACTGCAATCTCCGTCTTCTCTTCAAGTAACTTCAAAGTTCTCTACCTCCAGTTTTTGCTCTTCTTTTTCCGCTGTTTCTCTTACCAATTGTGGCTCTGTTTTCGCCTCGAAGTCCCTCAAGCATGTGTCCTTGATGAGATATCGACGGCGGCCGTCAATATTCACAGTATCTGCGGTGAATAAGCTATCGGAGACTGAATTGGTAACGGTTTCCTCAGAAATTGATGGAGTATTGCCCTCCGAGTCTGGTGTATATGCAGTTTACGACGCTAGTGGCGATCTTCAATTTGTCGGAATAACGAGGAATCTCGCTGCCAGTATTGTTGCGCACAAGAAATCAGTGCCTGAGCTCTGCTTCTCTGTGAAGGTATCATGTTTTCTGAACTGATGCTTCTTAATTATGTTTAGAGGAATCTCAATTTTGATTGATTTAGTTGATTTCGCTGGATACCTAATATGGAGATTCTTCATGGCTTTCCATAGAACTCCCAAATCTATTTGCCTGTTTAGGTATTATCCTTATTAGTATCACTAGTAGTGAATACTAGTTTACTTAGGATTGAGATTAATGGCTTAATTACATGCACATTAAGCCTGTTTCACTGTTGGAGTTATACTGTTATAGAGATGATCCCATATTATTAGAGAAACATATGAGCTTGCTCTTGTTGTTAACTGCAGACAGGTATAGTTGAAACTCCAGATAAAACAGCCTTAACCGAAGCATGGAAATCATGGCTACAAGAACATATAGAAGCTACTGGTAAAGTTCCACCTGGTAATGAACCTGGTAACACCATTTGGGTAAAGAAAACTCCGAAAAAGAAGTCGGATTTAAGGCTTACACCTGGTCGTCATGTTGAGTTAACATTACCTTTGGAAGATCTGATTGATAAGCTAGTTAAAGAGAGCAAAGTAGTTGCATTCATTAAAGGTTCAAGAAATGCTCCGTTATGTGGATTTTCACAACGAGTCGTTTCGATTCTCGATAGTCAAGGGATTGAATATGAAAGTGTTGATGTTCTTGATGAAGAATATAACTATGGTTTGAGAGATACTTTGAAAACATACAGCAATTGGCCTACTTTCCCACAGATTTTTGTCAATGGTGAACTGGTTGGTGGTTGTGACATTTTGACCTCCTTTTATGACAAAGGCCAAATTAGTGAATTATTCAAGTAGTGGGGTCGAAAGTTAAATTTCTTAATATTGTCTGCTTTCTAGTGTCGTAATTTTATTATTTTTTATAAAAAATAATTTTGTTATAGTTTCTTTTCTAGGATACAAAAGCCACCCAATAATTATAATTCACAAAACTGAATTTTATTTTTAATTGTGATTAGAGAAATAAGCTACTGTGGTTAGAGAAAAATGATCTCGGTATATATACTATAATAATCATGTTACAAATTATATTAGTAATCTAAAGTGGGGTTAGATGCTAATAGTCTTTAAGATTCTGATTGTAGTGAAAATTTAATAGATTGGATCTAGTATACAAAAGTTAGTCCATTTCTTCGTTAGGATCTTATATTTATTAATCACTCTAGGGAGAAATGTCTTGTGTACATTCCTCAATTATTGTTGCTAATAGTCATTGAATTCTTAAAAACCGCATAACGTGATAACATCTTTCGGTTTTTTAAAATGGCTTGCCACGTTGCCCCATCAGGGCCACTCTAATCCCGTAGAACCGTTCCGTTACTTGGAAAATTTCACTTAACTGACACATGTGTTCTAACCTAAACCGGTACAAAACCCAATCCGGTTTAGATCCGATTCGTTTAGTTTGTTAAATTTTCACATCGATTCAAAATTTCATTTCGATATAAATCGATATGATAAATTTATTTGTTATTATATTTTATAAAAATAATATAATTCAAACACCAAAAAAACTATCAAATGGATTATTATAAACAATTATATATAACGTGATGTTATAGTATTTATTTTTTATATTTATTGATATCTTTAATTTGTTAATATAACACTTTAGAAAATGAATTAAAATATAATCAATATACTTCAAATATTTAAAAATACAAAAACCAAAAAAACGGTTTAAACATGTTCGGGATCGACTTGAATCGGTTTGAACTGAACCGTTGAAAAAATAGTTCGTCTCATTCGATCTGATTTTAGAACATAGATCGGCGTAGTTGGTTTATCTGGATTCATGGATATCTGGTTAAGATGTCTAATTCAAACTTAACAATAATTTGAGAACATTGATGTTAACCTAAAAATATATCTTGAATCCTGAAAATATTATTTAAAAAAAAATATTTCATTTTGAACCTAGAGAAGTTTATCTAGTGTCAATACAAGTAACCAACTTATATTAAAAAATGGGCGACGCGCAAATTTGGTTCTCGTAGTTTCTTATTTTGGTAATTTTGGTCCTCCTACTTTGATAATTGTGATAGATTAAGTCTCTTAACTTTATGTGTGACAAAATTAATCCTCGTACTTTGCCACATTTGGCAAATTAGGTCCTTCAAGTTTTATGTATATGACAAAATGGTCCCCGAAGTTTGTAATTTGTAATTTTCATTTTTATATAATACGAAGACTAATTTTGCCACTACGATCAAATTACGGGGGCCGGTTTTGTTCGATTTCATTTGGAGGACTAAATATGAAATTTGATGATCGATTTTGCTAAATGTTACAAAATAGGAGGATCGATTTTACCAAATATCCAAAATTCGATGATTGAAAATACTAAAATAAATTTGAAAGACTAAATTTACCAAAATAATCAAACTTTAAGCACCAAAGATACCATTTTCTCTTAAAAAATTACTATAAATGATCAATTTTCTTACGGGAAAAAATATTTTATTTGATACGTCAATGATTTAGTGAGTAATGTCACATTTATTTCAGTAATTGTCTTATAAATACAGCATTTATGAATTGGAGAGCGAGGGCCCTCCTTTGCCTTTCAGACAAAAAGTGTCATTACGCACGCCATACCGGACGTACACACCTCATTCCCTCCTTTTTCTCACCGAGTTTCACGGTGGAGCAGTTGAAAATCTTCTGAAATTCTCTCATCTTTTTCATTTCCGTATGTTCGCAAAGCGTTTACTTCAGAAAACCGTTCGTCGTCAACAAGTTTGTATTTATCTCGTCTTTTCCTGGCTTTTCAGTTTTTTTTTCTTGCGTTTACTGTTCTGTGGATTTAGATTGAAGAAAGAGATTTATTAGCGTCGGATGACGTTAATATTCGGATTAACGTCCACTATGGTATTCCTTCGACGGCGTGTATTCTCGCTTTTGATACGATTCAGCGCTTACTCGCTATCGCCACTTCGTAAGTCTTCTGTTAACATATTTTCTTTGTGCATGTAGATAATTTGATCGGGCTGTTGAAAATCACAAGCCATCCCACATCGGATGTGTAAGGCGAAAAGAATGGGTTTATATTAGGTGTTGACTTGATCAAGTGTTTTAATTAGTGATCTGCTCACCTTATGCTTTATATTCAGTTGACCCTTTAAATTTTATAGAGTTGAATTATTTATAATGGGACTAGGTGACTGAATATAAATACATTCTATAAAAAATGATCAATTCATTTATCATGGTACCGTTAACTTGATTGGTCAAATCCTAAATTTTTCCCTTCGATTTTGTGGAACGTGTCAAGGATTTGGTCCCGTGGTTTTCTCCGGTTCCATGAAAAGCATACTATTTGTGTTGTGAAATATGAAATTGTGAATAACACTTTTATATGCAGGGATGGAAGGATTAAGGTAATTGGTGGTGATAACATTGAAGGGCTTTTGATTTCTCCAAAACAATTGCCCTACAAATACTTGGAGGTTAGTCTATTTTACATCTTTGGTTGATGAACAAAACATAATCTTTTCATGTTTTTTCTTCTTTTTCCAGTTTCTGCAAAATCAAGGGTTCTTAGTCAGCATCACAGAGGACAATTATTTAGAGGTATGTGCTTATTTTTGTTAAATCCAATTACAGAGCTTGTTGGATCAGAGTAACTGAACATTTGATGTTCTTTGTAACAGGTTTGGGATCTTGATAGCAGATCTATAGCTTGTAGTCTACGGTGGGAATCGAATATAACAGCATTTTCTTCAGTCAATGGCTCCTCTTTTATGTATGATTACGATATCCATGCATACGTATTATCTGCTATTTTTAAGCCTCGTGATGCTCGTTTCTTTTCTTTCTTAGGTATGCTGGTGATGAACACGGTTCCGTATCTGTTCTTAAGTATGATGCTGGAAATGAACAACTTCTGCAATTGCCTTACAAACTATCATCAGATTCACTTGCTGGTGAGTACTGTAAAAGGTTATGTGCTGCTTTATGAATAAACTCAAATTGTCTTACCGGTTCATCATTCGAAATCGAGCTCTTATAGTTTCCGTTGCAATTCAAGTGGATTGATTTTTCTGATTTACTTTATTTGCATTTTTATTCTGCTTATAGGTTAAAAGTTGCATTTGAAATTCTCAGCTTGTGTGTTTAATTTGCAGAAGCTACTGGAATTTTTATCTCGAATCATCGATCTGTTGTTAGGCTGCTTCCTCAACCATGCACCTTCAGAAATAGGCAAGCTACAAGTACCCTCTTCGCTCTCTCGCTATATTTAATCAGAATTTTGAAGCATAAAATGCTGATTACATAAATGGAGGGAGTTATATTTTTGCAGCAAGTAAAACCTCTTATTACAATGAAATGTTTACAAGAGAAACCTTTTCTTTATATAGGATATTGATTGCTTATCAAAGTGGACTAATCATTCTTTGGGATGTCGATGAGGCGCGTTCTGTTGCTTTTCTCAGTAACAAGGACCTTAGGCCAATACACAGAGTAATTCCACTGCATGATACAGAGCGAATAATTGTCAAAGAAATACCGCACAATGGCTCGGAGGGAAAGGAAATCACTGCTCTTTGCTGGTTATCTAGAGATGGATCCATTCTTGCTGTAGGCTATAAAGATGGAGATATAATTTTATGGGATTTATCAAAGAGCTCCTCTGCTGAACAACAAGGTGAAGGATTATCGTCGAATATTTGCAAGCTAAGGTTATCTTCAGCTGAAAAGAGGTCGCCAGTCATTTCTTTAGAATGGTTAGATAACAGTAAATCTTGTAACTATCAAGGTGAACTCCTTGTCTTTGGAGGTGATGGAACAGAGCACCAAGAAGTTGTTACGGTAAGTTTTTAGCAACTTTTTGTGTTTCTTTACTCGATGTGATTATCGATCATGAAAGATTGTTTACTTATTCTGTTAAATTATTTACTATTGCCTATTGCAACTTCAGGTACTGAATCTTGAATGGTCATCGATACCAAATGATATACGGTGTAAACTTCGCCACAAACTCTCACTTACGGGCTCCTTTGCTGATATGAAGTTAGCTCAATCAGCTAGTACAGATGCATCTCTATTTGTATTATCAAAACCAGGGTGCATTAGTGTCTTTGACACAAGCAGCCTCTGGGCCTCAAACTCAACATCAAGCATTGAACGGCATAACTTCCCTTCTGTCATACCTACGGTTGATCCTATGATGACAGTAGCTAAATCCTTTTATTTCCATGGAAGCATTTGTGAGGTAAACTAGTATTTTTCTCTTTTTTTCCTTTTCTAGCAGTTCAACAACGTAACTAGTTATTACACGAATGTTTTGATAGATTTTTCGAATGGGTTCGCCATTGACTTTGCCTAGAAATAAAAGTTGGCCAGTGACCGGGGGTGTAAGGAGTGACACAGATTTAAGAAAAGATAAAGTTAATAGACTATATGTTGCTGGATATCAAGATGGATCAATACAAATATGGGATGCGACTTATCCCGTGTTTCGTCTCTCTTGTGTCTTAAGCAATGAGGTGAATTTTTTATTGTTTAAAATGAATTCAGACAAGTGTAGTGCTAATATTAACTATTCAGTAATGAATTCCAGGTTAAATTTGGACATTCAGTTGGTTGTAGTAATTCATCAGTGGCGGCAATTGATTTATGTGCTTCTGTTTCGACATTAGCTGTCGGGAGAGAATGTGGTCTGGTTAGAAATTCTTCAGATAGATTTAAACATTAATTCGAATTTTACGTTATGATTTAGATGCTTCTTGCAGGTTCAGCTTTACGATCTTTCAGGTAGTGATGAAACAAAATGTCATTTTGTTTCCGAATCCCGAAGAGAAGGTATTTTCTGGGCTGGCTGAATGACCGAGTCGAGTGAATCATAATTTTAGTATGTGCATAATTGACTGATCATTTTCCTTCAGTTTTCTGTTCAGCTAAAGGCACAAAAGGTCCTAGGTGCAAAGCCATTTTCGAGCTTTATAAATCCGAAGTCCGGGAGGTGAAGTTCATGAATGAAGGTTCCAAACTCGTCATTGGATACGGATGCTCGCGTGTATGTAATAAATTTATTTGTCTGTCTGAATACGCTGCTTCTCATTATATTTGCTCAATTTTTCGCAGATAGCAGTGGTAGACGTGCTTTCTTGTACAGTTATATTCCTAAAAGATCCGATATCAAACTCGCCTGTAATATCCGTTATCTGTAAAAGCTTTGTCAATGAATCTGCTAAAGAAACATCAGATAACAGCAAGGGAGAACTCATAATTATATTAACGAATGATTCGAGTTTCTGCGTAATTGATGGCTCTAATGGTAATATTATTCAGTTGATGAAGAAGCCTAATGCAGTTTCAATGCATTTTATAGGCAAGTTTCTTTACTATTATTTTCATAGGGATTTTTTTCTTATCATTTTATGCTTCAGAGCTTGCAGAAACAACCATTGATGAACAGAATCACCAGGGGGATGCTCTTGTAAGAGATTCATCGGCTAGAAGTTACCGGAACAAGCAAATCTTCATTTTACTCTGTTGCAAAGATTCATTACGGCTCTATACGGCTAAGTCATTTATGCAGGTGAGTGGCTTGGTTTAATCTTCATTTCATGTTTCTTTTGACAATGCAATCTTTTAACTAGGCAACAAGCAAATCTAGTCGTAAAGTCAAGCTTTCGAAGCCATGTTGCTGGACTGCGTATTTCAAAAAAGACGAACATATTGGAGGATTGATTGTATTTTATAACACGGGCGTTATGGAAATAAGGTAAAGTATTTGGTTTCGAATATCGTGAACGAAAAACCGATTCTATGATTAATTTGAGAAATGAAAGCAGATCTCTGCCTTCTTTGGAAGTGTTGAAAGAATTCCCTTTAATGTCGAACTTGAGATGGAACTGTAACTGGGATACGAAAATGGAGAGATTCTTTAGTTCGACTGAGGAAGGAGACTTCGTATTGGTAATTAAAAATGCAACATTTTGGTAGACGGATAATTACTCGGTTTTATGACTTTGTTGTTGTGTGTGTTTGGTTCAGGCAAATGGTTTTGAAGTAGTGTTTATTTCAGTATTAGATGGTGACAATGGATTCAGGTTTCTTAACAAATTCAATTCTTACAAGGCATTTATATTTGGACAGAGATTCATCATGAATCTTGTCTGAATTTGCAGGATTCCAGAATCTTTGCCTTCTTTCCATGATGAAGTTCTTGCAACTTCTGCTCTTTCTGTATCTGTTCCCATTAAAAAACAGGTTAGAATTCATCTTTGTTGACGATTTAATCCACTTACAACGCTCGTTATAAATGATTCAGGTACGAAAACCCGGGATTATAGGTGCTATAAAAGGGCTCAAAGTAAAAAAATCATCCAAGCACATACATAATGAATCTGACTCTAGATCCAGTTCTGTTCAGCTAGACAACATCTTTGCGAGGAATCCGTTTCCCGAGTCGTCATCAAGAACACAGTCTACTGAGCTCACTATAGGTTTCGTATCCGAAACTACGGACCAACCGAGTCTAATATTTTTAAACTTTCCTAGTTAACCAACAACTGATGTTCGAATCTCTATAGATGACATCGAAATCGACGAACCGGAGTGTTCTTCATCGTCTTTTCCAGTAGTCAAGACTAAAAAGAAAGGTAAAACTTGTATTCATGCAAAATGTATAATCTTGTGATAAGATTTATATTTGTGTTTAGCAGGGAAGAAAAGCAAGTTTAGCCAAAAAGCTGAATCTATGCCCAGAATCAGAACTCACCAAGAGATTCTTGCTAAATACAGACAATCCGAGGTAACGTAAATACGGTTCCAAATCGAATATCCGAATCGGGATTACCGAATATATTTTCAGATGAACTTACTCTGGTGTTAATTGTATTTAGGATGTGTCATTAGTAGCTGGAGATGCAAGAAACAAGCTGATCGAGCGCCAAGAAAAACTCGAGGTTTAATATGAAGATTTCCGATGTGGGATATTTGTCATTATACGGTTTAAGTTTGTATTTTTGGTGTTTCAGAAAATCAGTAAGAGAAGTGAAGATCTTCGAAGCAGCGCTGAGGATTTCTCATCAATGGCTGATGATCTTGTTAAAGTGTTAGAAAATCGAAAATGGTATCACTTGTAAGATTTGGTTTTGCATTTTCTTACAAAAATTTAATAATGTATGTAAAATGTTTCCATTTTTTAAAAATTTATATTCAAATGTACAAAAGTAATACTTTTTATTACTTTTGTACTTTAGTGTTATCCTAAATATTTGTTTTTGATGCCAAAATGGGCCTTAATTCCTAAATTTTTATACTTTTAGCAAATTTAATTATCTTAATTTTTGAGATATATTTAATCTTTAAACTTTAAAAAGTATTGATAAATTTGGTTAATAGATCCCAAAAGTGGTAAAATCGATTTTCAAAATTTGAGTTTGATTAATGATCATAATTATTCAAACTAAACTTTGTAAATTGGTTTTATTAAAATATACAGAAGATGAGGATCGATTTCCCATCTTCATACTTTGTGGATAACAAATAACACAATCATAAAACTTTAGAGATTAAAATTGTCAAAATCATGAAATTATAGAGACCAAATTTGCAACGCTCAAGTTTCATATTCTCGAAATGGAATTCTCATTCCATCGAAAAAATAAAATTTTATGCTTTTATGCTATACACAAAACAAGATCAAACTACAAGTCAGCTACAATGCGACTTCGAAAAAAGACGAGAATCATTACGAGTATGGGTGTTAATTGAACAAGAAGAAACAAGCTGAAATAACAACATAGCATAGTAGAAGAACCAATCCCTTTATGTAATGTGAAGTTCCATCCTACAATAACATACATATAATTCAGCCTTCATCGAATCATAACACTTAACAAATCGATCGAAACTTACAAACACATTAACCTGTAAAGCAAACGCAACGACAAGTATCGAAAGCGAAAGCGCACTCGTTTCGAGAAGATTAAATCCGATATCCATTTGCATTCCGAGTATCCATGAAACTAAAGCAGTGAATGGTGTCTGTATAAAAACATACATTGTTAGAACCGAATACCGATCAAGAATCGAGGTTTTCAAGCTTACAACGAACAAAGCGATCTGCGTTGCGGATCCGAGAGCTACGCCTAAAGATATGTCCTGTTTTTCAAGTATTAAAATTCAGTATTGGACAATATAAGAGCTTAGCAATCATTATAGAAGCTAACCAATTTGTTCTTAAACGCAAATATGATCGCTCCAGCGTGTTCGGCTGCGTTTCCGACTATCGGAAGTAAGATAACACTTATGAAACTAACCGATAAACCCCACGAATCCGATGCATCCTAAAAAGTCGAGTAATGAATTGTTTCCGAAGATGGGAATTAGTAGAATATTCGCTTACTTCGATCGTTGCAACTACGTATTCGGATAGAATAGCAACGATGCACGTTAGAATAATCAAGGAGGCGAAAGCGGACCAGAATCCCATTATAGGAGCTTCATCTGATAATAACTCATCATCAACTTCATCATCTTCTCCCTGTGATCACATTGCAAAACATCGTAAAAGTCGAAAAGTAATGAAAAGGGATTCGTTTATTCATTCACCTCGGGTTCTTCGAATATATTCTTGTGAGTATATAACTGGAAGATGAGATAGCCAATGTAAGCAATTAACATAACAATACAACTCGTTCGAGATAGATAAAGGATCGAAGATGACAATGTATCGGAATTCGATGTAGCGAACTTGAACATCAAGATTAGAACATGGCAAAGTAATCCAAGGAACAAAAGCAAACAGTTGGCATCAGCTGGTGTCTGTAAATAAAAACAAGTTAGATTCAATACGAAGAAAACACGATTTAGGAGTTGTTTTCAGATACTTACTCTGTCGAATTTCTGTTCTTTTAATAGATTTGCAATCCCACTACAAAAAAGAGAGCTCCCAAGTACTAAAAGAAGGTTTGAAAGTACAGAACCTAAAAGAGAAGATTTCACAACTTGTATTTTGTTCTCAACCAAAGCAAATATTGCTATTATCAGCTCTGTTGCGTTTCCACAAGTTGCATTTAGAAGACCACCAACTGTTGATTCATTTGTAAGAACAATTAAATTGATGGATGTAATGATTCATTTGTGTTCATAATCAGTTACCTGTTGGTCCAGTGAAGAACGATATTTGTCTGCATTCATACAGAGTCAATGTAAGAAG
The DNA here is from genome assembly GCA_009725065.1 of Utricularia reniformis. Lineage (NCBI taxonomy): Eukaryota > Viridiplantae > Streptophyta > Magnoliopsida > Lamiales > Lentibulariaceae > Utricularia > Utricularia reniformis. The sequence goes on from RWGZ01001025.1 coordinate 500,871, forward strand.
AAGTAGAACACAAAAAAAACCATGAAAAAAATGCGTACTCTGTCAAGAAACTGATCCTCTCTGCGAGAGGGGTGAGTCCCAGCAAACTCAGAAGAAAGACCCATTGCTGCGAAGATGATAAAATAAGCAATTAAAACAAATCCCAAATTATTTATGTACGTATTAACGAACACATACGCTTCCGAAATTGGCGTATTTTGCGATAACTGCAAAAGGGATTGCGATGAAGAGAATAGAAAGCTTGGTGCCCAAAAAAACTTCATTGATAATCGTCAAGAAACTCTTCAAATACGAATCATTAACGCGTGAAATCAGGGAAAGTTCTGATTTGTTACGTAGAGAAGAAGAAGATATTGTATGGGCTGTTCTTCCTCTGGTTAGTCTCCTCTTACCATTCTCCAAAAGCCATTGCGATTCTGTATCTGGAGAAGAAGACGACATTCTTCTGTTAATGAGATAGTAAAAAATGGTGGATTTGGGTAGAGATATTCTTCATCGAAAACCGGAAACTTCAATTGGAATTAAAACAACTCTCTAATTAGTCGTGGATTCAAACATGAATTCAATGGATTGGTAATAAAATCACCCCCCCAAAGTTGATCGACCCACGACCACAAAAAGCTCCTTTTTGTACGTCCCTCTAAAAACACGCTAATGAAAAGCTACTAAGTAAATGGGCTTGCGTTCCACTTGCAGAAAGTGCGAAATTTGGGAACGGAATTTCTCAAATTGTTTGTATGTATGGAATTGGAATCTTCTGTTTTTCAAAGCGCCATTAATGAAATTGGGAATGTAATAATGTCAGCGGCTGTTGCGATTTCGCAAATTTCATTATTCCGCTGACAAATCTAAATCCATCACCGCCACAATTTTCTCCGATTTTTTTCCAATAGAAATTCATAATTAGATTTTATATTTCTTTAATTAAATAAATACTATTCCAAAGTAAAATTAATTGTAAAACATATTAGTTTTAAAAAGTAATCTAATATGCATCCTCAGGTTCTAAATCATTGCTTTTATATTATACTATCAATATATATAATGTTTTAAAACCAATATCAATAATTATATTATAAGTCTAACACACTATTCATGTATCATAGGTGTGTGCGTGGATTGAATAACCCATTCATTCATCATTTTTTTTATCCGATCCGATGGATATGGATCAGAAAAATGGTGATCCGTATCCGATCCGTAATAGTGGATCGGTTTACGGATCGATTTACGGATATCCGAATATTTATTTTTAAATTATAAATGATTATAAGAAATTAGAATTAATCACAAAAAAGTTACTTATTTGATAAATATAAAAATTATAAAACAACTAAAAAACGTATGTTCGGAATTTTTAAACATCTATAAATTAAAACTTGAATTCAATACAAAAATTGAATTAAAACAAATGTATGTAAATAATAAATTATTTTTTTCTTCTAAATGGAAGAATCTACAAAAAATAAACATAATTTATTTAGATATTCGTAATCACATCCTATAAAAATAAAAGCAATTGTAAAATTAATTTCATTTTAAATGATAATATAAAATATTCTAAGAATTATCTTGTTTATTAGAAATATATGAATTTCAAAAATCAATCTCCGATGTTGATTACTTGGTGTTCATCCATATCGATTATTTCTGCAAAATAAGAATAAAATATAAAATTACTAATATTAACAAAAAAACAAATATGATGACAATTTATAATAAGGAAAAATATATTATCATGTCTAAGGTTTAAACTTTACAAAATTACAAAAAATATAATATAATATATAGTAAAAAAATCGGATCGGATATTAATTTTGAAAAACCGTATCCGATCAGATCGGATATAAGAATTGAGCTAGGCCAATTCTTATATTTGGGCTTTAATCCCTAACTGGCAGCCCAATTGGACATTGTTTATTCATCACATGGAATTGTTAGGACTCAGCGATGGAATGATGAGATAAGAATTAGATAAGGCATGGGATCAGACAGCCGTCAGATGTGTAGATTGAATCGATCCAACGGCTAAAATCGCCACATGTTCAAAACACTCGATTTCCAATCAATATGAGAATACACATTTTCTGTAAATCCCCAACTTCAAACGACCACAATTTTCTCAAATCCATCGGATATCAATGGCCACTGCCATCGCATCTTCATTCNCTCCAAAAGCCATTGCGATTCTGTATCTGGAGAAGAAGACGACATTCTTCTGTTAATGAGATAGTAAAAAATGGTGGATTTGGGTAGAGATATTCTTCATCGAAAACCGGAAACTTCAATTGGAATTAAAACAACTCTCTAATTAGTCTTGGATTCAAACATGAATTCAATGGATTGGTAATAAAATCACCCCCCCAAAGTTGATCGACCCACGACCACAAAAAGCTCCTTTTTGTACGTCCCTCTAAAAACACGCTAATGAAAAGCTACTAAGTAAATGGGCTTGCGTTCCACTTGCAGAAAGTGCGAAATTTGGGAACGGAATTTCTCAAATTGTTTGTATGTATGGAATTGGAATCTTCTGTTTTTCAAAGCGCCATTAATGAAATTGGGAATGTAATAATGTCAGCGGCTGTTGCGATTTCGCAAATTTCATTATTCCGCTGACAAATCTAAATCCATCACCGCCACAATTTTCTCCGATTTTTTTCCAATAGAAATTCATAATTAGATTTTATATTTCTTGGCACAACGACCACTGGTCTTCATATTATTCATTAAATCTAATCTAGTTGAGTGTCGCTTGTGGCACAACGTAATGATGCTGAACTTAAAAACAAAATCAGTATTATCCAGGTTACACGAGCATCAAGCTCCTTGCTCAAGAAGGATGATTTGTTGTCGATGAACTCAAAATCAATATAGGAAATACTATATAAACAAGAACTCAAAGTATTTTTGTTTCTCTTATATCCTTCTAAACCTTACTACCATTATTTATAAAAGAAATGAGACGCATTAAGGTTTAAAACTCCACCCTCATTTCAATTAATTTGAAAAAGTAGGGTTGGTAGAAGAAAAAATCTTCTACTAATATAAATATTATCCAACATAGGTAACCACATCATCAAAATCCAAATTTAATATGGGATTGCAAGTATAATGAGCAAACGAACTGAAACACCAAACAAAAACTCAACTCTATATCATCATCAAATTCTTCGCAATACGGGTAGAAAACAGAGGAATACCAAGCTCTTCCAGTACAAACACATTCATTCGCATATTCCGAAAAACTATAAAATTTTAATTTCGCTAGAAAATTCACACCAAAATTGAAGAAAAATCACATGTTCGCCAACACTCAACAACCAAATTCAGTCCCAAATCAGAAAAAAGCCTAGGAAATCAATCCCACCAAAAAATAATAGTTAAAATACGATAACCGGCGTCGAGAACAAGCAAAAAGTTAACAACAATTGATCAAATGAACATACCCACAGGATAACTGCGATCGGTGATCGGTCAGTAGAAGCCAAGAGAGAATACTAGCAAAACGACCACTGCCTGAGATACAAAGCAGTGGTAGACACGGGCTACCTGTCTGGCCGGTAAGAATTACTTTTGGCGAGTGAGTTATCCCGTCTATCGATCGTTCTTCGACCATACGGAAAACTGGAAAAGAGGAACCGGGATTCTCCGGTTGAGCGGTGTGTGGCTAATTATTTCATGCATGCAGTGACACGGGAGTTACTGTGTGGCAACATTACACGTCGATTCCTGTCATTTCTCCACTACCCATTTCCGCACTTGTCGGTTTGAGAATTGGGCTGGGCCAATTCTTATATTTGGGCTTTAATCCCTAACTGGCAGCCCAATTGGACATTGTTTATTCATCACATGGAGTTGTTAGGACTCAGCGATGGAATGATGAGATAAGAAGTAGATAAGGCATGGGATCAGACAGCCGTCAGATGTGTAGATTGAATCGATCCAACGGCTAAAATCGCCACATGTTCAAAACACTCGATTTCCAATCAATATGAGAATACACATTTTCTGTAAATCCCCAACTTCAAACGACCACAATTTTCTCAAATCCATCGGATATCAATGGCCACTGCCATCGCATCTTCATTCCTCGGCGCTCGTCTCCCCGAGGTCCATTCCAGTTCCGGTAGATTTAAGGCGAGGTTCGGATTTGGATTGAAGAAGTCTCCTAAGAAAGCAGCGAAAAAGATCATTCCAGATCGCCCGCTCTGGTATCCCGGTGCGAAAGCGCCGGAATATCTAGATGGAACACTCGTCGGAGACTATGGATTCGATCCTTTCGGCCTTGGTAGGCCAGCGGAGTACCTTCAGTTCGATGTAGATTCGCTCGATCAGAATCTGGCCAAAAACATAGCTGGTGATATCATCGGAACAAGAACCGAGACCGCCGACGTGAAATCGACGCCTCTCCAGCCGTACAGTGAGATTTTCGGACTTCAAAGGTTTAGAGAATGCGAGCTAATCCACGGTAGATGGGCAATGCTCGCCACCCTCGGTTCCCTCACCGTCGAGTGGCTCACTGGCGTCACCTGGCAAGATGCCGGAAAGGTACTCGACGAAATTCTCAACCCATACTTCCTAAAGGTGTAATTGATCGAACAATTGTAAGAAAATCTACAGGTGGAGCTGGTAGATGGAGCTTCGTACCTTGGACAACCACTTCCCTTCTCGATAACAGCCTTGGTCGCAATCGAGGTTTTGATAATCGGGTACATTGAGTTTCAGAGAAACGCAGAACTCGAGCCAGAGAAGCGTCTGTATCCAGGTGGGTCATACTTCGACCCGTTGGGTCTGGCGGCTGACCCGGAAAAGAAGGAGACGCTTCAATTGGCGGAGATCAAGCACGCCCGTCTGGCTATGGTGGCGTTCTTGGGATTCGCGGTTCAGGCGGCGGCGACTGGAAAAGGACCACTTAATAATTGGGCTACCCATTTGAGTGACCCTCTTCATACCACTATTTTCGACACTTTGGGCTTATTTTCTTGATCAAGTAGATCTCCGGCCCATTTGAGAACTAAGCCCATTGTATTTACTATATTTCATGCATTTTCTCAAACTATTTTCAAATGAAACTAATTAATTAATTATATATATATATATATATATGTGTGTGGTATAACTTTATATATGGTGAAATCATTTATTTCAAGATGTATATAAGAAAAGCTAGATTAGATTTAATGAATAATATCTTATTGTCGTGCAATATTATGAATTTTTTATTAACAAATAGAACCCCATGGGTGTTTATAAATAATAAGTCTTATGCAAACAATTGCATTTTAAATTATTAATTATATTCATGTTTTTATTGGAATCAATCTCCCAACACATAGTTAGATGGGCCTAGAAAAAAAAGGAAGCCTATTTATAGGGAACCATTTAAAAATACCTATGTTGCGGGTACGGGTGGGATGATTGTAGAAGTACATGATTTTGATGTGTCAATTTTAAATAATAGTATTTTTTAATTTAAATAAATATAATAAAAGTATCAAATTAATATTTTATAATTATAATAATAATAAATTTAAAATATAAAATAAATAAATTACAAGTTTCTTATAAACTTAAGAAAAATAATAAAGTTAAAATATTAGTAATCACTCAAGCACGTATCTCATGCGTGAATTTATAAAAGGTACATTTAGAACAATGTTTGATAAATAGCAGTGATGTGAGATGATTATACAGTGTTGTGAGGTGAAATTGTCGTGATTTAAAAAAAAACTGTTTTTAAAACAACGGTGCAGTGATCGTGATATTATAAAATGATTTTTTTGTCATTATTTTTAAATAATTGTGTATAACTTAAAAATTAAATTTCACATTATTTTATGATAAATTTGTTATTTCAAAAACTACATTTTTAAATTGTTATATGTAGTTTTATAGTTTGAATATGAAAGTATAGAATATAAGAAGTGATTATTCAAAATTATTTTTAAAAAAATTTAAACTATAATTATCCAATGTAAAATTGACATTTTGAATGTTGTTCTGGTGACCATAGGTTAAACCAACTGTAAATTCACCGTTATTTTCTGTGGTAATACTAACACATTTATTAATGATATTTAGTTAAAATAAAATACAACTACAATACATTCACCGCACCGGACGATTAACCGACATTCCAAACAACACCAAAATCAAAGCACTCGTTCAACATATAAAAATACAAATGCAAGTTAAATAATTAAATTGGGGACATAGTATTAATTAATATAAAAATCCAAATGCAAGTTAAATAATTAAATTGGGGACATGGTATTAATTAACAGTGTCATGATCGTAAGTCACATAATTGACGGCAATCATCTTACTGGTTCCACATAATTGTCCGCATATCTGACGTAGCTTATTAATATTTGGTACGTTTGTAACAGCGTTTCTCAAATAGCGTTGATGTGAGATGACTGTACTATGCTGTGAGTTGAACTGATCGTGATTTAAAAAAACTGTTTTTGAAACAGCGGTGCATTGATCGTGATGTCATAAAATGACTTTTTTGCCCTTATTTTTAAATAATTGTTTATAGCTACGAATTATATTTCATAATATTTTATGATAAATTCGTTATTTCAAAACTACATTTTTAAATTGTTATATATATATTTATAGTTTGAACACTTAATTGATAGAATATAAGAAGTTATTGATCAAAATTATTTTTTAAAAAAATAAACTATAATTTATCAATGCTAAAATTGACATTTGGCATGTGTATTCTAGTGGCCGTTAGGTTGACCCAGCTGTGAACTCACCGCTATTTTATGTGGTCACATGAACGCAGTTATTAATGGTGTTTGGTTAAAATAAAATACAACTACGATAAGTTCACTGCACAATGTATTGGACTGGGTTTCCAAACATCACCATTATCCATTTTTCGATTACAATATCGACTGGTTTTTTATTCTTGTAATAATATTACATCCGTTAATAATTATAGCGCATTTGTATTTGATTAATTTACAACTAACGAAATTATTTTTATAATAAGAGAGTTGTATACTAATTAAAATTAAAGTTTCATTCAAATATTTGTTAACTGCAAGTTACTAGTTAGATGTAATATTACCTATGTTGCACGGGTATGAGGATACGGGTGTAAGGTACGAGATACGGGGGTACGAGGTACTTCGATTTTAGAATTATCCGATTTAGAATGCGTCAAATTTAAAATAATAAAATAGTCAATATAAATATTTAAAAATTTAAAAATACACAAATTTGTAAAAAGTAACAAATTTTAAAACAATTTACGAATAAAATATGAAATTCTTAATTCACATTTGTTAACTTCTTGTTCCCACAGCGTTTCAATCACATATGTAGTTCTTTTCCCACACACAAGAGTTTCGGCGCACATTCTTATCTCAATCTCATTAACTCTATTTTTTTTAAATATGTGTGTCGGTGCGTGAATCCGCGTACCCACGCACCTAACACGTACCTGATGCATGAAATTCGAGAATTTGAAACACCAGTGCAATATAGAATATTATTTCGTTGATAAATAAAGTACTAACTCTAATCATTTCATTACTATATAACTTTTTTTATAAGTGACGTTTGTAGGTGTCCCTTGAAAATTCAAAATGGTGTAAAGATAGTATTCTCGAAATTTATAAATTGATTGCAAATACTATGAAATTTATATAATGCATGTTGTTAATCCGTCAACATTTTAAACTTATAAACACTATGCGATTAAAGTTTAAGAATTGTATGATTGGTTGCATACATTTCAAAATTGTTTATATTTGACAATAATATTAGTTAATTTTTAAATATATATTTATTTTATATTTGACATTTTAACCTTAACAAAATTTAATAACTATGTCTCTAAATTTCGAAAATTATTATAAAAACACATAAATTATGAAAACTACATACGAAAGTGACGAAAATCGCTAATATTCAATCATACGACAGTTTTGAAACTTCTTGAACTAAATACGTAATTTGTAACTTTAGAGATATCGTCTTTAAACTATTTTTTGTCTCTAGGTAAAACGCCTTAGGTGTCATAAATCCCGATTAATTATTTTAGAGTTATTACATAGTATATACGATTAACTTTCAGGTTTCATAAATCACGAGTAATGTCACTAAAAAAATAGTAACATAACCATTTTGGTGGCAGGTGAATTAAACCATGCTGTCGGTGTAAACGTCATTAAAATAAACGTTTGAAAATTTACATATGCCACCCTGGCTTTCAATTTAGCCCTTGAAATGTCAATATTTCTAGTTTGATCCAAATATTTTTTAACTGCAAGTTACTCCTTAGATGTAATATTACTTCGTCAAAATAAAGTACAAAGTCTAATCATTTCATTAGTATATAGCTTTTTTTATAAGTAGTGCTTGTTAGCTAGACTCAAATTTTAAAATAGTGTAAAAATTGTATCTTCAAAGTTTGAAAATTGAATGTAAAATATCTGAAGTTGATATAATGTATGTTGTTAATCCGTAATATTTGAATGTTATAAATATCATAATACGTTGAAAGTTTTAAAATTGTGTAGTTGATTTCCAAATTCCAAAACTATTTATATTTAACTATTATAATTTTTAATGTTTTAAATATATCCTAAGGTCAAAATGATAGTAATAATTATATCTCTAACTTTGAAAATTTTTATAATTACATTTTAATTGTCAAAATACTCACACAAAAAAGAACGTAAATCAATATTATTCACTCTCGGAGTTTTTTAAAAATTTATGAGCTAAATACTCAATTTCTAAATTTTATGGATATTGTTTTTAATGTGTAACATATTTTAGAGTTATTACATAATGTGTACGATTAACTTTCCGGTTTCATAAATCCCGAATAATGTTACTAAAGAAATAGTAACAACCATTTTGGTGGCTGGTGAATAAAACCATGCCNTCAATAATTACAATAAAGAATCGAATTAAAACATCATCAAATCAAGGCACTATTACCACACAAGAATCATTACACAATAAATAAAATTGTAATATATAGTTCTGGTTATAAACTATATTTCGTTTATAGAACAAAAAAAACCATATTTTTTATTATAAATATTGATTACTAGGTTCGGCTATGTCCGAACCATAATGGTAAAAGCTAGGGGCGGCATCCACAAAACTATAATGTAGGCTAATTGAATGGCTAATGGTACTTTATTTATAATAATTAAGCGTTGTTACTTAAACCTAATCACAGTTAAATAATAATTAATCATCTATAATTGTATTCATTTTTGTCAATAACTGTTGTGGTAATCCTTTCTCTCTCTTATTCAACGGCTACCAGCTTATTGACTACGTCGCCATTTCTGTTCTTTTTAAGCTCACCATGTTCATGTGTATTTCCCAGCTCACTCCAAGACCGAACAGCCAAGCATTCTCTATCTATCTCTAGATCCTTGATTTGAGAATGGGAGCAAATCGGTGTTTTGAGCCGATAACAAAATGCAGAATCGACGGTAGGGAGAACCAGACGGTGGCGGCGGATTTAGACGGTACAATTTTGAGATCGAGTAGCGCGTTTCCTTACTATATGCTTGTGGCTCTTGAAGCTGGAAGCGTGATACGTGCGTTGATTCTGTTGGCGTCTGTTCCAGTGGTTTATTTCGTTTACTTGTTTGTCTCGGAAACAATGGCGATTCAGACTCTGATTTTCATCGCTTTCTCTGGATTGAAAGTGAGAGATATCGAAGTTGTAGCGAGATCGGTGCTACCGAAATTCTACGCCGAAGATATTCACCCGGAGTCCTGGCGAGTGTTCAATTCCTTTCGTAAAAGGTACATTGTTACGGCGAGTCCAAGAATTATGGTTGAACACTTCGCGAAGAACTTTCTCGGTGCCGATAAAGTCCTCGGAACAGAGTTACAGGTTACAAAATCCGGTCGCGCTACTGGATTCGTGGAATCGCCCGGCGTCCTCGTCGGCGAACTTAAGAAATCCGCACTCGTTAAAGAATTTGGCCCTAATTTTCCGGATTTAGGGATTGGGGATCGCGAATCAGATCACGATTTCATTGCAGTTTGCAAGGTGAGTACATGCATTAACCGTGGCCGTAGATTCTTCTTTCATCATTTTTTTAAAATTTCTAGATAATTTATTTAGTAACATAAGAAGTAAAAAAAACAAGGTCATTATACTCATACACATAGTTTTAAAACAAGAGTTTAAATGAATTATTTTGCGAATTTAAAACCTCAATATTCGCATTTTTATAATTATTATTTTTATTAAAAGGATGTGACAAATCAAGAGCAAGTATTTCCGATCTGGATAGGTTTTAAAATCTTATAACTAAACTGAACTGAAGTTGGTAGATAATTTTAACAATTTTGGATAATTTTAAAGGCATTTACTGTGATTCTCATGCGTGACTCGTGGCCAAGTAGTTCAAAGTCTCTGTCAACACATGCTTTTTCCCAAAACTTTATGCTTTGAATAATTAACACATTAAATTCTTCTAATCATATGATTATTTTGCTGTAATTATCCAGGAAGGATTCATTGTGCCGAAAACGAAGGTTGAAGCCTTGCCGAGAAATAAGCTTCTAGCTCCGGTGATATTTCACGAAGGCCGTCTTGTTCAACGCCCAACTCCGCTTCTTTCTCTGTTAACATTCTTATGGATGCCCATCGGAATTCTACTCTCCATTCTCAGAGTTTATCTCAACATCCCTTTACCGGAGAAAATCGTCCGTTACAACTACATGATACTTGGGATTAAACTTGTTGTTAAAGGAACCCCACCGCCGCCGCCACGTCCAGGTAAAGGAGGCGTCCTCTTCGTCTGCAACCACCGTACCATTCTCGATCCTGTCGTCACCGCCGTAGCTCTCGGCCGTAAAATAAGCTGCGTTACTTACAGCATTAGTAAATTCTCTGAAATGATTTCTCCGATCAAAGCAGTGGCTCTTTCAAGGGAAAGAGAAAAGGATGCAGCGAATATCAAACGTCTCCTCGAAGAAGGCGATCTTGTTATCTGCCCAGAAGGTACTACTTGTAGAGAAACTTTTCTTCTCAGATTCAGTGCTCTCTTCGCCGAGCTCACTGATCGTATTGTTCCGGTGGCAATCAACACGAAGCAAACAGTATTCTATGGAACAACAACAAGAGGGTATAAAATCCTTGATCCTTATTTCGTCTTCATGAATCCCCGACCGACGTACGAAATCACCTTCCATAACCAGCTTCCGCCGGAGTTCACCGTGAATGGTGGAAAATCCGCCATAGAAGTAGCGAATTACATTCAGCGTGTTCTCGCCGGAACCCTAGGCTTCGAGTGCACCAATTTAACTAGAAAAGATAAGTACGCTATGATGGCCGGAACTGACGGCGTCGTGAGATCTAATTCCGACAAGGAAACCAACGAAAAGAAGAAGTGAATATTCTCGTGGTAAAAAAAATCAAAAAATTAATTAATTAAAAAAGAAACTTAATTTTGCAATGTTTGTCTCTCTCTACTTGATAGCAAACATCTTCATCGGTTGGTTGCAATAACATTAAAAATATGTATATTGTTGTTCTTTGCTAATTTTATGATGATATATAATTAAACAATATATATTGTTGGAAAAATTTCAATTCAAAGTTCAAAAGAAATAAATTTGATTTTAAAATAAAGAAAGCCGGCGCCGGTAAACAAGACACAAGATAAGCCGCGCCGCGCCGTGCCGCCAAAGAAGGTTATTGATGAATTCCACATGGCCAATTTATTGATCCCTTGTAATAATTCAGTCTTTGCCCCCAACAATATTATTATTATTTATTATATATATTTTGACATTGACTAAATAGTAAATATAACCATCGAAGTAATAACCAACGATAAAATTTATTTAAAATATTATAAAGGTGGAGTTTTCAAAGTTTAGAAATTATATACAAACCTCTACAGTTTTAAAAAGATTCAAACATCATCTTTAAGTGAATATTAAAAGTTTCATCATTTTTTATTTAGTAATTTTGACCATTTATTTGTTATTTTTAAATTTTTAAAATTAGATAGATAGTTATTACATCTTTTTAAGGTTAACATGTCAAATACGAACTATATATTCATTTAAAATATTAACAAATGTTATAGTCAAATATAAACAATTTTGAAATTTGAAAGATTAACCATACGCATTATATCAACCTCGAAACTTTGCATGTAATTTATAAATATAAATTTTGTAGATAACGTCGTTACACAAACTTCAATGAATAATGAATCTTACGTAGACATATAAGATTTGAATAATAAATATATAGTTGGAATACTAAAAATATACAGTGTTGTAAATTTTCGGTATACCGAAAATTTCGGACTTACCGGCCGGTACGGGTTTTTAGGGTCGGGTCGGATTTTTTGCGGATTGGGTCGGGTTTTATATTAAAAAAATAAAATATGATTTTTTTATAATTTAATTTATTTTAATATTCCGGTACGGATCCGATACATATCCGGTATACCCGAAAACATATCCGGTATACCGATCCAATAAGTTTGTCCGGTATATCGGTCGGTACCGATTTTTAAAACATTGAAAATATAAGATTTGAATTTGAAATTGTATCAAATTTCGAGAACTTTAATTTCATTATTATATATTTATTTAAGAACAATAAAATTCAGTTAAAACCGACATTGAAAGTAAACATATTATGGGCTTGTACAACCTGTCCAGCCCTGACATGCTTTAAAATAATCAAATAAATTAAAATTAATGCCCGCCTGAACACGACACTATTGCTGCCATTATTAAAAATGTCATATATTAATTTGCTGCCGGATCTGAATGTAAAAATATAAACAATCGAAATTATTAAATAGTATAAAGTCTACATAACAATAACTGTTTTGCTTAATTTATTTCACATTTATCTCTACTTTAAAAATTGTAAATATTATAATAATAGATGAAAAACTATTATTACTTTGAGAATTATTATTAAACGATTTTGAAATTCATATATTATTAGTATGTCTTATTAGACAATTTGCGATGAAATCTCAATTTAAACGTTTTTAGTTCGGTAGCCAAACAAATTTAATGGATGATACTGAATTTGGAAACCCTAATTCCCAATTTACTGAAAGTGTTATCTTTAGGTCATTCTCAACCATATCTGTCCGAAAACTTTATTCTCTCATCCACATCAACTTTCTCTATGTACACATCATTATTATTTAATTTTATAAATAACTTTCATCTTATTCCTACAACAATATCCGAACACTTGTAATTTTTAAATATTATTTTTTTACAAATCGGATACCTTATAATCATAATAGTAAATCCTATGACACTTTCTTACAAAAAGAATGCTACATAGGTTGTCCAATCACACTGAGTGGCCAAGGATAATGATGGTCTTATGAATCAAATTTGGCCCATACAAAAGCCCGAATAGAAATCAAATTTGGGCCATTAAAACAGTTTAGGTTTGATCCAATATTATTAATATTTTAAACTTATCATTTATTTATATTTTATCGATATAATAAGTATTTTTTGAAACTTTGAAAAAATTTAAAAATAACATAATTTAATTTACTACTACCACTATTTACTTAACTGTTATTTTTATACAATTTAGAAATTTCGCTTGTTAAATACATCAATTATAAAATTTGAAGGTATCATATTTTCACAATTTTAAATTTCGGTGTCATCCATAATTTTCTCATTAGTTTATGCTAATATTTTTTAAAAGTAATGATCATCTTTATTATAATAATAAATGTGTTATATTTCATTATTTCAAAAGAAATTATATATATATATATACACATTATTTTGATTTTATTAATGAGAAAATTATATAATTAACCCCCAACTTACGAGTTGTGTAAATGACATACTTTTCAACTTACGAAATTGTAAGAATGACACCTAAAGTTATCAATACCGTTTGTTTTTTATCACTGACATTCTAGCACTCGGTTTTCCGTAAGTTGAAAACCGTTTGAAAACCCCTCACAAAGTACGCAAATAAGATCCGTTTGAAAAAATATACAAAATTTAATCTTGATTTTCGACAATTGTGCATGAAATACTAAAAATTTACAAGGTAATTAAAGTATTAATGATAAACGATATTAGAAACTTGAGGTATCTTATGTGTATTTAATTGAAGTTTGAGAGCTATAAATACATATTTTTACTCAAAAAATGTATTATATTTACAATTTCTTAATTTGTATGACATGTCTTTTACACAACCCGTAAGTTGGAGAACCGTTGTCAAACATCACCCTTTTTTTAATAGTATAATTGCACTCCAATTCTCAACTATTTAAATTATATTACTTGTTATTTCAAAAGTAAATCTCAATTTAATTTTTTATTTATTAGAATATTGAAATAGTACAACTCCAAATATGTTGCAATGAAACATTAGAAGAAGCAATTTCCCAATATGTAGCTGTACTTCAACATAAGTGTAAGAGGAAACACAATCTAGCACGAACATCGACCCGATTCGATTACAAGAACACGAGCAATTATCGCATTCGAACGACAAAGCCACATCAAATGATTGATCACTAGTTTAGTTCTTACCATTTTGTATAGTTTTCACAGCAACAAAATCAACCTTTTTGAACTCCAACTGGTTAGAATCATGAATCCCGATTACCTCGGGTGTCACCGGAAGACGAACACCAACAAGTCTCCAAATGAACACAACAAGAAGAGCTACTAGAGAACCACAAGCAGCACCAAATATCAAAGCTAAAAGAATCCCTGTACCACAATCACTTTTCTTAGATTGTTTCACTTCATTTGATATCCCTGCAAAATGATTTGTATTCATAGGGAAAGAATGAGCAAAGTTCTTTAGATTTCTAGATACAAAGCTCCATGAATATATACTCGTTATCTGCGAAGAGTTTCGACTAGAAGACATTAATCCAACGGCTAATCTTTGTTCATTCCACAATGCAGATAAGTCAATTGAGTAAGAAATAAGTGGAATGTAAGGATCTTGAGTTCCAAACTTTCTTAAACTCACTTCAATTCTTTTACCAGTAGCTTCATAATTGATCAAACCTTGTAATTTTTCATCAGTATAAAGCTTCAAATTGATGAATGAAGAAACATGGCTTTGTTTAACAGATATATGTCTTTTGGTTCTCAGATCACCATATTTTTCATTCACAAATGCATCAAACTCAACACATAAGAGACCATGTTTACGATTTCTCACCAAATTAATATCAGAATAATTCAATGGAAAATCACTAGGCAGCATAAAGAAAGCCAATTTATTCCCATTATTTCTAGGCACAGAAAACACAAAGTAACTTGAAAAAGCCATACCATTTGTTGAATTACCAGAAACAAGGCTAAAGGGCTTCTTCCAAATCAATTTCCCAGTATTATAATCACCTGAACCAGAGATTTCAACTGACCTGGTGTCATTAACAAGTTTAGCATCACCAATAAGAGCAATCTGGGACTCAAAATTTGATCCATAATCAAAATTCTTGTAAGAGAAGCTGAAGTTTGAATCTGCATACAAACGACTCAAGTATAAATTCAGTAGAAAGAAGACCAATAACCAACTGTAAGATGATAAGGTAAACATCTCTGATATGGGATTTTGAAATGGTAGAAATTTTGGGAAGATGATAAGATTTTCTTTTAGGGCTTGAAAGGAAAGGAAGAAGCTTAGGAAAATGGCGAAAAGAGGTGGTGGTCACTGTGGGGACTGAGTGAGGTTGGAGATAGTGAAAATTAAATGCGTTTAGTTGCTTCTGCGCTTACTCCATTTACTCTCTGTCTCAACGGTTCCTGCTATTGCTAAGCCTGAAAGAAAATGACACAAAAATATTGATTCCTTGCAAATTTTCAGTTTTTTTCTTCTATCTTTATATGGTTATCCTACCAAAATTTTTCCATTAACTCTATATGGTCCTTCACATAATATATGTACATGTATTTCCATGTTTACTTACTAATCATTGAAGCAATCCTTTAATGAAAAAATAGATAAAGCACAAAAATGAAAAAGGGATGAAGAAAGAGAGTGTGAACCTGAACATAGGGTTGTCTTTAATCTTTATATAGACTTGGCAACGGTGTAGAAAGACCTATAAATACATATGAAAGCATATATGTATAGAATGATATTGCATAAAGAAAGAAACAACACAGAGATGACAGCTTCATCAGTGGGCCTGAGTCTTCTGCTTTTCAACTTTTCCTTTAATCCTACTTCAACTTTTTATGTTTGCATCTGTGGACTGAGACTCTCCTCTCAGTTCTAATTCTCATTTCCCTGTAAACAGTACAGAAAAGCACAAAATCCCATATAATAAACAATGTGTTAACATAATTAAACAAAGAAAAACAACAATTTTGATGGGATTTCAGTTTATATTGATGGGTAAATGAGGGATGGGTTCATGGCTATAGCATTTAGCTCAACTTTTGATGCATCAAAAGTTGTTCACGGGTTGGCAAATACAGCCAAAGAACCAGCCTTATTGTAAAAAATGATGTTGAGACTTCAAGCCCACAAATTTCCTTTTCCAGTCTTCATTATAATATTCATATCATATTGTCCCTGTCTTGTGGTGCAAGTGACATTTCAGGCCTATATAAGACAGTGCTTTGCAAAAAAGTAAGGGCAGCGAACCTTTTGAATAATTTATCACTCATTTTGAAAATGAAGGGATTCAGACTGCTAGAGTTCAACAAGACATTTATGAAAATCCATTGCAAAAGTCTGATATATTAGACATGAAGGAAATGCAAGGATCTTGGTTAAGGAAAATCAAGGTGATTAATGTTACCTTGCAATAAATTTTCTTGGTATATTATGACCCCCTGAATTAGAAAGAATGCTTAATTATACACTAATGTGGCTAAGCAGCTTCTGAGAAAACTGGCGTGGTTTGCTGATTTGTCTCAGGGCAGATATCTTTTGCATCAATATCAGCTAAAGTTTCCTTTCCAAACAAAAGGAGTGAAACAGTTGCCTGCAAAGAACAAAAATGAATGGATCACAGAAAGTTTTTATGTAATGAAAACATAATGATGCTTATAGCTGAAATAAGAGCCAAAAATCCAACTACAAGAACATGCTGGTATGATTTTTTTCTCCCTGCTTCTACAGTCTCATACCCGTGTAGAAATACGATCAGAATTTAGACAATGCTGTCTGGGAAGCTTCTCAATTGCTACTTTTGTCAGTAAATGCACGTAGATTACACTAATGTATTATACCTAAAACACAATTTTTGATGGCCCTCTAAAGGTTGTCATCATAAGAATAGTATATGTTCATCTCCTGATGCATTTGAATAAGAAAAAAGGAAAAATAGAAGTAGAATAAGTAAGAATAACATACCAGCCCCATTTTTTTATCGAGCTTCTTGATGGTGCCTGTAAATCCGGCAAAGGTTCCAGATATAACTTGCACAGATAATCCAAGTTTCAATGATGTAGCCTTCTTTCCTCGTCCCACACGCTTGGCTAGTGCTTTGAGATTTGGAATGCCCCCAAATACTGAAGGGAAAGAACCATCCACGTTCATGGAGTTTAAAGCCAGATCCTTCTTCTGTTCTTCTTCAAATGCAAGATCAGCCTTCTCTTGTTCTTCTTTGGCTTGCTTAAATATGACTTCAACTTCATTTGCATCTATAGGCTTAGGTTTGTTTATCTGCCTCTTCCTGCATTAGTGATGATCGCTACATTTGTAATACAACCAAACCATAATGAGAAAAAAAGCCTTACATATCTTTTCACAATTTCAAAACATTTATCCCCTTTTTCTACGCCTATTACATTATGAAATAACAAGAACAAAGGATCCACAGATGTCTTACTCATTTCCAACCTTGGATCCGATAAAACCTCCAACCCCATCACATTCTCTAATGAATTCATGCAACTCACTGTTCATTACACATCTCAGAAACACGCATCCCGGGAAAACTGGCTTTTGCTTAACAGAAATGGTGCCATTTTTCAACTTTTTCTTGATTCCAACTGAAGGAGCGTAAACCTGTATTAATGTAGCAATCAGAAAACACACTATATAACAGCCAATTGCGTTCGGACAACAATGAATAATCCTGATATCAATCACAAATCAACTACAGTTTTTTTAATGTAAACAACCTAAATGTTGCTAGATCATCACAATACCAATGTTAGGAATATGATAGGGCAAATCAACAATCACCTTGAATTCAATATCAGGAAAACTCCGAACCAAAGCACGGGCCATCCTTTCAGCAGTTTCCTGCCCAGAAACTCTAGACACTCTCACGATCCACCACTGCGGTCCAAGCGAAGAAAGATTATCCAAATTCAACTCGTCTGTCCAAGAAGCATACCGCTTTTTCGTCTTTTTTATAAGCCGCATCTCAACATCTTCCCTCCAATTATACGCGGGCTTACTCTCTCTTCTATCGTTTCTCATCTGCCTCATCTCTCGAACGGTCATCGGGCCCTCGTCAAGAGAACAAACCGGAAAAGTAATCGATAAAAATTTAGGATCATTGAAACCAGGATTCCGAACAGTATGTGAAGGAGTGCAAATAAACGACGTCCCCAAACGATGACTCCATGACAGCAATCCACGATCCATCATCTTCTTCCTCAAGCAGATAGATTCTTGTTCCAGTTGTGGATAATGCGTCTGAATTAATCTTCCCTTTGTCTAATCCATTCCAGCCCAATAAAAAATTAGGCCCAGCCCAATCAATGCAAATTTAGGTTATTATTTAATTTTTAAAAAGTTTCAAACTTAAAATACAAAATTATGACATATACTATATTTTAAATGATAGAAATTTGGACAAATGAACATTATTGTTAAAGCTCAAAAACACATACTTGTTACAGTTTGTAGAGTTGCTTTTTCATGTTTTGTAAGAACACTAAAAAGCTAACCATTCACAGGTCCTTCAGATTCTACTAGCTGGGGACAAAGGTGGGCATTTTGTATTATACTTCAAACTAGTTTGCTGCACTAGGAATGGTCCCAGGGCTTCCTTTGTATCGGATTCAAGAAGACGGCATGTTTGGCTGGTAAGGTGTGCTACACATATAGCAAACATCTCCAATATAGGGACGGAATCATCGCATAAGACCGAGTACAATCCAGTGTTCATTTGTTCCATTGTGAAGATAGGCTTGCTCTTATGGTCCTGAGTCTGTAAGAAGAATAAATGTAGTGTTATTTTGAATGGAAAACAAGGGATTTGGATGATGAGGAGTTAATTATACCTTTGAGAAAAGGTTTAAGTTGCCAATATTGGTGTTGCTGAATTTTGATTCTTGAAGTTCTTCGAGTACTTGTAGCTTGCACCCAAGATCCCACCCTCCGCAATCACATGATCCATCGGATTTCCATCGACTGATCAACGAAGAAAATGTTCCTTTATTCGGTGTACCGTGGATTGCACCAGGAAGAATCACTACTGTTCCATTATAAGGCTTCTTCTTGCTTGACATATTCGTAATAATTGCTGCGGTTTCGTGTTTCTGTTGACGATCATCTCCATACAATATGCATTCCTTTGCATTGTTTTTTCCAGATGTTGAAATCTTCATTTGACCAATTATGTTATAGGAAAGGCTGCTGCAAGAGTTACTATTTGATCCTCTGGTTAGCCAGTTCATGCTCTTTTTCTTGATATCACTTACTGAATAGAATGTGTATGTTATGGACCAATCGGGTTTTACGGCCTTCGTTGCAGCAGAAACTAGCATGATGTTGCTGCTCTCTACAACAAATTTATATAGAGGAAGCTCATTCTTTAGAGTCATCTGCAAAAGCGCCTTCGAAACTTGCTTGTTCTGAGATGGTACCTTGTTAACTTCAACTGTTTTAGTACGCTTCATAAGTAAATCCAATACTCTCCACAATTTTCTATCTGTTGAAGAAGGGAATTCGGGCTTCGACGGACCCGAACTCAATCCTATAACTGAGGAACTGTCTCTGAAGCTAGAACTTCTGCTCAACCTTCCAATACTAAATTTAACTTTATGGAAAAGATTGGGAGCTTTTACTAGTGTGCAAGGCTCCCCTGCAAAGTCGGAACAAGCCATGTTATGCTGATCCTTACGAAAATCGGCTTCAAATGTGGGATCGTTTTGCAAGGGACAAGAGTGTGGAACTTCAGAAGATCTGTTTCCTGGTGCTTCATCCAAATGGCATTCATATGAGGCCCCGGATTCATCACATACATTAGTTGCATATTCATATGAACCGAGATGGGAACTTGTCGGTTCACAGTCTCCATTCGTAGAACAAATGGACGATTTACCATTCAATGATTCTTTCATACGACGACTACCAGGCACACTTTCAGTAGTATTCTTCCATTTCTCCAATCTTTTCCAATCAAGAACACCAAAATTTAGTGCCTTCCCTTGAACAGAGTTTTCCTTCATATGCTGAAGAAACACAGGCAAGTTCGACATGTGCATTACAAGCTCATTATTTCTGCATTTCTCGTGAGCTATTTCAGGTTGTTGTTCCAATCTGTGTGAATTCTTTTCTTTACACAACTGGGAATTTCTCATTCTAACAACAGCTCCGACTAAACGAAGGTATGATCACGGAATTTACACGAAAAAATATGGCATACTTCTACCTTAAGTTCATGTTCAGCAGCATTTAGTTGAATCTGCAAACACAAGTTTCTAAACATTAAATCATATTCCAAGATAGTAATCTCACATTTAAGCAACAACTAATCGGAAAGGTTTTCCTACACCGACCAATATAACGATTGTGCCGACTAATATATCAGCGAAAAATCAAGTAAAATTCAATATAACTTATACATAAGAATGTAGAAAAGTACTACAAAGACAGTAAACAAACCACAAGTTCCTGCGTCACAGTTACCAGAAGTATGTCCAAGGGAAGCTCTTACGGAGCAAAAATCCAAATAATTCACCAATATAAAATAAAATGCGTTTTCCCGAAACCAACGAGCATCAATTTTAAACCGCAGATAATACACAAACTAAAAAAGGATAATTTGCTTGCAAATGTAGAACCATAGAAAGGCTTCTTCAATACAAATCTACAGTATTCAGCACAAATTCGTAGAAAATAAACTCACCCAAAGCATCAGGTAGCATCGACAGAGGAAATCTTATCGGAATTAGAGAAAACCACACTGACGAAAAGCTGGTTTCAAGACAAAACTGAAAAAATCTCTACGTGTAAACAGAAGCGAGAAAGAGGGAGAGAGAATCTGACGAGGGCAGAGATAACTGAGCACCACAAGTCTTCTAACATT
This sequence comes from Utricularia reniformis, assembly GCA_009725065.1. Lineage (NCBI taxonomy): Eukaryota > Viridiplantae > Streptophyta > Magnoliopsida > Lamiales > Lentibulariaceae > Utricularia > Utricularia reniformis. The sequence continues at coordinate 522,143 of RWGZ01001025.1, forward strand.
GCAGAATGCTGCAGATTTATTAATTAATCAATCATTGGGCTCCACTAGTAGGGGCCCATTTATCTATCTCCAGGCTTATCATGAGGCCCAAAATACATTTCCAAGTGGAGGACATTATTATTATTTTATTATGGTCGATCCGGGTACACGTACAACCCCAATAATTATTCATGTTTTTATTACAAATAATTTAAATATTCGTTACTAAGTGTTATATTATATAATATGAGGAGTTTCGCAGAAAATACCACCGATCCGCGACAGGGCAGTAATTTTACCACCATTCGCGTTAGCCAATCACGAACTGCATTTTTTTCGCAGTTCGCGATTGTCTAACGCGAGTCGCGTTTGCCAAAATAATTTTTTTAAAAAAAACGTTTTTTTTGTAATCGCGATTGGCTAAATCGACCGCCAAAAGGAGGTCGATTTAGCCAATCGCGATTACGAGGTTTACATTCTGTTTTATCGATATTTCTGCTCGCGTCACGCTGACGCGATTCGCGTTAGGCTAACGCGAATTGAACTTTTTAAAGTTGCCCATTTCTTTCTTCTTTCTTTTCTCCTGCGCGAAAAAACTAGGTTTTCGACCTTCCGACGATTTCTTCCGACGAAAAACCTGTGGCGATTTCTTCGAATTTTAAATTATGTTATTTAAAATTATGTGTTGATGCCGCAACTAATAAAGTCGAGATCAAAAAATTTTAATTATATTATATACTTGTTAATTATTTATTTATAAAATAGATACATAAAATGAAAATCACTAAAACTTAACTCTATTAAATCCTTAACAAAAATACAAATCAAACATATAGTCATCGTCGTCTACGACCGGCACTACCCTGATTCCCGAGATGTCCACCGGTGCCACACGCACGACTGACACGAGTACGCCTTCCCCGTCGTTCGCCTACCGCCTGATCTGGTGACTCGTCTCGGAGTCTAGTCACCGGCTCTTCTTCTTCACCTTCTGGCTCCATAGACGTATCTCTAGGACCGATCGGGGGTATATCGGTGTGCTCGCGTGTCTGCTGTGAGGAGCTCGCTCCATATGTAGGTGCGAAACCAACACCTGGGGTCGGGGTCTGCTGCATAGACTGGTAGAATGACCACATCATGGTCATTTGTTCCGGGGTGAGGGAGGGAGGCGGCGTCTGGAACGAAGGTACCTGAACACCAGATGTAGAGGGTGCATAGGTACTATCGGTGGGAAAATCTGGAGCACCTGTATNCCATAGAAAGGCTTCTTCAATACAAATCTACAGTATTCAGCACAAATTCGTAGAAAATAAACTCACCCAAAGCATCAGGTAGCATCGACAGAGGAAATCTTATCGGAATTAAGAAAACCACACTGACGAAAAGCTGGTTTCAAGACAAAACTGCCAAAATCTCTACGTGTAAACAGAAGCGAGAAAGAGGGTGAGAGAATCTGACGAGGGCAGAGATAACTAGCACCACAAGTCTTCTACCATTGCAGAATGCTGCAGATTTATTAATTAATCAATCATTGGGCTCCACTAGTAGGGGCCCATTTATCTATCTCCAGGCTTATCATGAGGCCCAAAATACATTTCCAAGTGGAGGACATTATTATTATTTTATTATGGTCGATCCGGGTACACGTACAACCCCAATAATTATTCATGTTTTTATTACAAATAATTTAAATATTCGTTACTAAGTGTTATATTATATAATATGATTTATGCATCAATTATACTAAAAAATTATTTTTATTTTCAAATCTCCATATATTACTAAAAAAATATTTAGTTAAATTCCTCGAGATTACTAAATACTAAATTTTTAACTCTCGAACTAAAATTTAAAAGTTATTCATTGATTTTTACTATTAATTTTTCGCGTTGTGTTTCGGAATAGGTTGTTTAATTCCACAATTAATATAAATTAAAACATTACAAATTGTCATGATCTCATATTTATTTATTTTTAATATAAATTAAATCAATTTGTTAACCAATCTCATCGATTATTAAATAAATAATTAATATATAAATTAATGATCTCATTTGAAAATTAATCAATGTACAATATTTTTTTAGAATTTTAAAAAATCAAACTTAGATGGATCACAAATTCAAAAAGATTAATTATTATAGTTTGGTTGAGCGAGATCCAGTGGATTTGGCATTTCATGTTTTTAAATTATTTAAATATTTTAAAATAAATAAATACTATATATATGGATATACATACTAATTATCTTATCCGGTACAAATAGAAACTAATTTTTACTTTTTTACCAAATTAAATCATTATCGGATCATAACTTATTTTCATATAAGTTGATATTAAAACATAATTTTTAATTTTTCGTTGTTTTTCACAAGGAAGTCATACCGCTCTTACCGGTCCTGACCGGTACGAGTGTTTTTTAAAATATACTGGCGATATATCGAAATACCGGTGTACCGGTCACGATCGATATTTATCGGTATGACCGGTATACCGGACGGTATACCACCGGTATGATTTCCATGGTTTTTCAACATCCAGATTATCATTGAAAAATTCATTTTCAAGATAATCAATGATATTATGGAAATTGTGATCGAACTAATTAAATTATTTTAAACATAATTACAATAATATTTTATGTATTTTTGGACTTTTGTATGTGTTGTCCATTTACAATTTTCTGTAATAAAATAATTATGAAAAAAGTAGCAATAAATATTCCAAGACTTAAAATGATGATTGATGGGATTGGTTGATATTATGCTAAATTGACGTGTAAGGTTTAGGATATCCACGTTGCACAACTGGACAAAACAAAGATAATTACAATGTGGTCCTTGTCTGACAGACTTTAATATTTTACATTAAACATTTTATTAGATATATTTCAATTTTAAGTCATTAAAATGTAAATTAAATGTCACCAAAATGAATTAAATTCAATATTCAACTGGGAATAAGATTGACGCAAATTCCTTAGCTTCTAAGAATGAAAATTGAGTAGAAATTATATGGGTGCAAACGAACAAATCCAATCGAATTTAACTATTTTTTAAAGTTCCATTGTGCCTCGAAATATATTGAAATTTGGTTTGATAATGTTCGGGTTACTTGAGTTTGAATTTTGGGTTCATAAAAATTGAGATCGAACTTGAGTCATGACACAATTGTCTCGAAAGCTCGGGAATTGGCTCCCTTCGTTTGCACCTCTAAGAATCAATATTCTACATTGCAATTAGTTCAAATCAATTATTTTAAAAATAATAAAAATAGAGTTAAAAAAATTAAAAGTTATAAATTTTTTATTGTAAATATGCTACTTTAATTTGAAAAAAAGTGGATTCAGCGGGACCCGACCCATTACCCTTTATTCAATAATAAATATACATTTCATATAACGTTATAATACATTTCAAAAGGAAATATCTTTTATGAATTCCAACAATTTTTTTGCAAATTAGAACTTGTATTATATATTATTTATTTTTAATATGAGAATAATTTAGGGATATTTAGTGTAAACAAGAGACAGCTGGCATGAGTAATAAAGATTCTTCAAGTAGAAAAAAACATGCAATGTATCAATCTTACAATATGGTGTGCAGGCTGTAAAGTTAACAATCTAAATCAATCATTTATTCAACAAACCAAATTGGGATAAGCCAACCCCTAAATTTCATTTATTTTATAATTTATATACAATAAATTCACTATCAAATTCATTTTTTGAATAAATTGATAATATAGTAATTTTAATGCTATTAAATTTATAAATAAAAATTTATTCAGTATAAGACATGGTACATTGACATTATTGAAATTTAGTTTTATTTAAAAGAATAAGTTAAATTGAGCATATTTAGAGATGTCAAAATAAATCATGTTAAAAGAATAAAATCGGGCCTAGGGCCCATTGAGCTATGTACTCCTACTAGGCCTTTTTAAGCCCTTATCAGATTTTATATTGAAATTTAATTATTGGTTTATGGAGCGGGAACCAAACTTCTTTTGTTAATCAATCGGCGGAATGGGCTTTCCGATGAGCGATTTCTGGAGTTCATACCTGACGCGGCTTCTGCCTGGGTGGCCGGAGTACAACAATGTATGCGATTATTATTTCTCTCTCCTTTTCGTTTTCCTCTACACCTTCACCGCCGAGTTTTTCTCCAAATTACAAATCTCCAGACCTAAGGCGCTTCGATCCGCCGCTCTGCGTGCAGTTACTTCCTTCATGTTGTATTTGGCGATCGTCGCTGTAATCGCCAACGATTTTGCTTTCTTTATGGTCGCTGTAGGCGGACACACCGTTGGAAACTTCATCGCCGGGCTGTATGAGCCTTGTGCGAAGGTAGCGGAGTCCATGTTCTCCGGCAAGGGCTAAATTACTCGGTAAAATTCGATTTTGCACTTTTTAAATTGAAATTTTGAATTTGAGTTTGAATTTCGCACTTCCAATTTAAATTAAGCATATTCAAAGGAGATAATAAATTTATCTCTAAAATTTTATTATTATGAGAATTGCTATTATTATAACAAAATATTAAAGGCTGGTGATAAAATATTTCGTTATAAACTATAATAACCAAATTTAACAAAACTATGAAAGTTTAAGATTAAATTAGGCGTCTCTATTTCAAATGTAATTAGGAAAAATACATGATCATAAAATGGTGCACCTATCCAAACCAAGGTTGCCAAAAAGTTGCTTAGCAAAAGGCCACATTTTGAACCACAATCTCGACCTCAGCTCCGGTGGCACCGTATCCTCGAGCAAATGCTCCTCCTCGGAAATACCTTCTTTATCCATCTCCGTCGACAACACCTCAATACTTTCACCGAACTCCGAAATTTCACCCGGTTTCTTATCAAACAGTCCCTTAAACTGACGACGCGCTCTCCTCTCACTTTCCTGTTCACAATTCAACCCGTAAAAAAAACAAGTACCGGAATCAACCCCGGAAATATAAACGTTATCGAACCTGTTCTTCGTTTTTAAGTTTAAGAAGAGCCACTTTTGCTGAGGATTCCGATAATTTATCAATAGTCATCATCTAGAAACAATACTATTAAAAAACACAGTTATACAACTTATGTAACTTCGAAATGCACCTGTTTGAAATCGGTTCTAGCATCATCGAAATCTCCGGCAGCCATAAACGCCATTCCACGCCGGTAAAGTGCTTTCGCATGAACCGGGTTCGTACCAAGTACCTGCACGAATTATAAAACTACTTTATAATGAGATCATTTTTATACCGATTCTTCGTGTATCGGAAAAATACCTTATTACAAGCTTCAATGGACTTTCTGCATTCTCCAATTTTAAGCCAACAGGCAGCAACATTAAGGTTTAACAAATGCTTTAATAATGATACACAATCAGATTTCGAATATTTCGTTAAATACGCACGAGATTTGGTTCTTAATGAAATACGTACTCTCACATCTGCAAATTCTTTGCCTTCATCGTCATCTTGAGGGTTTACGTGATTGAATTCCCTAAGGACCTGCCGAAAACGTATAAGAAATACGAAAGCATTTAAAAGCAATATGAAGAAATTTACATGTTCATATTTAGCCTTTGCAAGTTCATATTTTCCTTCTTTGAATAACCTGTTTCCCTGAAACAAATGCAGTGTATTAATTCATCAACGAATAAGGTTTCACTACGAAGAAACGGTAACTCACCATGCCCTTTATCTTTTCGACATCTTCCATGATTTCTCGGAAGTTAAAGCCAGTCCAATCCTGTTGTATAAATTTCATTAAAAAACAACAGAATGAAGCATGATTTTACGTCTTTATGTTTCGAATTTAAGGATAACTGAAGCCTCGTCCTATTTTTCATACCTTTTGCTTCTCATAATCAAGAAGCTCAATCTCCCACTGAACATAAGCACCTTGAGGAACTTCAGAAGGTCTATAAACACAATGAAAAAACGGCGAATCAGACAAAATAGCGAGGATGCCATCGCTTTATCAGTACCTAGGAAATTTGTCATAAGAGTATTCAGGTGGGCATGTAACGAGGGATATCTCTTCGGGTAACATTAGCCTAACGCACATTTCGAAACCTTCCGGAACCTACCTTCACGATCATAGAAACATTGAATAAGAAGAACAATTCTTTTAGGGAATGTTTTGATGCTACTTACATTGCCTTCGCCAGATCTAAACTCCAACGGCTGTCCATCATTGTGTATTCGGGTATCGTAAAAAATAGTTTTCTCTTCATTAAGAAGCATCCCTTTGTAGTGAACATGAAGGAGACTGTCTTGCAGAGGGCAATCCATTGGAAATTCACCTAGTTAACAATGAATACTATCATAACAAGCACATAAACAGATGACAAAAAACACTTAAAACGCACCTCTTCCATCGCGTAATCGACGTTTAATCAAACGCCCGTCTCCAAGCACATCACGAACCTGTAAATTCAATGATCAAGATGAGAGACGACACAGAAAAATATACCATTTTAATCGCATTATGAGCAAAATGCAATTTTACCTGGACGAAGTGCACGAGTTCAACTTCAAAATGTATTTCAAGAGTACCCTCCAACGAGGGAATCAAAGAACATTCAGCTAAATACTCCTTCTTTACGTAAATGATCGCCTTCTCACCCTTTGTCATAGTTCCAATTCCCAGCTCAAGACCCTTTGGAACCTGAAACATACAATAATAAATATGAATAACATGGCAAATAGTTAACATCTAGGAGTAAACGAGTAATACCCACCTCAGATTTTCCGAAAGTGAAGAAATACGGCTCCCCTATCGTATGTGAAAAAAGAGCTTTTCCATCGCCAGACATCCCTGAAATCCTAAAAAAATATCTTTTCGTGAATTAGAAGTCACAAGAAAATAAAAAACCTAATATTGAAGCCATTTATTGGACCATCTTACAGAAAGCACTATCGAAACAAATCGTAAAAATGAAAATTCAATTACATACCAAATTTTAGTTTCATATGGTTCCCTTGGTTGCTCCCAACCTTTTCCTTCTTGCTTTACCTGTTGTCGAAAATGCAAGTCAAATGTATTTACACGTGAAAATATAAAAGCTTGAATGTATTATAATTTCTTCGGAGTCCTGTTAAAATTTCCCTTCTCTTTAATAGCTCCAAGAACAACATCGCATAACATCTACGAATTAAAGCAAAATTTTACCTTCTTTAAGACACCTAAATCTTCAGTAATGACCTAGAAGTTGAAAAATAAGCATATTAGTCGATCTAATATTAAATACGACGATGATTAACTGGTAATGATCATATGCAAAAAGATATCACCAATTGAGCCGGGAGTTCAAAGATGTTAATGCCATGCTCGTATACTCTGCGACTTTTCACAGTTAATCAAAACAAAACAAGAATCTTGCCTTGACTTTGGAGAAATCAATTAACTCAACTTCAAAATGAAGTACAGCATCCTTTGGAAAACCTTCAGCTGCAGAGACAGGACAATCCTCCTCTCCATAATGCATCTCAGGTTTCACCTTGAACTAAATTAATGCACCGAAAGCTCGTCAGATTCATATACCAATATCGCATTTTTATCATACATTAATGGATAATAATATAATATCAAGTGCTACATAAATGAATTATCCTTCGAATTATTTACCATTGCAACTTCACCGTGCAACATTGTCGGCATTCCTTCCATCAATCCCAGTATCATCTTGCTTTTACCAAAAACATCCCTTTTTGGGATGCCATTACCTGCATTACTCTAATTAAGCCTCCTTACAACTCAAAAACAAAAATTGGGATCAAATGCACCTCCGAATTCAACCCGAGTTGACTCCACAACCACACCATCAAGTGTTCGGACTGTACAATGATATATAACCTGAAAAATTAGCAACAACCCATCATAATTTAGCAGCATAATCACATAAAAGATTTCACCTATTTCCTAAATACCTGATCACCGTCGATGGCACTTTTTTCGCCTGATCCAGGCCTAATCAGAGCTTTCATCAAACCACCAGGCACAATTTTTTTCCTCCTGTAAATAAATATTAATATATATCTTCAAGCACTTTCAAAGAACGTAACCTCTAATCATCAGTAAAGGTGGGACTTTTGACCTTTTGTCATCGCTAGAAAGCGATTTTTTCTTCTGGGGTTCATACTGTTCATCGGAATCTTCAACCACAGCCATGGCTGGTTCTTCTTCCTCGGTTAACACAGATCCAGATCCTAAATATAAATAGAAAGCTCAACACCCAATTGGTTAAAACCCTGTGTTCATCTACCCACTACCCACTACCCACTACCCATACAACTACACATGGAAAAATGATGCAGCCGAGAAAGATATTAACATAATGAAATTACAATTGTAATGAAAACATCTTGTGGGTTAGCTACTTAGCCCAATTCAATACATGAACTTTACGTGGATCGGCCCGTCGACCACTCACGTACGTGGGCTAGCTCGATCTGAACCGTTGGTTGAGGCTCATGGCTCGACTCATACTCATAGCCTTTTTGGGCCTTGACCCATGAGCTTTACTGACTCAATCCTTAAGTTTTAAAATAGTACGATTTAGTGCGGTGAAATTTGATCCCAATTTTTATTAAATTTAAACTTTTTCAAATATAGCAAATTTATCTCAAAATTGTACAATTAATTTATTTTATTCACACATGATTGTAGAATTTAAATATAAAATAAAAAAAAATCATATTTACATTGAGTAATAAAAATTCCAAATTTCATATGTTTCACTTGCATTCCTAAGCATATGTTTAACATTAAATCACATAATTAATCAGTCAAAATATTGTAAGCATATATCTTTGAACACTATGATTAGTCTTGTTATTAATTATCTTACCGGGTTTATCTAACTTATTTTATAATTCAGACTTGGTTCACAATTTCATAGTTTATTATTTCATTTGACATCGATTACATTTGGACAATGTAACTTCAGTATTTCGTGTGTCACTTGTCTAAGAGTTTGTTCACAATATTTCGATTAATATATGCATTATTTTGTCTTTAGAAACACTTATGTGTATTTCTAAACCCTACAATTGGCCAATATACCTAACAAATAAGAGCATCTATAACCATGTCCGTCATGACACTTGTTGCTTAAAATGACGCATTGTCGTGCGAATCATGGTTGGGTAATACTTCAATGCTCTCATCTTGTTCGGATAAAACTGGATCTGGAGTTGGAACATGACTACTATCTTCAACAATCATATCATGCAAGATAATACAAACATACATTATATCCGATAAAAATTGTTCATCTCATATATATCAAGAGGAAGTGAGGATACCAAATCTAGCTTATAACGCAGCAAAAGTCTTATCCACATCCCTTGCATTCTCATGACGGGCAGCAAAAATTCTCGCTTTCTTAATTTGAGGTAGAATAATCGATTTTACAAAAACAGGTCATTCTGGATATATCTGATCGGCCAAATAGTAACTCATGTTGTACAAATTACCATTGACTGTAAACTGAATTTTGGGGGCAACGCTTCGGTGCAAGTCATCAAATAATGTGTATTGACTAATAACGTTGATGTCATTATTTGCACCAGGTATCCCAAAAAAAGAATGTCAGATCCAAGTATTCGCAGAAACAATTGTTTCTAGAACTAGGGTCAAGAAACCTTTATTACCTCGTAAATATTGACAATGTCAAGCTACTGAATTATTTTTTCCTTCCACAGCGCATACAATCAATACTCCTCAGTATACCTAGAAATCCTTGCTCTTCTCCCCAAGCAAGCAAACGTTGAATGTCTTCTTTTATCGGACATCTCATATACCTTTCTTGAAATGAGATACGTATAGCCGACTCAAAAAAACGGAGACATTTTAGTGTGTAGTCCCGCCAATACGAACATATTCATCATAAGCATCGACACAACAACCGTAAGCCAACATTCGCATCGCAGCCATACATTTTTGTAGCGTTGATAAAGATGAACGACGAGTGGCATCAACACTATCAAAAAAATAAGGATTAGTCTCACAAACAACAGCGACTATGCGCTCGAATAATGAGCGAGACATACTGAATCAACGTTCAAATTGTTCTAGTGTATATGTCGGGTTAACAGCGAAATAATCAAATACTAGTCTGGCATGCCCAATCTCCCTATCACGCTCGACTACCCGATGTTTTTGGGATCTAGACCTCGGTGCTCTATGTGATGTTTCATCTGATGGCTCATCTTCTAGGAGATGCTCAATCACCGGTGTAAAGAATTGTGATCTTTGAGACAAAGCTCTAAAATCATGTAGCTCAATCAGTATATCTGAAGGATCCATATCACTTCTTCGTATGAATCTCAAGCACATACTTCATTCTTAAATAATGAATGTGGAAAGGGAGTTAGTTAGTATAAAGAAGTTTGAATGGTAGTTGATGGTTGAATGATAGATGGATCGGGTGGTTGATGTGTGGTAGGTTGAAGTTTGAATGGTAGTTGATAGATCCTTTGAACAAAGTTTGGAGATTCTAGTATAAGGAATTAGTTGATGGGACTAAATATATTGATTTAAAACAAAAAATCAATGAGATAAAAGTTTCAAATATCTATTCAAATTCCTCTTAATATCATCATCCTAATATAACAAAACATCCAGTTTATACAAATGACAATCAAGAAACATCATCAAAAACACCAAAATATCCAAAACGTAAACCACAAATTCATACGTAAATAATATGAAAGAAAAATTAGTGATCATCACCACCCAAGTTTACCGTAGGTTAACTCGTATGTAGATTAGGCGTGGTATTGCATCCGGAATGAACCCGGGTGAATGCCTCATTATATGCACGCAATTGTATCTCATTCAACTTGCTTGTATCCATCTCGATCAACTTCATCAACTCACGACCAGAGATAATTGAATTGTAATTTTCAAATAGATCATTTTGTCGATATATTTTGGAGTTCTGGTCAACCAAGAGCTTTTCATTAGAAGCAAATAAATCTTTCTTTTATGTGCTAATTGTTCAAATACTACTATCTTTCGTTGCATTTCGTAATCGCTTTGCTGCCTTTTGTCCCATGGGTCTTCCTTCAGTTGGGTTGGAAGGAACATCGGTGGCCATTTGTGATGATTGAACGGAAGATCCAAGCGGCCTCGAACTACTCGTTTGATTAGGTGTTCGTTCATTCGAAACTCCGTTGTCTGCAACCTATGTTAACAACAAAAATGTCAATTAAGTGAACATCATAATACAAGCTTCAAGTGTCCAAATACAAACATAATAACACTAGTTCTATAGTTATTTCAAATTTAAAATATCTCATTTACTCAATGATCGAGCTATGATATGACTTATTACCGTCTTCCATTTGGGTTAATCTGGTAGAACCTTCCAAGCTTTCANCTCTACCCACTACCCACTACCCATACAACTACACATGGAAAAATGATGCAGCCGAGAAAGATATTAACATAATGAAATTACAATTGTAATGAAAACATCTTGTGGGTTAGCTACTTAGCCCAATTCAATACATGAACTTTACGTGGATCGGCCCGTCGACCACTCAAGTACGTGGGCTAGCTCGATCTGAACCGTTGGTTGAGGCTCATGGCTCGACTCATACTCATAGCCTTTTTGGGCCTTGACCCATGAGCTTTACTGACTCAATCCTTAAGTTTTAAAATAGTACGATTTAGTGCGGTGAAATTTGATCCCAATTTTTATTAAATTCAAACTTTTTCAAATATAGCAAATTTATCTCAAAATTGTACAATTAATTTATTTTATTCACACATGATTGTAGAATTTAAATATAAAATAAAAACAATCATATTTACATTGAGTAATAAAAATTCCAAATTTCATATGTTTCACTTGCATTCCTATGCATATGTTTAACATTAAATCACAGAATTAATCAGTCAAAATATTGTAAGCATATATCCTTGAACACTATGATTAGTCTTGTTATTAATTATCTTACCTGGTTTATCTAACTTATTTTAAAATTCAGACTTGGTTCACAATTTCATAGTTTATTATTTCATTTGACACCGATTACATTTGGACAATGTAACTTCAATATTTCGTGTGTCACTTGTCTAAGAGTTTGTTCACAATATTTCGATTAATATATGCATTATTTTGTCTTTAGAAACACCAATGTGCATTTCTAAACCCTACAATTGGCCCATATAACTAACAAATAAGGGTATCTATAATCATGTCGTCATGACATTTGTTTCTCTCTTTCTACATCATTTTTTTTCACATCAGCATTTTTTTTCTTAAAAACTAATTTAATATTTAAATAAATCAACTTTCCTTTCATTATTACATCCTTGTCCGGACACTTAACTTTTATTATACTATATTTTCTATTTTAATGAGTTATTAAAAAACCAAATGATGATAAATCCGAAAACTTTTATTCATTGACATTAAAATACCACATAAACGAATAATGAAACAAACAACATCCAATTACCTTACGTAATAAAGTTCATCCAGTGCCATGATAAATGGTCCAAATATGTTTTACCAAATCATTTTTAAGACGACGACGAACTCTAGCTTCTCTTGAACCCACAGAACGTGCGAGATATGCTTAAAATGACGCATTGTCGTGCGAATCATGGTCGGGTAATACTTCAATGCTCTCAGCATGTTCGGATAAAACTGGACCTGGAGTTGGAACATGACTACTATCTTCAACAATCATATTATACAAGATAATACAAACATACATGATATCCGATAAAGTTTGTTCATCTCATACATATCAAGAGGAAGTGAAGATACCAAATCTAGCTTATAACGCAGCAAAAGTCCTATCCATATCCCTTGCACTCTCATGACGGGCAGCAAAGATTCTCGCTTTCTTAATTTGAGGTAGAGTAATCGATTTTACAAAAACTGGTCATTATGGATATATCTCATCGGCCAAATAGTAACTCATGTTGTACAAATTACCATTGACTGTAAACTCAACTTTGGGGCCAATGCTTCGGTGCAAGTCATCAAATAATGTGTATTGACTAATAACGTTGAAGTCATTATTTGCACCAGGTATCCAAAAAAAGAATGTCAGATCCAAGTATCTGCAGAAACAACTGTTTCTAGAACTAGGGTCAAGAAACCTTTATCACCTCGCAAATATTGACAATGTCAAGCTACAGAATTATTTTTTCCTTCTACAACGCATACAATCAATACTTCTCAGCATACCTAGAAATCCTTACTCTTCTCCCCAAGCAAGCAAACGTTGAATATCCTCTTCTATCGGACGTCTCATATACCTTTCTTGAAATGAGATACGTATAGCCGACGCAAAAAAACGGAGACATTTTAGTGTGTAGTCCCGCCAATACGAACATATTCATCATAAACATCGGCACAACAACCGAAAGCCAACATTCGCATCGCAGCCGTACATTTTTGTAGCGTTGATAAAAATGAACGACCAGTGGCATCAACACTATCAAGAAAATAAGGATTAGCCTCACAAACAACAGCGACTATGCGCTCGAATAATGAGCGAGACATCCTGAATCGACGTTCAAATTGTTCTAGTGTATATGTCGGGTTAACATCGAAATAATCAGCTACTAGTCTGGCATGCCCAATCTCCCGATCACGCTCGACTACCCGACGTTTTTGGGATCTAGACCTCGGTGTTCTGTGTGATGTTTCATCTGATGGCTCATCTTCTATGAGATGCTCAATCACCGGTGTAAAGAATTGTGATCTTTGAGACAAAGCTCTAAAATCATGTAGCCCAATCAGTATATCTGAAGGATCTATATCACTTCTTCGTATGAATTTTAAGCACATACTTCATTCTTAAATAATGAATGTGGAAAGGGAGTTAGTTAGCATAAAGAAGTTTGAATGGTAGTTGATGGTTGAATGATAGATGGATCGGGTGGTTGATGTGTGGTAGGTTGAAGTTTGAATGGTAGTTGATAGGTCCTTTGAACGAAGTTTCGAGATTCTAGTATGAGGAATTAGTTGACGGGACTAAATATATTGATTTTAAACAAAAAATCAATGAGATAAAAGCTTCAAATATCTATTTAAATTCCTCTTAATATCATCGTCCTAATATAACAAAACATCCAGTTTATACAAATGACAACCAAGAAACATCATCAAAAACACCAAAATACCCAAAACGTAAACCACAAATTCATATGCAAATTATATGAAAGAAAAATTAGTGATCATCACCACCCAAGTTTACCGTAGGTTAACTCGTATGTAGATTAGGCGTGGTAGTGCATCCGGAAAGAACCCAGGTGAATGCTTCATTATATGCACGCAATTGTATCTCATTCAACTTGCTTGTATCCATCTCGATCAACTTCATCAACTCACGACCAGAGATAATTGAATTGTAATTTTCAAATAGATCATTTTGTCGATCTATTTTGGAGTTCTGGTCAACCAAGAGCTTTTCATAAGAAGCAAATAATTCTTTCTTTTATGTGTTAATTGTTCAAATACTGCTATCTTTCGTTGCATTTCGTAATCGCTTTGCTGCCTTTTGTCCCATGGGTCTTCCTTCAGTTGGGTTGGAAGGAACATCGGTGGGCATTTGTGATGATTGAACGGAGGATCCAAGCGGCCTCGAACTACTCGTTTGATTAGGTGTTCGTTCATTCGAAACTCCGTTGTCTGCAACCTATGTTAACAACAAAAATGTCAATTAAGTGAACATCATAATACAAGCTTAAAGTGTCCAAATATAAACATAATAACACTAGTTCTATAGTTATTTCGAATTTAAAATATCTCATTTACTCAATGATCGAGCTATGATATGACTTATTACCGTCTTCCATTTGGGTTAATCTCGTAGAACCTTCCAAGCTTTCACATAAGTGAACGGTTTTTTAATTGCCTTATGATACAACTTCCAATGCTTGATCCACATAGCGTAGTTATTGTAACCACTTGGATGCAGACGATGTATTCTAGTATACTTACCACAAAATTATTTAACATCTTTGCTAATGTTGCGCCATTTTTTTCTCAAAGCCTCGGAATCACGAATTCTGGAATTCGTGGTACCTGAACTTATACATTTACGATAGTATGCATTTACCCCTTTCAAAATGAATCTACTTTTTGTGAATTTTCAGTCACTGAGTCCACAGACGTGTTGAGCCATACTAAAAGCTCAACTTTATAGTCATTTCATCTTTGAGAAGTCCTCATACAACACCTAAGGGAAACAAACATAATGAGATTTGATCAAAATTAAAGAATTCAAATGTTAAAGAGTGATTAAACAAATGCTAAAAACTGTCATTTGATCTCGTTCAAGATTAGCTTATGGTTCAACTTTCTTACTATTTTCTATTTCTTTTTTTTGTGAACATAAGGATAATGAACATAATTTTCACTAAATTTTTTCTCAAATGCAATATAAAAAGCTCTTTTTGAAACAGCATGCACAACAATTTGTTAATGTTAAAATTAATATATTCATAAATTACATAAGTAACTAATGAAAAAAATCTAATTACACTTAAAATATTCATACCCAATATCATAATTATGCAGAAAACTCTACAGAGTTATAATTCTGAACTAAATAACACTTTGACAAAAAATGGAATTAAAAATAATGTAGGAATGGTAAAACCTCAGTAAGTGAAATGAAAATAGACACTCTAACCATGTAAAAACCATCATAAGTTGCAAGTTATAAGATATTCATACATAAACAATAGATTACCATAAAACCCAACACGATAATTATAACAGACAAAGTAAGTATTGTAAACACAATAATAAAAAAATAAGTATAGCCGACTAAAGAAATAATAAAAGTTTTAACAATAAGTATTTTATGTGAAATTACCATTTATCGATCGATATATCGGTCATACTTTCCGAATCGGAAGATATACTTCCATATCGATCGATATGTAAAATTACGATATAAAAATATAGACCGATATTCGAAACTATAACTCAATACCGTCATATCTATCAATATAAAAATATATATTCTGATTCATAGATTATGAACGATATATCAATTAGTACCCGATATTTTACATGTCGGTCGATATAATATTTTAGTAATATTATTATATTGTAATTTAATTTATTATATATTTTTAATTAATATATATATATATATAATATAAATTATTTGATTTAATTTTATTAAAATATATAAACGTATGTTATTTAGCAAATATGTTATAAAAATAGACTATTTTACAAAACATTTATCAAAATAAGTTATTTTGGAAACAAATTTTTGGTATATGGCTATTGTGCAAGATTCCCCATCGGAAGTTTGTGATTAAAAAAAGCATAAAAACATAAAATCAAATTTATTAAATAATAAAAATTTTAGGTAAATCATAAAAATTGAATGGGAAACAGCTAATTTAAAGGCTGGTCTGGTTTCTGTGCTTTCCCACCAAAAGCCGGTCAAAAGGGCGGCGAGATTATCGACGTCTGCGCGCCAACCCCGCCAAAATATTTTAATCAAATTATTTCAATTTTCATTATTCATATCTTTTTAATTTAATTTATTAGATCGAATTGGAGATTTTTCAATTCAATTAAACTGATATGAACCGTTATTCGAATTTTAATAAACTATAAATATTTTAAAATGTCCTAAAAAAATTATCAGTTCACTATACGCATTCCAATTGACGGTTTTAAAATAATTTGGTAAATTAATTTTTAAAAATAACCCAAAAAGAAAAAGATTTGATATTATTATATGGGTAAGACAAATAAGATTTCACACTATTAATGATTTAACAATTTGATATTAAAAGTATGTTAAAATTACACCCGTTACACTATCCGAACAATTCGTAAATAATATGTGTTCGGTTCGCATATCATCGTATTCGCTCGTTTGAATAAAAATATGAATTTTATAATTTGAATATTATGTTTTTTTCGTTTATAATTTGAACGAACATGAACATTTTTGTAAACAAATTCGAACGTTCGTTAACAAATATATTATTTAAATTAATTTTTATTGTAATAGATTATTATACTATGTTGTTAGTCAGGTAGTCTTATTCTTTGTTTTGTAAAAGAAAATTGTTTGATTATTTATTCGGTATATTTATTTTTTTTGTTAAACAAAAAAAATTGATTTTTTTAGTGAAGTTTGTACAAATAGTACAAACATATTTGAATAAATCGTACGAACAATTTTCGAATAAGATATTTGAATGAAAATTGAACATTCACTTAATAATTTAAACAATGTTCGAAAATATTTTCACATTCAAATAAAATATTAACGAACATAAATACGTTAGAATAAAAATATGAACGAATATAAACATTTAAAAAAAATTCTCAATTTAAATACGTTAGAACGAATATAAATACGTTAGAGATCATTAAAATAGAAGAACTCTCAATTTTAACTCTCAAGTTAAAATTAAAGAAAAGATTCCTTGTTGACTGATTCAGGATGACGTGTATCAAGATTAGATTTCGATATTCTCAAATTTTTAATATAATTTCGAAGATAATTTTTCTGATTTTAGAAATTTTGAAAATAAAAATTATTTAGAAGAATAAAAATACCTTCAAAATTCGATCCAAATTTAACTATTAACAAATTAGGGCATTAAATCATCTTATTTTCTTAATAATGAATTTAATAGATTTGTTTTGTAAATCCAATATTACCTAAAAAATATTAATATTATATAAATATTTTTGAAATTTTATGTGCATTTATCATAAATATTAATCATATATATTGATAAATATTAATACTAATAAAACAAATAACAATTGACGCATTAGTAAAATATCTTCTTATAAAATATTTAAACTAGACACTAATCCAAATCTCTGGGGGTTACAACCAAAACAACTCCCCCAGAACACTTCATAACTTTAATTTATTAATTCCATCGTCGGAATTCAGAACTCCGGCGAACAGCGGAATCAAACAACAATCTGGCCGGCCGTCACTTTCGCATTTTCGTCTGTTATTATATTCTTATTGTCTCCACTCACCATGACTACGGAGACAAGACTGTCCTAAACTTGACTAATACACCACCAATAGCAAACTTCTATTATCCTTAAACATGAATGCTTTATTACCAGCACAACCCACAAAAGAATCGATTTGATAGGAGTTCCGTTTAGTAAGACCAGTCGTGCGGCAGCCGGAGTTCCTGGTTTGACATCGCCGGAGCTGAGAACTTCCGGAGATTCGGTATCATAGGCTTGCTGTTAACCCGTGTGTAATAAGGAGCGTCTTCAGGGAGAAAGCCAACTGAAGAAGATGAAATCAGGAGAAGGAGGAATTAGTTCTGAAATTCTGAGCAATTACGATTATTACAGAAATGACAAAGACTGATGCTAGCTAGAAAAAGGAATAACTCAAAGACCCATGTGATAAGTTAGCCCATGTAATAACTCAGCATTAATGGCGGAATGATGTTGAAAAGTGGAGCAGAAACAGAACCATTAAAATTAATAATTTCATATTATTTGATAGAGCAGTTAATGACCTGGTTTCCTGCGAGTTTCAGCGGGGTTGGACCCAATACGGCGAGGCAGGAAAACACCTGTTCCGTTGCGTTCTTTTTTCAGACCATTTTCACCAAGAAAAACAGTTGCCATTGCGTTAACTGGTTGATTTGAGTTCACACGGCGTTGAGGGATGGATTGTTGTAAACTAGGCCAGGTTTCTGGTAGTTTTACGAACGGTGATGTTCTAGCAACGTTTTGGAAGTGAAACTCCGATGTCGTGTTTGCCGGGGCAACTTTTCTCATCATCTGGTTCTGCTGTTGCTTCATCCGCTGAAACTGCAAAGATGAAGAGAAATTAAGATATGGAGAAGATGAACCCTCAATTAAAAATGGAAAGTTGTAACGGCAAACAAACATGAGCAGTTTGAAGTTGCAGATAAGCGAGGCGAGCTTCGTTTTGCGATTTATAAGGGTGGAACGGAGAAACTGGACAGTTAACCCTCAACGGCGGCAGTTTTTGTTGCTGTTGATGAAATTTATGAGACTGGATCGTGGCTAATTCCTCAACCATTTTCATTTTAGAAACTTCCTCTGCCGCAGCATAGAGCAAATCCCACCCAACGGCGGTTTTAGCCTCGGTTGGTGAAGGAGCGTTACTAAAGCAGTAACCGGCAAGTGCAGATTGAGGAGATCCGTACATATTCCGGCCCTAAAAACAAAAAGAAATAATTAAGAAAACGGCAAAGAGAGAAGTAACCAGAAAACAAATAGAGGAATTCCAAACCTTGGCTGGATAATCCAATGCCGTCTTCTTCAAATTCCGAGTAATCCCTGAAATAAAGTCGTCTTCATCGCTCTCAGTTTCAGTAGACCCATTAGGAGACTTAACAGGCGAACACAGACCCGAATTGAACCCAGAATTAAACCCAAACCCATAAGAAATCCCACCTCGACCATTATCCAAAAAATGCTCAGTTTTATAATCCATCAAAAGGTCATCGTCGGTGAGAAACTCCGACGGCAACCAGAACTCGTCGTGATCAAGCTTCTGCGACATAATGGTAAGTTAAGAAGATGGGTATGGCAAATTATGGGTGTTTTTATAAAGGAGAAAGGGTTGCTGTTAGTTGAAGGCAGAATTATGGGTTAGCAATGGAAAGATCTGAAAAGGACCAAAGAGGAAACAGATAAAGAAAGAAGAAGATGAAGAATGGAAGAATAGAGGGAGCGTGGAAGAAAGAGAGTGCTGGCTGCAACTATAAAAAATACTGGGAGTTTGTTTCACAAATGAGGAAAGCTGTAAAAGACATAACTCCGGCCCACCCACGAAGACGGCGAGTGGGTAAAACGCGTGACAGCCAAAATACAGTGCTTTTCAAAATTTAGGGTTCCCATTCATAATTCAAAATTGAAATATAAAATAAATTCTATTTAAATTTCGATATCAATTAGGTAACCCATAAATTTATAACACTGGCAATTTCAAGTTTAACTATAAATTAAATTCAAATTTCAAAATATATTGACTAAAATAATATATTAAACCACTCATATTGGTAATCATCATTCATCAATAACGTCTGGTAATCAATTAAAAGATATAACTTTCTTAGTTAAATTGTTGAACATAAAAATAAAACATATAAGTTAATCCAATAAATGTTTTATTTCATATATACAAGTATTATGAAAATATAGATATTTATTTTGTTTTTATTAAATTAAACATCTTAAGAAAATCTATGTTTCCACCTACCTTATTAAATAGGTTTTGTCTATCATACGGGAGAGTTTTAGATTCAAGTATTGGTACGAATAGTAAGTGATGAAGGCTCCGTGATCGGGCACCCCGTAATGGGCGAGGCCCAATCATATTGAGCCGACTCATATGACAATGAACGAACTTGACTGGCACAGATCCCTTGGATTGACTCATTTGAAATAATCAGTCCGAAGGTCCAATGATGTTTTCAAGACCGAAGATGGAGTTATGCGTAATTGAAAATATCCGAGGACAGACTTCTTGGATCGGTCCAAAACAGTTACATTCCACGTGTCCCACGCTCAAGGCATCTCCATGCGTTCCGCACTTCAGACCTGCTCAAGCCGTTTGCACTTCCGGTCCAACCACGTTTTCCAGCATGAAAAAACGACATTGTCAGATTCGTTAGAGGGCGTGATCTACACGCGTTTCACCCTCTATAAATACATAATTAAATGATAAGCTCAATAGGACCTTTTGGACGCGCAAGGACAGGTTGTTACTCTGCCGGTTATCCCTCTTGCGTTTTCTTATTTTCCCTCGTCATTTTCATAAGTCTTATGTTTGTAATATGAACTGTACTATCATTGAATCATCTAAAAGCGTTTTATGCTCTTAGTCATGCGATTTTTTCCATTTTTTAAGGGTTTTCCACTCTAAAATTCGATATGTTGATTGTTTTTATCTTTTCTAATCGTTTCCCCGTTTTAAACAAATTCAAACTGTGTTCGCTTATTACGATCTGGACGACTGTTGATACCCCTGGTCTTTTGATCACAAAAGTATGGTAAAAATTATCGGTTTCACTTTTCTATTCAAACAATAATAATTTCTTCTTATTCTATTTTGTTATTAGTTTTATGGCTAGTATGTTTACATTTAGTATCTTATTTATTTAAGTATTTTGACATCAATGTTTATGTATAACATATTTATTTTACTAATAATTAAATTAAGTTACCCACAACAATGTAAATGAACCAAAATTTAAAAATAAATGACATCTCTAAAATAATGTAAATAATTAAAAAAATAAAAATTGTAAGTATTGGATATTATTGTAAGGATGAAAGGAAATGTGTTATTTATAAATATTTATATTAGTATTAAATAAATAGAAAAATGATATGTATATTTAATAAAAAAATTAAAAAGTTTTCGAGCTCCCACTGCTCCTTGGAGATTACCTAAAGAAGAAATCCAGTATATTTAATAAACTTTAACAAGCTATTATGTTTGAACAAATTACTCATAAAATCTAACGAGTTAATAAGTTTAAACTTGCAAATTGTTATTAACGGAACATACTTTGTTATTGGAGTTAGAATTTGATCAAAATAACGATAAAATGATATAAATAACTGAAATTTTAAATGTAAATATTATTTAAAAAATTAAAACAAATTATTATATTATATATAAATATAATTTAAGATACAAATTTGATTATATGTGAATTATAAAAGCACGTACAACAATGTTTGGAGAAACAGTTGTAGCCTAATACGCTTAACCGGTTGGCATGGCATGTGAGGGTGGTGGTGGTGGTCAGTACGTGTGGGGGCCACATTGGTAATGGGACCCACTTTACACAATCCTTATCTCTCCACGTGGCAGATATGCTTTCAACTTCACGTTACCTCCGCCGTGTCAGCTTCTGGTTTGCTCTATTTTGTATATGTTTTACTTTTATTGACGATTTTACCCTCGTCTGTCGCCGTAATTTGCGGTTTTATCATCCCACTCTTTTGTGGGGCCTGGCCACCTTTGACTGCTTTCAGTTCAAGGCACCGCCACTGGATTTATTTCATTTTAATAAAATAAAATTGTAATTTTTTAATTTTTATTAATTAACTATATTTGTTATTTTTAATAGATGCAGGTATTTTAATAAATAGAATCACAAATTGTACTTATTTCAAACCTTATATTATCATTTATTTTCAAAATCAAATACTAAAATATTACATGTATTTGATCAATATTTTCTTATGGATTATAATTCCATTTTAGTCTAGACATGAATATATATAACATGTTACCAAATTTTATAATAATTTTTATTTACAAAATTATTAATCTTATCCGTTACAAAAAAACTCAAATTCTACCCGAAATCCCAATATTGGCTTTCATAAATAAAATTAAAATATGATATTATATTTGATATAGCGTAACCATAAACAAATTTTGTATTTAATTCATAGATTTTTTTTGCATGTTTGAGCACCCTTGATCAAATTTGTATTAATTTTAATACATTCCTTTCATATATATCATTAAAAATATGTAATAATTTCAATTTTACATACTAAGACATAATTTGATGATCGAAATATCCAACATAATAATTATATATTGGTCTCTTTGTCTTAATAATACCCTCGCAAATCCCAAGGGCAAAGGAATCCAAAGCAGATCCCAGTGGCGGCAATTCAGCGGCGCGTGTTTCTTTTGTCGGAATAGAAACGGTGCCGTTTGGATAAAACTTTTCCCGCCATTTATTCCCGCCGGACTCCAGATTTTTTCTCAATTGCATTTTATAATATTTATTACCCAGCCCCCAGACTAGCCGAATATTAATGAACATGCCCTTATTCATAATAATGATATAAAACAAACAAATATATTTAACATTATTGTAACAATAATAATATTATTAATGAATTATAAATATAGTGATCTGTCAAGCACTTGCCCACACCAGCCGTACGTATTTAATTTACATTGGCTTGGGATTGCCGCGATTAACGAAAGTGGGCCTTTACGGTTGCGTGAACATTACAATTTACTTATTTTAATTAATTAATTTTATACTTTTTGTATTCCAGCTCATTTTTTTTAATTTTATTTTATAAATTTGAATATTACGATCTAACGGCTAGAAATATAGGATGATATTTCACTGTCCGATGCTACAGCATTTTCATCATTATCGAAGTCGCTTGCGGTGGAGTTGTCACTCTGCAGCCAACGAGTGATAGTCAAAGGGCCATTTAATTATTTATTCAAAATATTCAATATAATTTTAATATTACATAAAAAAAGTAATGACATTAAGGGCTAATTTTATCTCTCATACTTCTTAATTTNAAAAAATTAAAAAATCCAGCCCGGTTTCCGTTAGCGTTTGAATTTTTTTTTTTAAAAAAAATTAATTTAAAACAGTAGCCCGGTTTCCGTTTAACAGAAACCGGGCTACGATTTTAAAAATAAAAAAAAAATTGTATAGCCCGGTTTCCACTGCTACAGAAACCGGGCTACTCACACGTCCATCACTGCTATTTTATTGAAATGACCGTTTTCAGTGATATTTAAAAAAAAAAAAAATTTTCAGTAAATTTTTTTTTTTTTCGATTCTCACCGTGATATGTGGGCCAAAAAACTCTGTGAGGGTGGTGGTGGTCAGTACGTGTGGGGGCCACATTGGTAATGGGACCCACTTTACACAATTCTTATCTCTCCACGTGGCAGATATGCTTTCAACTTCACGTTACCTCCGCCGTGTCAGCTTCTGGTTTGCTCTATTTTGTATATATTTTACTTTTATTGACGATTTTACCCTCGTCTGTCGCCGTAATTTGCGGTTTTATCATCCCACTCTTTTGTGGGGCCGGCCACCTTTTGACTGCTTTCAGTTCAAGGCACCGCCACTGGATTTATTTCATTTTAATAAAATAAAATTGTAATTTTTTAATTTTTATTAATTAACTATATTTGTTAATTTTAATAGATGCAGGTATTTTAATAAATAGAATCACAAATTGTACTTATTTCAAACCTTATATTATCATTTTTTTCAAAATCAAATACTGAAATATTACATGTATTTGATCAATATTTTCTTATGGATTATAATTCCATTTTAGTCTATACATGAATATATATAACATGTTACCAAATTTTATAATATTTTTTATTTACAAAATTATTAATCTTATCCATTACAAAAAAACTCAAATTCTACCCGAAATCCCAATAATTGCTTTAATAAATAAAATTAAAGTATGATATGATATTTGATATAGCGCAACCATAAACAAATTTTGTATTTAATTCATAGATTTTTTTTGCATGTTTGAGCACCCCTTGATCAAATTTATATTAATTTTAATACATTCCTTTCATATATATCATTAAAAATATGTAATAATTTCAATTTTACATACTAAGACATAATTTGATGATCGAAATATCCAACATAATAATTATATATTGGTCTCTTTGTCTTAATAATACCCTCGCAAATCCCAAGGGCAAAGGAATCCAAAGCAGATCCCAGTGGCGGCAATTCAGCGGCGCGTGTTTCTTTTGTCGGAATAGAAACGGTGCCGTTTGGATAAAACTTTTCCCGCCATTTATTCCCGCCGGACTCCAGATTTTTTCTCAATTGCATTTTATAATATTTATTACCCAGCCCCCAGACTAGCCGAATATTAATGAACATGCCCTTATTCATAATAATGATATAAAACAAACAAATATATTTAACATTATTGTAACAATAATAATATTATTAATGAATTATAAATATAGTGATCTGTCAAGCACTTGCCCACATCAGCCGTACGTATTTAATTTACATTGGCTTGGGATTGCCGCGATTAACGAAAGTGGGCCTTTACGGTTGCGTGAACATTACAATTTACTTATTTTAATTAATTAATTTTATACTTTTTGTATTCCAGCTCATTTTTTTTAATTTTATTTTATAAATTTGAATATTACGATCTAACGGCTAGAAATATAGGATGATATTTCACTGTCCGATGCTACAGCATTTTCATCATTATCGAAGTCGCTTGCGGTGGAGTTGTCACTCTGAAGCCAACGAGTGATAGTCAAAGGGCCATTTAATTATTTATTCAAAATATTCAATATAATTTTAATATTACATAAAAAAAGTAATGACATTAAGGGCTAATTTTATCTCTCATACTTCTTAATTTTGGTATATATATTTTTTAAAGTTTATTAAAAATAAAAATTTTATTTTATTTTTGGAAATCATTAGAGATAAAAGAACAAAGATTAAGTATGTGAAATTAAAGTTTGAATATCAAATTTTACGAACATTTAGGAAACAATCACACGATTCTATGATACTTTAATGTATATTGATAAATATATAATAATATTATTGGTTCAATAACTTTAAATGATTTTCAATGTTTGTTTCCTTAAGAATTCTAATTTGATTTGGGGATGACAAGACAACTCTCAAAATGCTTTCAGGCCTACATCATGTTAAATAATTATTACAAGTAATAACTAATAATCATTTTATCAAAAAATAATTTAATTTATTCTGTAAATATCAAAATACACTTGAAGGCCAATATTAAACAATTTATATGGACCAAGCCCAAATTCAGACAATTTGGCCCAATAATGATCACAGCTCTAGGCTTTCATTAAAACGGATCCATATTTATTATTTATTATATTAAAAATAGTATCAATATATATATTTCGTGAAACAAAATTAAAAAAACCAATGAAAATAAAAGATAAAATATTTAGATAATTTTTGTGAATGAGATATTGTAGAGTTTGTGGATTACAATCTAGACTCAAATTGTTATCAGAATTTGAAATATTAAAATACCATATACCAAGTAAAAGATTGCATCTTGTATATTCCATCGTACTCGGACTATTATGCGATTCTTCGAATTTTATTTGGCCTTTTTTGTCTTAAGGTAGTTGGATAAACACATAAGAAAACGCCAAATGATTCGTTATAGTTGGATAGGCATGGGGGCCTCTATGATTCTCCAAGTTTACCTATATTTTCAAATGAGTGATGTTTGTTATTGATTCTTAAACTTTATAATAATGTAAAGGCGGTGCTCCTAAAGTTTATAAAGTGCATACAAAACCCCCCCGAAGTTGATATAATGTGCGCGGCTGACCCATAAACTTTTAAATGTTGTAAACAATGTGTCCTCAAAGTTTAAGAATTGCGTGGTTGGCCTCCAAACTTCCAAAACCGTTTATATTTGACTCTTATACTCGTTAATATTTTAAACGTCCACATAGTTTATATTTGACCCATTAACATTGAAAAGATATTATTACTTTATTTCCAAACTTTGAAAATTTTTAAAATAACGCATAAAAATCAAAACTACTTATACGAAAAAAGATGAAAAATCGCTACTATTCACTCGAGGGTCATTCTTGAACGGTTTTGAAACTTCGGGGGCTTCTCATACAATTTACAAACGTTGGGGGCATTGTCTTTACACTACTTTAAACATAATGGGTTAATTACATAATTTTTTCATTTTCAAATTGATTTTTTAAATCAAACTTCAGTTAATCAATATAAAACAAATATCAACATCACTTATAGATAAGAAATAATCAATACTAAATAAATAAATTACATAAAATTTATTGAATTTTTTCCCTATCAACAATAATATGTATTCTATATAAACTGAAAATTTAAGCGTATTTGGCATCGAAACGTGAAATTTGTGTTGTGAGCTCCTAAACTTACTTTGACTCAAGACGGATAATATGATACTTGTCGAAAATTGATATTAATCCGAGAGAGACAATCATAACATAATAATCTCAATTTACATATTAGTCAAATCTATTCTTATCCATATGACTAATTAGATATCTTATTCAACATAGGGGGTGTCAAATGGATATTTATCCATTATTTCTATTCTTATAGAAATAAAAAAAAAATTGATGGAAATATGAAAATATATAGAGCGAAAAGACAAATGTTTTAAGTTATTTGGAGTTTTGTGGTGACAATAAAGAGGATTTAATGATTCTATAACCACTTTGAAATGAGATATTTTGTAAATGGAATAATTCACCTTATCCGCAATCAATATTCTTTTGCACATATGGTCATGGGTTTCATTCCGGTCTAGTCAAATTCATGGCAGGTCTGTCCGATCGTGGTCGACTATGAAAGTAGGATCATCATCCATCGACCATGGCAGTGACATCATCATCGATCATTATAGTAGAATAATGGTCGATCGGGGTCGACTAGGGCTGCACGATCGTGGTCAACCGAGGCGTCAACCATACCAGTGGTATCATCATCCGTCGATCATACCCATGTATATCCAAATTCGAATTTATTCGTTGTCAAAGCCATACATTTTTATATTTTCATATCGAAAAAAAAAGAAATTTACGCAAAAAATATATTAAATATTAATATAAAACAATTGATAACATCATCTTAAAAATTAACAAAAATAACATCAAATCTATCAAGAAGTGGTTTCTCACCATGATCATAAATATACATTATTCTATATTTTCATACAAATAGTATCATCAAACATATTCTTTCAAAAAATACTTAATGAATAAAAATTAACATTAATAATAATACTAATAACTAATCCATTCATATCTAATAGCGTTCCAAATCTAATTTAATTATAAGCAAAACCGACCCACATAACATCGAGTCTAAAAAATTCAGCACCTTATAAATATAATCAATCAACTCTCCAACAAATGTAAGATAAATTTAATCGAAAATCATTGAATTGATGTTATATAGAATCTATTACAATGTGATTTCCTTAGTACACTTTATTTGTAAGAAATTAAATTGTGTTCCCTTCTTAGGAAATTAAAATGCCAAGACACCATTATGAAAGTATAAACTATAAATGTTCAAGAACAAGCATATGATACATAGTGGTCCATTACACGTTAGCAATGTCGTAAAACAACTCTACTTATTATAACTATATGTTGTGTTGATTTTCATCGTACATTCTAACAATGACCTTCAATTTTTGCAAACAAAAAAGGTGTCAATATATCATAAAACATAATAATTAAATAAAATATATACTTACCACGGTTATAGAATCCTAATAGTAAAGGGATCCTACAAACAAAATCAATATATTAATCATACAACTATTTAGCACAAGCATATACACGTATACGTACATATACAAATCCCTACAATACATCATGTATAAATGATTTTCTTCCATAAACACGACAAAAGATCAATAAAAGATGATGAGTATACGATAAAGATCAATACAAGTCGATTTCAACTCATATACTAATAACGATAATGATTAAAAGACGATCGTTATAAACTTAATCAATCTTATATGATAAAAATGTCATAACCAATCTTAATATAAAAAAATACATACCCTGCCACCAGTTTCCTCTTGAAGCAGTGGCCTGGTCATCTTCACCATTATCGTTTTCCACCTGTAAAACATTTGTATTAAAAAACTTATTTTTCTCCACTTACCCTAATTCAATAAATTATCGCTATAATCATATTGTTAAAGTTTTGATTATCCAAATATCCATCATTTGACAAATGAGATACTCAAAATAAAAAAAAATTGATCCAAAAAAATTCATTTTGAATCTTAATTTATCCTAAACGTCAAATATTTAATAAATTTGATTATCCAAGTGTGTAATATTTTTCAAATGAGATAATCAAAATAACCAAATTGATCCTAAAAATTTGATTTTGGATATTAATAAACCAAATTTGATTGTTCAAATTTGCGTGCTCGGATATAACGTATAATAGAGAGGAGACAATAGACATTATTTCAACATATTGTTTTAAAATTATAACGAAATTTGAATGTAGCGAAAAATGATCTTACTGGTTTTTGAAGTGGTGGTTTGTTGAGTGTAGTGGTTTCAGGCTGAAAGTAAACATCCTGAGCTCCATAATATATTGAAGAACAGTACTGAGATGGCTTCTCTTTTCCCTCTCTGTAAATCTCCCCTTCCATCGTCTTATTACCTACACACAAATCAACAAGAGCTTTTGCAGTACCTGATCTTTCAGTCTCACCCTCGTTTTTCTCCTTCTCCTTCTCCTTCTTCTTCTTCTTCTTCTGCTGTTGTTGTCCCCATACAGCCTGCAACCCTTCAAATGTTAAGAACTAATAACTGCATCTGCATGCACTATTAGATAAGTACCTTTTCAGGAGGAAAAATTGGAGAAGAAGCAAAGAGATGAGAAGAAGGAGATTGCTGTTTTCCTCTTTCCATATTCACAAATGGGGTAAACAAGAAGACGATACACAACAAAACCCTCTTTATATACAAAAAATAAATAGTTTCTCGATGACGTAACTGGTGTGAAGATTAAAATCAATTGACAGAAGAGGGAAAAGGGAACCACGTGAACGATCTCCGATAGAAACATAAAAAAGGGATTTTTATGGGCTGATTTCTTCCGAATTGTAAGAATCCAATTTACACGCCGTTATTTACTGTTGCCAGTCAGATTTATGGAGAATATGACACGTAGAGGGGTTAATCTACACGTGTTTCTTTTTCTTTCGAACATTCACCATTTTGCTGCCACGAATATCTACAAAGGTATATAAATTAAAAGATTTTTTTTAAAAAAAGTGAAATTGAAATTATAAATTTTAATTATTTAAAATCGATATAATAATTTTTTTAGAGTTTAATAATTAAAATTCAGAATAACTCGATTGACTGCAATAAATTTTATTTTGGTCGAACCAAAATTCACAGAAAATTTAATGTAAGAAATTATACATTGGAAATCATTAGAAATTACTGTAATGAAAGTTATGCTTTTTAAAATTCAAGTCGCAACTAGTTGCAAGAATGATAATTTAATTTAATCATTCACCATAACATAATGATTAACTTTAAAGTTATATTAAGTTGATATATTTTATTTGTAATTTTGTACGATTAAAGATGTAAATAATAAAAATTATAAATAACAAAAATGAAATTTAAGGTTGGATTAAACCCATGATTATTTTATTTTTAAAAAAAGTTTAATCATATTTGGATGGATATTGGCCATTGGGTTCTAATTATTCGTGCTAAGAAGAAAGTCCATTAAACGGTAGCCTGAACAATTAAAAAGGCCCATACAAGAAGCCCAAGTTGTTAAGAAAAAATCTGACCTCCAGTCTTGTTCACCGTCACAAATTTTCTGATCGACATTTTTCAAGAACGACTGGCAAAGTTTTGAGGTTGTCGGAGATGTCGATTCTGCATTGCTCGTTGTCAATTCCTTCAAATCAACGATGTATTTCGCCGGCAATTTCGATTTTAGGCGGTCGGTATGTCTCCCAAACGCTGTTTCTAACCAGGAAATCAGTAGACATATCTCCGGTTTACCCTAGGTACATACCAAGCAAAACAACGCCGATTCGCATGGGCGGTGGGCCTAGAACTTACCCTGGAGGAGTAACAAAGTGGCAGTGGAAGAGAATGCAGGCGAGTAAAGCAAAGCAGTTGCTTAAAGCACGTTTGGCTCGTGAACGGACTATATACGAGATGAGGAAACGATCGGAACTAAAAGCCGCTGTTTCGGAACTTGAACGGCCGTGGGAGACAGTTGAAAGACCGCCTAATTTGTTCTCCGTCAGCGCTGATGAGCAATTGAAGGTGTTAGCTGATAGGTTTCAGAAGCCTGGTGGTCTTGATTTGTGGTCTGAAAGAGACGGTCCACAGCTGTTTAGTCACGATCGTGGATCGCCCTCTGCGAGATTTATCCCTAAAGGAGTTGTTCATAGAATCAAACCGTATATGAAAATAGAAAAGTCTGAGAGTTTGGATTTTGATGAGGAAGTAGAAAATGGTGCAAGTAATAAAGAGAGAAAGGATCATAACAATGGCGGTTCCAATAGAAGATCGTATCAGAGTCATTCGACGCACACTGAAACACGAAGCCTGAATGGAAAGATTAGTGAAAAGAAACCAAGAAAAAATCATGGGGTAGCCAGGTTTAACAGTAGAGAAGGTCTGTGGAGTAGAATTCAGAAAGATGAAGATAGAAATGGAGAAATATAATTACAGAATGCAAATGAATCTAAAGATTGAGCTTCAGAATTTCTTCCCCATTGTAGAAGATGAGAACTTGCTCTAATTGCTAGTCTTCTTCTTCATTTGCTTTTCTTGTTGAATATCATGATCTACGAAACCAGAAGATCTGGTTTTTATGGAAGAAATCATCAGATTGAATTTGCTGATTTATTTCTTCTGCACCTAATCAAATCCATCAACAAGTAAAGATAAATCCTCGTCCCACATCGGAAATCAAATACTATTTATGATCATTGAAAAATGTTTTTCTAATAATGGCTTTATAACCAAACTGATCTTATTAGTCTGGGTGGTGTAGTCGGTTATCACGCTAGTCTCACACACTAGAGGTCCCCGGTTCGAACCCGGGCTCAGACAATTTAATTTTTAGTTATTTATAATTAAATCACAATTTTAGATGAAAACATATTTAAAATTGTGTTTAAAACATTTAGAAATCAATATATACTATATGGCTGGTTTTTTGGACTTTTCGCATCTCCATTTTCATATTTTAATAATAAAATAAAAAATATCTATATTTTATTCATGAAATTACAAAAATGACCTCATTATTTTCATCCAAATAAATCGAATCAGAATCATCGCGAACATTGGTTAAAGTTGAAAAAGCCCTAGGTCGTTTCACCTGAAATCGCCAAATCCATGTCCCAATTATGAACCGATGAAATCTCAGTGCATAATTCTTCGTCGCCAATGCCTATAATAGCTCGAAAATACGCAACTTTATCAGCTACATCCCTATTTTTTCAATAAACCCTTCATTTCCCCAACCCTAAACAACAAAAAATCTACAAGTATAAACAAAATCAGTACCATCACTAGGACAATTTGATATGTTTCTGCCAATAAATGGAATATCCGGCAAGGCAGTAACGTCAATGCTAGAATTTGTTCTCTTCGAATAGTCGACTCAAACTCAAAGCTTCGGAGAAGGGAAATGAGAAAATTGAAGATTTATTGTCTCTAATCATTTTACCGAAGAAGTCAAAACGACGTTAATACTTAACGGCGTCACTGTTATCTAGCAGAAAGAAATATTGAAAAATAAATACCAAAATAAACGAAGTGTTAGTGTTAGGTTGACTTCAACTTAAATAAATGAAATTTGATTTATTGTGTGAACAATAATTTTAAAAAATAATTATATTTATTCAATAGAACTATTAAATTATCTGTGATATTGAGGCTCATTACTATTTTTGTGTGAAGATTAGCCGTCTTCACAAAACATGGCCATGAACCCCTTATGCGAGATGCACTAAAATAATAATGGTTTTTTGTGTCACCATTATTTGGTTTAAATAGCCAAAGAATCTGTTATTTATAATAATTAATAATTTGTATAAAGTGTATATTGTTGTGATTTTGAGATAAAAGCATTAATGATGTTTAAATTTGAGTTATATGCTACCTCTATATTCTCAAATATTTTAAATTTTATTTATATTCATTTAAACTAAATACATTATGTATCTTTATTACATGATGTTTATGTAATTTATGATTTAAAAGTTTAAATAGTTTGATGTAATAAATAACAGTTTAATTATTGATAATACATAAAGGGCACCGAACATGTCTGGAGGACGTGCGTTGGTGCTAGTAGAAGACTAACAAGATTGAAGTTTGTTGAGTTAGTCCTCGTCCCATAGCTCATTCAATGATTTGTACTGCCCGTGTATCTCGTGAACGAATAACGAACCAGTCACAAATCTTACCTGCCAATTTCATTTTCGTATGATTCAATATCACATAACAACTTTACAATTATAGAGTTTAATAAATATACCAAATCAATTTGATGTCACTCCTTATAAACCAACAAAAGGATAATGACTTACCTGTTTGATTTGAGAGAGTTGGCCCAATAAGTCACCTGGAATAGACCAAGTAAAGATATCAAAATTCTCCTTTATCCTTGACGCATTTGTGCTTTTGGGAAGTACACTTTGTCCCTTCTCTAAACCCCAACGAAGAGCAACTTGTGCTGGAGTTTTTCCTAGCTTTTCAGCTACAGAAACCAGGACATGGTTCTGAAGAATATCGCCTTTGATCCAACCAGGTGAACCTAATGGTGAATATGCCTGTATATGAATCCAAAAGGGTCATATTAATATTCCATAACAACATGTATGATGCATTTTGACAAGTGTGTTAGCTAGCTCACAGAAAGATGAATTCCATAACACTTGCAAAATTCCCTTAGTTTTCCCTGTTGCCATGCTGGGTGGCTTTCAACTTGATTAACAGATGGAAATATACGTGCAATGCTCAATAAATCCATCAGTTTTTTCACTGAAAAATTGCTCACACCAATAGCTCGGGCTTTGCCAGAATCATAAAGTGCCTCCATAGCTTTCCATGTTCCAGGTATATCAGCAAGCATAAAGTTTTCAGGAGGAAAATTAAACCCAATGGATCCCTTCTTTAGTCGCACTGGCCAGTGAACCTGAAAAATTAACTACTTACTGCAGATTCATCGTTAATTATATTTTCAAAAGGACTAGATTTAGAGAAGAACATACTAGGTACAGATCAAGATAGTCAAGTTGCAAGTCTTCAAGTGTTTTATCCAGTGCAATAGGTGCATCTTCAGGAGAATTATCAGTACACCTGAAGGAAGTTATCAAGATAAAATTTTGGGATTATAGTATGTCTCTTGTGGCTAAATAAACCAACTAAGCAGAGGGTATAAAGATTTACCAGAGCTTTGAGGTAATAAACATATCTTCTCTCTTTACAATCCCATCTTCGAATACCTTCTTTAGAGCCAACCCAATCTATGAACAAGCATTACAATAAAGGATAATAAGATTCTCAGAGACGATTAAGCTTGAAGAAAAACAACTAAAATCATAGCATAACCTCCTTTTGATTCTTATAAGAAGAGGCACAATCAATATGGCGATATCCGATCTGCATTACAGAACAATACAGTAAGTAATTAGTTTAATATCACTAACAATTTCAAACGGATTACTTAATAATTCGAATAGTCTTTACTGAAGGAGATGTTCATCTCTCTATGACCTCAATTTATCAATCAATTACACGCAAAAGAGGAACGAGAAGCAACAGACATAAGTAGAGCGTAAGCGAAAACGACAATCAAATACTCTACTTATAGTTTCGAAACCAAAGGATACATCAAAATTATGTGTTCGAAAATAAGAGACGAAATATTGAAAACCTTGATGGCGGTTTCAAGAGCTTCGCCGACTACACCATGATCGGCCTGCCATGTACCGAGTCCGACAGAAGGAATCTTCGCTCCAGTGTTCAAAACAAAGAATCGATGTTCGTCCGCCATTTCAGAGCAGAGCTTCAGAGTGCGAGCATTGAAGTTTAGACTAGGGTTTGTTTGAAAACAGATCCAACGTCATTAAAGCTGTTAATCAATTTCTACTTCTATTATTTGAAAAAGAGAAATGAGATTTTTTTGAAGCTTTGTCTACAAATCAAAAAACAACATATTTCTTACTTCTTCTTTCTCTTTCTCATTCTAAATTGATAAATTACATTTATAACCTTAATATTTTAGGTTTTTTAGGTTGTTTTGAAACTTGAATGCGTTTATGTACTAGATTCTTCACCGCCGCTTCAGCAATCAACAACATGTTTGTAAGATGTTGCCAATAATTGTGCGTTAATCTGCTTCTGTTATGATCGATGTTATTTTTACTCGTCAAATTTCCGTGGAATTACTAATTAGAGAGCTAGGTTTTTGAAGTAGCGGCTATTTTGTGGAAAGAATCATTCATATCTTGAAATCTGTTCAGTTATTTTGTGGAAAGACATTCAAATCTTGAAATTAGTTCGTATTTTTTGAATTAATGGAACGAGTTTTCATTTCTTAAGAGCATATGCGTTTTGTAATTAGAGATCTAGGTTTTTGAAGTAATCGGCTATTTTTTTGATAGAATGAAATTTGTTCGGCTATTTTGGGGAAAATGCATTCAAATCTTAAAATCTGTTTGGTTATTTTGAAATAATGAACGTGTTACTCATTTTTTAATAGCTTATACATGAACTACTATTTATCTTTTTATATATATTTTTTTTCAAGGAAGTATATGTATCAATTTTTTGTCAAATAAATGTGAAATATTGGATGCTCGCTTGCAACTTTGATAACTTATTACTTATTCTCTACGGCTCGCTTGAATAAATATTGTTGTGTTACCATCATGTTAATATAGATGATAGAAACACATGTTTATCAAGATAATATTGGCTATGTGTTTCATTAAATTCCACAGTTAAAAAAATTCTCATATTGGTCTCAGAGACAGGGCAAGGGCTAGGCAAGAGGGGTTTAGGAGTCTTATTCCAAGATATATTGCAAGTAAGTACTGTTACTGGTTGGGCATATACTCATAAGATTACATCATTGAATTTAATTTTTCATATTAAGTTATATAGGTTTGCATATCAATTTATTCCTTATAATGTGATTTTGTTAATCACTCGAATATGGTAAAAGAGCCGATCCATATTTTGTTAATTTTTCAGACAACAAATTTTACTTCAATAGTTGCGACTTATCATGAACGTTACATGGTAAAAGAGCCGATCCATGACCGGAATTCAAGTGGGTGGTTATTATTACTATCTATGTTGAATGGTCATGAGAGTAGAGCATATAGAGACTTGCGTATGAAAACTGAAACATTTCTTCAACTTTGTGGTGTTTTGGTCAACGAATATGGATCGGTGAAAATGAAATATGTATCTGTTGATGAAGAAGTCGCTATTTTTCTTAAGATGGTTAGAACGAGAATGGGAAACAGACAATTGCAAGAATTTTTTCAAAGAGGAACAGACACAATAAACACATCATTTCATAATGTTCTAAATGCATGTACAAGGATGACCACTGTATGGGTAACAAGTCCTCATAACTACAACCAGGTACATCCACATATAGAATTAAACTCAAGATATTATCCATATTTCAAAAATTGCATTGGAGCTATAGACGGAACACATATTCAAGCTTCTTTACCTGGACATGATCGAGTCCGATTCATTGATCGAAAAGGTACCGACACAAAACATTCTTGATGCATGTGATTTCAATATGCGTTTTATATTTGTTATGGTTGGATTTGAAGGGATTGTTCATGATATTAAAATATTGTCACACTGTCTTGAGGATAAAGTCTACCATTTTCCAAAACCTCCTCCATATTTGTGTTTTATATGCATAAAATTAACGATTCAAATATTCTATGTTTTCATTGTAATTGTATTTCCTTACATATTACATTCCAGGTCTTAATTTACTTAGGGAAATACTACCTAGTTGATGCTGGATTTTCCAATACTACCGGTTATATGGCTCCATATCGTCGTGAAAGATATCATCTTCCTGACTTTGAGCGAGCGCCCGGCTATAACAGTTCAAAAGAATTATTCAACCATAGACATTCGTCTCTACGATCTGTCATTGAAAGAAAATTTGGGGTGTGGAAAAAACGATTTCATATGGTAAATGAAGTACCTCCAAACCTAAAATATCAACATCAAGTAGCTCTTGTTTCTGCAACGATGACAATACACAACTTCCTTCGCCACATTGATACTTCCGACGATGGATCTTACCTAGATGAATACAATAACGAAAATGATATTGGAAAAGATGTAGTTAATGAATATGAAAAGCGAGAAACTCTAGATGTTACAATGGAGACACTAAGAGATAGTATTTGTAACGATTTGTGGCGTGCTCATCGGGGAAAATAAAGAGTATCAAGAAATAATTTTGCTTGAATCAGTTGTCGTATTTCAATTGTGTTTCAATTTAATTTGATTGTAATATAGATGTTATTAGTTTTATGTTATATAAATTAAGAATATTTATTGTGTAATATGTAAGATGAATTTTAAACATCATTTATATTTCATAGGATAAAATTGTCATTTCTTATTTTTAATAAATATAAAGATTCTTATACCACAGACCACTACTTCATTTTAAATTTTTTTTATTAAATAAATAACTACACAGAACAGTTTACTCATTTTACATTCTCTTTTTCAACTTCATTTTCTTTCTCATTCTAAAAAAACATATATTCAATATGTGTGCAGAACACAGCTTAAGGCTTTTGTTTTTTCTTTCCCAAATTTACAGTCTGGCCATCGATGATTGGATATAGGAATGGGCTGAAACACTGGCCCATATCCAGTGAAACTGAAGTGTGGAACCGAAATTACAAAGTCGTGAATACGCTTAAGGGGCAACAAGGGGAGATGAAGAAAAACAACAGTTTTCTTCATCAGTATAAATACCTGCGGCATTTTAAAAGAAGGATCAAGCAAACTGACACACGGTGATATAAGCTGTTGATCTCCGGTGGATAAGAGTGAAGGACGCCCAAGAAGACTGTTCTGGACATCCCAAACTCCGAAACTTGCTATGGTGTTTTATCGTGGTTTAGACTGTGGATTTTACAGCATCATTGTACCTGTAAAATCAAGAACACAAGTTAGTGAATTGGATTGTATAACGAACCCGAGGTTTTTCTCCGGGTTTACTCCGGTTTCCTCGTAAAATATCGATGTTCATATTACAAATATATACAATCTGAAAGGTTGAGCACTTATTTGAGGAATTCGTTCTGTGAATTCTAAAATCAGTGATTCATTGACAGAGTTTTTCTCCAACAAGTGGTGGCCCATGCAGGTCAATCCTGCGGAAATCGATCAAGAAAACAAAAAGAAAGTGCAACATATTGAATCACAAGCAGTTATAGCGAATTCAGACCCAAAAGACTTCTGGAGAATTGTTCAGAACGCGATGACGAACGAACCTTACTCTATGATCAAATTAACATCAAAGAACTACCCAGAGTGGAAAAATAGAATGCAAGATTTGCTCAATTACAGGTTCTTGTATGAACCAATAAAGTTCAGGAGCACCAAACCAGAAAAATATACGCAAGAACAGTGGGACAAGAAGCATATTCAGACTTTGGGCTTTGTGAGACAATGGATTGATAGTGCCAATTATTATCATGTAGCCAAGGAAACAGATGCAAAGGTAATGTAGAAAAAACTTGAAAATATCTTTTAACCGAAATCAATTCAGTCTCAGGGGTTCTTGTTCAAAAGACAAATGAGGCTGAGATACAAGGAACGATCTTCGATGACGGATCACCTAGGATCATTTCAAGAAGTGGTCAATAAATTGGCTGAAACTGACTACGTTCTAGAAGACAATGTGCTGACTCATATGTTGATTGGAACCTTACCAGATTCGTGGGAGTCTACTGTGATTGCTACAAATTCATCAATACCGAAAGGAGGCCTAAAGCTAGAAGTAGTAAAAGAGTGCCTAATAAATGAAGGATTGAGGAAGGAAGAGGTAACAGTTTCAGTGATAAAAGAGACTCTCGCAGTTGTCAGCAGTGGTAATAAGCCTAGATACCAAACTTATACGAAAAAGGGAGATAGCAAGGGGAAGCAGAATACTAAGGAGGAGAAGAACAAGTTTGCATCGACAAAAAAGGAAACCCGAAGCTATAATTGGTGCAAGAAGGTTGGTCATCTAAAAAAAGATTGTTGGTATTGGAAGATGGTAAAAGGAGTAGAGGCAGAGGCAACTGAGACTACTTATTAGGAAGAGATTTTGGTCATTGCTTCAACACTGGAAAAAGAAACAGAGGACAAGAGCCATGGAATAAAGTGGATAATAGATTCCGGAGCTTCTTATCATGCTACTCCTACAAGAGACTGCTTTGTATCCTATTTAGAAGAAAACCTAGGCACGGTAAAAATGGGAAATCACAGCTGTGCTTCAATAAAAAGAATAGAAATTGTAGAAGTAATGACGAAAAGTAGACATAAATTGATTCTGAATAATGTGAGACACATTCTTGAGCTAAGACTAAACCTACTGTCCACATCAGTCATGGACAAAGAAGGGTACACTAGTCTAGCCTCCAATAGCTGCTGGAAGTTGATAAAAAATGGTTGTACAGTCGATGAAGGAAGGTTATATGATACTTTGTACAAGATCATACTGAAACCCGAAGTCGGACAGATTAATACTCTAAGCAAAAGGGATTTATATAAGTTATGACACAAAAGGATGGGACATATCTCTCAAACTGGACTTACAAAATTGAGTGAAGAAGGACTGATCAATATTAAGAGCAAAAAGGGGGATTTTATATGTGAGGATCGTATTCTTGGGAAACATGCAAAGTCAAATTTTAAAACGATGATCAAGAAAAAGCAAGAAGCATTGGATTTAGTATTTTCAGACGTATATTCCTTGGATGTGGTATCTAGAGGAGGAAACAAATATTTTATTTCCTTTATTGATGATGCAACAAGGAAACTGTGGACATATCTTATTCCAAATAAAGATTTAGCTCTCTCAAAATTTAAGTAATGAACATTAGCTGTGGAGAGGGAAAAAGGAAGAAAACTCAAGACATTGAGGACTGATAACGGAGGTGAATATATTTATAATGATTTTATTCTTTTCTGCAGTCTCTAGGCATAAGACATGAGCAAACAGTCCCCGGGATACCTCAACACAATGAAACTGCAGAAAGATATAACATAACTCTCTTGAATAAAGTGAGATGTTTGTTAAAAACATCAAACTTATCAAAAGAGTTCTGGGCAGAGGCACTAGGAGTGACATGCTACCTAATTAATAGGCAACTAGTATAGAGCTAAAGACACCTGAGGGAATGTGGACAGGTAAGAATCCTACTTTTAAACATTTAAAAGTTTTTGGATACATGAGTTTAGTATACATTCCAAAGGAGAATCGGAAGAAATTGGACAATCATGCTGAAGAATACATTTTCATGGGATGTGGAGATCGACACTTTGGCTACAAGTTCTGGGACCCTAAAACTGGAAGAATTCTAAGATCAAGGGACGCTATTTTTCTGGAAGATCAAACAATCCTAGATATGAAACTAGAAGGAATTGAAAACTCTGAAATAAAAGTTCAAGGAGAAGCATTAATACATGAACCCGAGATGTCTCCAGAAAACATAATTCCAGAACCAAGCAGCAACGCACATCAACATGCCAAACATGCTTCTTACCTATCAATCGAACCATCTGAAAGTGAAACAGAAGAAATATCAGGGACTAGTATAGAAGAACCTCTGATTACAGAAATTGTAAAGGTAAGAGCAAGGAAGCCATCAACAAGGTATCCCTCAACTGATTATGTACTAGTAACTGAGGAGGGAGAACCAGAAACATACTACGAACCAGTTAACTCCACTGAAAGGGATAAGTAGACACAAGCAATGAAAGAAGAGCTAGAGTCTCTAAATAAAAACAGAACCTATGAACTAGTAAAACTGTCGGCTGGAAAAAGGGCATTTGAGAACAAATGGGTATTCAAGCTCAAGCAAAAAGTCGATAACACACTCAGATACAAAGCTAGGTTTGTAGTAAAGGGTTTCAGACAAAAGTAAGGGGTAGACTTTGATGAGATCTTTGCTTCGGTTGTCAAATTTACTACAATAGGATTTTGCTATCTATTGTGGCTCATATGGATCTAGAACTAAAGCAAATGGACGTCAAGACTACTTTTCTAAATGGATATTTGGAAGAGGACATCTATATGAAGCAACCGACTGATTTTGAACAAAAAGAGACTCTTAACCTCGTGTGTAAACTGAACATGAGCTTATATGACTTAAAACAGACTCATAGGATGTGGAACACGAGATTTGATGCATTTATGCAAGAGGCAAATTCAGGCGAACTGAAAGTGATCATTGTGCATACTACAAGGAGGAAGAAAAAGGTAATTTTTTAATAATTTTGTTATATGTTGATGACCTCTTAATTGCAGGGACAACTAAGGACTCAATAAGGACCATAAAGGAAAATCTAGCAACTGCTTTTGAAATGAAAAATCTTGGATCGGCAAAAAGGATTCTGGGAATGACAATTACTAGGAAAAGAGAAACCAAACAACTGACACTCTCTCAAAGTAGATATATTGAGAGAATATTGAAAAAATTTAATATGGAAGAAGTAAAGATTGTCACTACCCCAATGTCAAACCATGTTGCACTATCCAAAAGCCAATCCCCTACAACAGAAACTGAGATACATGACATGGAAGAAGTCCCTTATGCCTCGGCTATTGGATCTATGATGTACCTAATGGTCTCTACAAGACCAAACATAGCATATCCCAATACAGTTCTTAGCAGGTTTATGAATAATCCAGGCCGACAGCACTGGGAAGGAGTTAAATGGCTAATGAGGTATCTAGCTGGGACCAAAGGACTTGCATTGAATTTCAGGGGAAGCCAAGGAAAACTGAAAGTAAGTGTCTATTCTGACGCACACTTAGCATAAGACCCAGACACACAAGGAGATCGACTACAGGATATGTGATCCTTATGGCACAAGCAGTAGTCTCTTGGCAATCTAGATTACAAAGGACTGTCGACTTGTCATCTACGGAGGCTGAATACATGGCATTAATAGAATCGACGAAGGAACTCATCTGGATAACCATAATAACAAAAGAAATCGGCATGGACTGTGCAGAATTAGAGCTACTATGTGACAGTCAAAGTGCGATCGAACTAAGTAAAAACTCTACTTTTCACAGTATGACGAAGCATATAGACCTAAAAGCTCACTGGATCAGGGAAGCCCTAAGCTTAAGGGAGTTTAAACTAGAAAAGGTTCATACTACGTTAAATCTAGCTGACATGCTAACGAAAGTAATACCTGGAAACAAGTTGCTCTTTTGTTCAGAGGAGGCAGGCCTGCTTCAAGCAGGTGAAGAAACGGCTTAGAAGCTTTCCATCGTCGGCACTCAGACTGAGGGGAAGATTGTAGGGTTTGTTTGAAAACAGATCCAAACGTCACTAACGCTTTTGTTTTTTCTTTCCCAAATTTACAGTATGAGCCACCGATGATTGGATGTAGGAATGGGCTGAAGTACTGGCCCATATACAGTGAAACAGAAGTGCGGAACCGAAATTACAAAGTCGTGAATACGCTTAAGGGGCAGTAAGGGGAGATGAAGAAAAACAACAGTTTTCTTTATCAGTATAAATACATGCGGCATTTTAAAAGAATGATCAAGCAAAACTGACACACGGTGATATAAGTTGTTGATCTCCGGTGGATAAGAGTGAAGGATGTCCAAGAAGACTGTTCTGGACATCCCAAACTCCGAAACTTGCTGTGGTGTTTTATCGTAGTTTAGACTGTGGATTTTGCAGCATCGTTGTACCTGTAAAATCAAGAACACAAGTTAGTGAATTGGATCGTATAACGATCTCGAGGTTTTTCTCCGAGTTTACTCCGATTTCCTCGTAAAATATCGATGTTCATATTACAAATATATACAATCTAAAAGGTTGAGCACTTATCTGAGGAATTAGTTGTGTGAATTCTAAAATCACTGATTTATCGAGAAAGTTTTTCTCTGATAGACTCTAGATTAAATGCCGTTGGAGATTTGTTTCAGGCGTGTAACATGCAGATATATGTACACCGTTGATGTCCTGCCATCTAACGGTGATACAGTTAATAGAGGGACTCTGTGGGACCATGTTTTTATGTGAACAATTAACATAGATTTTTTTCAACTTTATTTTTAATTATAAATATAAATTATCGAAATAATATATGGACATTTTTCATTTCTATTTATTATAATACTAAAATAATAGAATGTTCGTCCATTTTTTAAAAATGCGGTCCAATGTGCTAATTATGGTTTCTAATCAAATAATTGTGATTGGATATGTTAATTATGAGATGATAAAATCATTATTTAAACTTTAGGTAATTTGAAGAAAAACATTTATGAAAAAAGAAGATGATTAGGGTTTAAATTTTTGGATAGTAAATTTAGATAAGAGTATAAATTATCATAATTTTATATTTTTAAAAATAATTATGAAAAAGAATTAATTTATTTAAATGTAAATAACTTAATTTACATTTTTCTAATTAAAGTACAAACAAACCCAGTAAAAGCTGCCCAACAAGAAAGTTAAATCAATCGATCAGAGAAGACGCTTGCTTGAATTGATCTAGAGAAAAAGCGCCTCGAAAAACCACCACCGTTCGATGCACTAACCAGTATGTTTCCGTTAGTTTTTCGTTCAAGATTTGTCTGAAGATCAAAGTTTACTTAATTCGATCTTATTGTTGATTATTTTAAGATTACCCCATCTATATTCAGGGTTTTGTTTTTCTGTCGTTTAATCTTCCCTCGATCAAAATCTTCTGCGGTGGAGTACGGATTTGATCTGTTATTCGTTTAATACGAAACCCACCAAACTTTGCTCCAACAGGGTAAATAATTGAGCGTATACCTAGAGAAATTCAGGGAAATAGGCGGAGAGAATGAGAAGGAATTAGTATGTGATTGGCTGGAATGCTGAAGTTTGTGAGAAATTAGGGGCCTCAAGATTGTCTTAAAATGAAGGATTTGTTGGGTAGTCCTGGAAGTGTGACTGGTTTGCTGTTAAGAATTGGGCAATCCTTATTTGCTGCTGGTTCCGTTGGAGCTATGGTTTCTGCTAGTGGCTTCTCCAATTTCACTGCATTTTGGTATTTCTTACTCCACTTTTAACTACAGAAATAGATTTTTCTTCAAATTAAGTCAGACTTGGCATGTTTTAAGTTTTAACCTAAGTTGTGACACTATTTCTGTTTCAGTTTATGCAATTTTCAAGGTCATATTCATAAGTTCCTGCGCTGATTAGTTCAAAAATTCTTAATTTTGATTGTCCTCTGGTTCTGAATATCTGGTCTATTTTAGCAATTATTATTACATTTGGCTCATTTTCTTCAATAGGATGCAAAATGGAGAGTTCCCATTGCAGTTTCGTTTGAATCTCT
Source organism: Utricularia reniformis (assembly GCA_009725065.1). Lineage (NCBI taxonomy): Eukaryota > Viridiplantae > Streptophyta > Magnoliopsida > Lamiales > Lentibulariaceae > Utricularia > Utricularia reniformis. The sequence continues at coordinate 566,104 of RWGZ01001025.1, forward strand.
TTAAATCCTCCCTTTATGAGCTTACTGTTCTCTTATGGTCTAAACTTTTTTCTTGCTGATGAAATAATGAGTTTTTATAGATATACAATTTTGAGCAACTCTTCTTCAGCTTGTATGCTAGAAGCAAGAACATGCCATTAGAACAACCCCGTGTTATCTAGAACGAAAAAAATTGTTTTTTTGACTATTTTGCTGAGTTGTATTGTGCTATGAATCCTTTGCTAATTCGAATGATTTAACGACAATAGCTATCTGATTGCATCAATGGGGCTTCAAGTTCTATGGAGCTTTGGACTTGCCTGGCTTGACATTTACTCTCTATGGACAAAAAGAGACATTAGGAATCCAGTTCTCGTCAGCCTCTTCGTTGTTGGCGATTGGGTATACTTCTTTTCCCTTTACTATCCAAATTTGAAGGTGAATCGAATCATATACGAAACTTGCAGGTAACATCGGCATTATCATTAGCAGCGGCTTGTTCATCTGCCGGGGTTGCAGTTTTGTATGCAAAAGACTTGAAATTTTGCACAGGACCAGCACATCTTCCATGCCAAAGGTTTCAGATTTCTATAACGTTTGCTTTTGTTACATGGATATTTGCTGCTATTTCCTCTCATGTCATGTTTTGGATATTAGCTTCCCTTTAGCCACTTTAAAAAATTATAAAGATTATAACATTTAAAGTTGAGAAAATGTTGCATTTAGTCTCTAATTTTCATTGTTTTGATAAATTCATAATTCATATTTAATTCACAAATTTTAAAGTTCTGGCAATCAAATTTGCAATATTTAGCAAATCAGATCCACAAAATTTGATTTTACAGGAAGATCTCGATTTTCAAAATTTAAAAATTTTGGAGATAAATTATATCATATATTCTAGATTTTGGGCTTATTTTGTCAAACTTACAAAATATATAGATAAGTTTTCTTTTTTTATACTTTCATGATCACAATTACCAAAATTATAAAAATTGAGAAAATTACATAAATAATCCCTCAACTGACGAGCTGTCTAAATCACATGTCCAAACTTACGAAATCGTAAGAATAACACTTAAAGTTATTAATATCATTTGTTTTTTAACCCTAACATTCTAGTATCCAATTTTTCATTAGATGAGAGATCCTCAAAGTTGACAAAATACGTAAATAAGATTTGTTTGAAAAATTATACAAAATTGATCTTTGATGTTCGATAATTATGCATAAAATATAATATTAACAAGTTAGTTAGAATGTCAATAATAAACAATATTTGAAACATGAGTTGTCTTATGTGTATTTAATTGAAGTTGAAGAACTAAAAATGCATATTTTTGCTCAAAAAATGTATTATATTTGAAATTTCGTAACTTGGAAAAACGTCACCTAATCAAAATTACCAAAAAAACTAAGTGACTAATAATTATATATGTGACTATAAAAATCTAAAATAATTATGTTTAAAACATAATGCAAAATGAAAGGAAAATCAATACTATATTATTAAATCTTTTGAAACGATAAAATTTCTAAAATAAAGCTGATTTATTCGCACTTATTTGAGAATCACACATATTTTGGTAGTACTAATCGAGCTTTGGTCTAATTTTTAGACCAATTCAAGCCACAAAAACTAACAAGTAACAATCAACGCCCTCTGTAAGAGCATATGAGATTCAGTGTGCCGGAAGGCTGAATCACGGCGGCGTATTGCAACGGCGAACGTAACCCACCTGATTCCTGAATGTCAGCAGCCGTCACGCCGCCAGGCAGTCGCCTAATCGGGTCGGCTTGTTCTCCTCCATACCTGTACTGTATGATTATTCTATAGAGAAATGGAATCAGACCCTCCATTTTGTGTGTTTCTTATTTCGGTGATTGAACATGAGATTTAGTTTATATGAAGTCAGATGAAGACAAGACGTGTCGGCAAATGATTTGCTTTGATGTGTAAGAATACAAGATTATGGCTTAAGCAGTAATTAAATCTATGAAAGCTAAGTTTCAACCGCTAATTATAGTTACATCTTACCAAATTTCACTAATATCTCACTCCTCCTTATCTTATAAATATAAATACTAGTAAAATTACATAATGAATAATTCACTTTACTTAATCCTTTTATTTTGAGAACATTATCTTTTATATTAAATTCAGAACTTCTATAAATATAAAGGTATATTGAGGATATCTTCAAATTCATTCAAAAAAAATTGATTAAATTCAATATGTGTTATTATAAGTGAATTACAATTGTCAACAACATTTCTTATAATCCAATCCAAATGACACCGCACTTCTTATTGTTATTTCTACATATATTCATAAATGTTAATTTTTTAATTTTATTTCAACAATAATAAGTTTTTCAAATTTTTTGTTAGAATTTAATATGAAAAAAGTCAGAATGCCAACTTCCAATATAATAGATTAAAATTTTAGTGCCTAAGCTTATATTAAATATTAATTAACTGAAAAATTTTAGAAGACAAAAAGAAAAAGAAATAATAACTTTTACGCAAGCTAATGGTGTTGTTTGGAAACCCAATCCACCGGGCGGTGCGGTGAACGTACCGCAGTTGTATTCTATTTTAACCAAACATTATTAATAACTTTGTTCGTGCGACCGCAGAAAATAGCGGTGAGTTCACAGCTGGTTTAACTCAACTGCTACCAGAACGCACCTACCAAATGTCAATTTTACCCTTGTTAAATTATACTTTATTTTTTTTAAAAAATAATTTTGATCAATAACTTCTTATATTCTATCAGTTACATGTTCAAACTATAAAATATATATAAAAAATTAAAAATCTAGTTTTGACATAACGAATTTATCATAAAATTATATGAAATATAATTTTTAAGTTATAAACAATTATTTAAAAATAAGGGTAAAAAAAGTCATTTTATAGCATCACGATCACTACACCGTTGTTTCAAAAACAGTTTTTTTAAATCACGTTCAGTTCACCTCACAGCACAGTACAATCATCTCACCTCACCGCTGTTTATCAAACGTTATTCCAAACGTACCCAATATTCTGGATATGAAACAAGGTTTTAAGATAAGATCGTCCACATGACACCCATTTTTATAAAAATGAATTAATTTATTATATAAAAATGTAAATTATTTATAATATATCATTATTTAATATTTATGCTCCATTATATTTATTATTTCTTAATGTGAAATTTTAATTTGTTTGACTTAAGACATGCCATCATTGGTTCGATTGACGAAGCCTAAATTGCCTTAGACAAAATTGCTGAAAAACGCGTATAAAGACAAGGACTTGACTAAGCTAAAGTCAATCCACGGGTACGGTTTCATTATGTAGTTTTGAATATCTTTTCAAAATGTATAGTTGACTTTTATTTAATTGTTATATTCATAATAATCTTGAACAAAAATGTCTCATAGGGTGGGAATTATTATTTTAAATAAATTGATGATTTTTATTAATTTAATTTTATGAAAAATTTAAACTAAAAACATTTACAGTTTCAAATGAGTTCCTTTGCGAATTAGTTAAACCATGATTTTTCACTATGGGTGAGTATTCAATATCAAATATTAAATCAAAAAAAATATTGAAATATTGAATATCAAATTATTAACAAAATCGAATACCGATTTCAGTCCAGTATTTATTTGGAATCAAATCGAAATACCGAAATAATTTCAGTATTTCGTTATTGGTACCAAATACCAAAATTGAAGGACCTAAAAAATAATCATAAACATCTCATTTATGTTTTAAATCAAATACATAGAAAAATATCTTTAAAAAACAACGATTGAGTTATTGATTATATTGCTGTATTCATATAATATAATAATATTCAATTATTCAAGTTTATACTCCAATATAAGTGTTGAATGTTATGAAAGTTTTGAAATCAAATACGAAAATAATTATTATAATATAAATGAGAAATTAATTGTTTATTCATATGGAATCTAAATTATCATTCTCAAACTTATATTGATCGTATTGATCTTCATCAATATTATAAGAATATAATCTACAAGGCAATCTTTAGTGCATATAAATGCATCAACACTATTCGAACTCAAAAAACACATATAATCAATGAATTTATGAAAAACTTCATGCTAATGACATATTTATAGATTAAGATATTAAAATTCGATATCAATAATTGAAGGATCAATGACTCAATTAATTTTTTTAAAATATATAAATATTATATAAAATAATTTGTTAATTCGGTATATATCAAATTTTTATTCTTTTTACCGAATACCAAACCAAATTTCATAATTTCATAAAAATAAATATCAAACTGAATTTCAAATACCGAAATAACAAAATTTCAGTATGATATTCGTTATTCCAAAGTTTTTGCTAACCCCTATTTTTAACGATAAATATACCATATTATATTTTTTGTGGATTAGAAAATATAACGATTATGTAAAAATATTGTACCGTACAACCATCCTTATCGTATAATACAAAATAAATATATATTCATCTTTTTCATTTATCGTGAGATACCATGTTACTAAGTATGAATGTCACAAAATTAATAATTTTATAATATAATGTAATATTTAAGTCAATCCAAATATTAGAATATAATGAACATTTATTGTTTTACTTCTTAAGTTTATTGGGTTGATTGACTAAATTTATTGATAAATATATATCTAATATCATTAATCATTATTTGAAAACTTAATATATCACTATTTAAGTAATAAAATATACTATTAAACCATAATAAATTATTTTTTTCTTTATTATACAATGTGTGGTGTTGGCCTAACTTTTAAAATTTATGAATACTATACTCTTAAACTTATAGAATTGCGTGTTTAGCATCCGAAGTTCCAAAACCTTTTATATTTGATTATAATACTCGCTAATATTTTAAATTTCTTCATAGTTTTTATTTGATCCATTAAAATTGAAAATACGAAACGACTATGTCTCCAAACTTTGAAAATTTTAAAAATAACACATAAATTGTCAAAACCACTTATATGATAAAAGATGAAAACTACTATTATTTACTGTATGGTAATTTTTACAGGGATTCTCGTGCAATTTACAAACTTTGAGACATCATTTTTACACGATTTTAAATATCGGGGGCTTACATTGTATTATAGTAAGTATCCAACTTGAAAGATTAATATAATATCTTGCAATAGTGGCAATTGGCATACACTTACACACAATCTTACAATAATTTTAATATTATAATTTTCAAAATAATAAAACTTTGGTTTTAATGTGATTATTACAAATACATATTCTTAGCTAAAACCTAATATTTTTTTACAGAAATAATATTATAATAAAAATACCAAGTTTAAAAACTTAAATTATCTAAAATATTGTGTATCTTCATACATCCACAATATTATTAATATTGTGTGCCAATTAGTATTAATAAAAATAATTTGACAAATCTCGAGAAGCCCATCCTTGTCGGCCCATTCAAATTTTGTATAAATTGATATCATCCAATTCCAATTATTTTAGCCAAACTATTAATATTTTCATTTAAGTCTCTTTTATTAAAATTTCTATTGATCCAAAATCAATTAAATTATTTATCTAATTTTAACCATAAAATAAACCAAATTGTATCATGTTTTATATTTCAAGGTTTAAAGCAAAATCGTGTTTACATCTTATATTATTCTTACATTTTAAAAAAGAAAGATAAATATATCGATTTTCAAATTTTAATATTTTAAATGACGAGATTTTAAAAATAAAGAAAACAATTTCTTTATCTCAATAAGAATTGCCTTCTCCAATTTATTTACATTGACACTTCTTTTCTTGCCGGAGCTTTCGTTTTCTAGTCAACAAACCGAAGATTATTCATTCCAACATTTAGGTTCATATTGAAAAAGAAATATATCATATATATGATATATCGAATAATATATATTTTAGTTAGGTACCCTTCAATGCATATAAAACTCATACATGTTTATTATTATTAATTTTTTGAATCAAGAAATAAAACCTAGAAATTAAATATTTTCTTTCAAAAATTTATTCTTTTTTGGCAAATACGATGAATATGTTGATATTGAATGTAATAGAAAATTCTCAAGTTCTCGGTAAACCAATTCATTTAACTCCTTCAATTTGTCAAATATCATAAACCCTAGAATCCTTAATAAAAAGCTTCATAAAATATAAAATAAAAACTAGATCAGACAATAATTGAAGACTAGGGCAATTTTTGTCTAGACACGAAAGTAAAACCAATCAGCGTGTAGCTTTCGACATCCCTACCTCTTTCTAAGAACAAATCTATTTGACCAACAAAGATTTGTCCAGATTCAAGGTAGAAAGAAAACACTGAATCTCTGCTCGTTCATTTCTCATCATTCTCATATGAATATCCCACAATCTTCAGACAAGTTTATTTCATGGGGCGAACCCAGAATCGGTCAAAGCTATGTACTCACAAGATCTTTCATATGCAATTTCTGTAAACGTGGTTTTTCTAATGCTCAAGCCCTAGGAGGCCATATGAACATTCATCGTAAAGATCGAGCTAAGCTTATGGAGATTAAAGAGGAGAGTTTGCTGTCGCTGGATGTAACAAGAAGAAGCATTGATGATAGAAGAAAGAAGAAGAGATTTGAGGGAAGAATGGAAGATTTACATGAGACTAGTGATGATGTTTCAGTTGAGGAAGAGAATTCGTTGGCTATGCCGATTCGAAGTGAAGGTTTTGCTATGGATGACAAAGTTGTGGAGTTTTGTAATGCCGATTTGGACCTTGAACTTCGGCTTGGACCATATCCGAAACTCCGTGTATTAGAGGCTTCGAAATCAGAGTTTAAACTTGGATCATAAATCTGTCTTCTCTTCCCAAAAAATTTCTAGGTTGCGTAATTTGTGTTCTAATTATGTGATCAAATAAAAACAATTGAAACTTACGAAGAGCAATTCTTAGAAATTCAGGATTCAATGGTCCGACTTTTTTAATGATCTTCACAAAAATAGATCTACGGACTTGAGATTATGTTCGCCGTAATTGTTTTTAGGTTCACCGTCATTACGACGTGCTACAAACGATACTCATTTAGATTTTATGCTAAAAATCAAATCAATTTGTGGTATTTTTTTTCATATTTATGATATTTAATACTAATGTGTGTTTATTTATTTGAATGTTTGATCAGGAAACAACATATTATTAGTTGTAAGTTGTGGGTTTTATAAACAAATGCGTCTGCAGATTGCGATCCAGCTGCTGTGTGTTCTGAGTTTGTAATGATTCAGGAAGACGAATTGGTGTAAAGGGTAGTGAAAATGAATAAGTTTTAAGGTGGTGATGGAGAAATTTGATGTAATTTTGTGGGAATTGGTGTCTGATTCGGACAACACATTTGAGTAAGAATCCATGAATGCACATGCCTGAAACCAATGTTTAAAATCTGAGGACCCATAGTTACAGTTGATACTTCATTTTCACAGCTTAAAACCCACGTTATTTCGTTTATACTTTCTGCAGAGGTATTAGTGAACAAAAACCAGATAGCTTTTCTTTATTATGTCTTCATGATTGAAGACGAGGGCGATTCGGATCGAAATCGGGTTTGTCTGAAACTCTATATGAAAAAGATTGTAATTCTTGTTTGATTTCAACATTTGTTTTTAAAGACATTAGTATATAACAAATCGTTATGCCTTAAAAGAATCTATTTCATGTGTTTAAGAATATCTGTCTCCATTGCACGGTAGGGTTTCATTAGACGTAATCACTCGTAGTGGATCGGGACATAGCTCAAACTATAAGAACTAAAAGATTACCCAAAGTTTATTGTTCATTATATTATTATTCTTAGTGAAAATCCTTTCACTTTCAATATTATTCGTAGAGTCTAATTGAGTTTGTTTGAATCTATTTTTTAAAAAATGCAGTGATATAAGGTATGATGAACGGTAATAATTAAATTATTTTATCTTTAGGTAATCTTTTATCTTTTAATTATTTAAGGTAAGCGTATATTAGTACTTTATAAATCATGATAGTGTAACAACTTATTTTAATAGGAGCGACGCGCAAATTTGATTCTCGTAGTTTCCTATTTTAATAATTTTGTTTCTCATATTTTGATAATTGTGCCAGATTAAGTCTCTTAACTTTATTTATGACAAAATTAGTCTTCATACTTAACTACATTTGGCAAATTAGGTCCTCCAAGTTTTATGTGTATGACAAATTTTGTCCCCGAAGTTTATAATTTGTAATTTTTCATTTTTATATAATACATAGACTAATTTTGCCACTACGATCAAACTACATGGATCGGTTTTGTTCGATTTCATTTGGAGAACTAAATATGAAATTTGAGGACTCATTTTGCCAAATGTTCCAAAATGGGAGGACTGATTTTGCCAAATGTCCAAAATTCGAGGACTGAACATTTCAAAATAAACTTGGAGGACTAAATTTGCCAAAATAATAAAACTTATTTTAATAGGGGCGATACACAAATTTGGTCATCGTAATTTCCTATTTTGGCAATTTTGGTCCTCCTATTTTGATAATTGTGGCAGATTAAGTCTCTTAACTTTATTTGTGGCAAAATTAGTCTTCATACTTAACCACATTTGACAAATGAGGTCCTCCAAGTTTTGTGTATGACAAATTTGGTCCCCCAAGTTTATAATTTGTAATTTTTCATTTTTATATAATACAGAGACTAACTTTGCCACTACGATCAAACTACATGGACCGGTTTTGTTCGATTTCATTTGGAGAACTAAATATGAAATTTGAGTACTCATTTTGCCAAATGTTCCAAAATAGGAGGACTAATTTTGCCAAATGTCTAAAATTCAAGGACTGAAAATGTCAAAATAAACTTGAGAGACTACATTTGCCAAAATGATTAAACTACGAGGACCAAAAACGTCATTATCTCTTTTTCTTTTGTTTGTGTAAGTTTAAAACACGTCACCGCAACACAATTTTAATAGTCGTTCCAAACAAAACTCATTAATTCACCCAAAAAGTGTATATTACGATTTCACCAAATAATTTACAAGAAATTATAATTTATGATTGCAAATTGGGATTGTAGATGAAGTTGAAATAATACGCGTTTGAGTTCGGGTCGGGTATGCATCCTGGTCGCGTGAGGTGGATGATGATGACAGCAGTAATTGAAAAACTCTCGAGACAAGGACTGAACCAGCCGGTCCCCTCTCCCCTGAAATTAGATCGATATAGATATAGCCTAGAGGTATCACTATCACAATACCAATTCTAAGTTGTGTACATTTTTTCTTTATTTATTAATTTATCCTCTAATATATATATATTTATCTCAAAGATTTTAAACTACATCTTCTTTTTTCCTCTTTGATATTTATTCTTTTTTTGTTTATTTAATTGTTATTATATTGTTCTATTTATATACTATATAATAAATACACATACAAATTTTTTTCTAACTTTGTGTGTTGATTAGATAATGTATTATTTGAGGTAGTATTTTAATTATTTTTTAATCATATTTCCATTTTAATTTAATATCTAATTTTTAATGCAATATTATGAAGCTCAGTAGGTCAATTACAATGCAACATTTAATCAAGATCTTGGTTCTTTATTCCACAGCTTCTGGAACACCTTCAGCCTGATGATTAATACAACAAAAAACTCTCACAAATGGAACACAAAATCTCAAAGAAACAACTAACTCACAAGTTTCCGAAACTGGAGCGAATAAAACATTTCGAGATATCGTTTCAATGGCTCCCGATCAAGCTTCGTAACATGCTTCCAGAATCCGTAAACCCCGCCTAATGTCAATAGTTTGTCTGAATATATCTCCCATGTGAACCTGTATCAACAACAAAATAAACATTTTCTCGTCTTGTAAGAACAAGGGTAATGTTCATCTTACTTTTCCTGTATACGTTTAAGGCCGGTACTCGAAATAGTGTCCCAATACAAAGGATTGTTCTTGCACTTGACAAAGAAATCGACAATAATATCAGCAACTTGTTCCCCGTTATAAGGATCGATATGAAAACCGGATTTTCCATTGATTATGATCTCAGCTGGTCCACCGTGAAGTGTTGCGAAAGTAGGCAACCCGCAAGTCATTGCTTCGACGACTGTTAGGCCAAAAGCTTCGTAAAATGCTGGCTGAACAAATACACCTTTTGTATCTGCTATACATCGGTAAAGTTCACCGTTTCGAATACGATCCATTTGTGAAGAAATCCATCTGAATTGTCCATTTAGTTTGTATTTTTCTATCAGTTGATACATCTTCTTCATCTCTGATTGTTCCTCTAAGTCTTTCGATTCTTTTCTTCTGTCTCCTCCGACTACGACAAGGTTTGCGAATTCTCGGAGTTTTTTGTTCTTGGCGTAGAGTTCGACTAAGCCTGTTAAGTTCTTGACTCTATCAAGCCTTGCCATTGTGAATATAATTGGCTTCTTCTTGTCTTTAAGCACACATCTAACACATAAAAAGTTAATGAGTGTAATACGTTAATAGATGGAACTGAACTTACAAATGTTCTTCATTTTCGATTTGACTGAAGAGTAACTCTTCGATTTCGGGGTGGAATGACGTGAGTCGTCTTTCTTTTTCCGTGTAAGGGAAGTAGAGATTCATGTCAGCTCCGGGAGATACGATGTTGAATTTCGGGTCGAAAATATCGATACCGTGAACAACTCGATATAATCCAGGCATGCTGAAAGACGCATGGCTCTCGTATTGTCCCACAGTGTTCTTGCTGAAAACCGAATACAAAACGGAGAGTTATTTCATACGAATACGAATACGAATCCGAAAGGGAAACTAAACTGAATAAAACTAGAACAAACCTTCCAGCTATCTCTTGAAATGTACTGGTGATTATGAAGTCAGTGTGATTCATTGCAAACAAATCAGCAGTAAATTGGGTTGAAAAGTGATATTTTTCATCGAATTTTTTCCAGTATGTATCGGAATCCGGATACTTAGTTTTCTCAAGGGCATGCGCAATAGTACACTGATAAACGCAACACAAAAAAGCCGTAAAAATAGCATCATAATCAAGCTGTTGCATAAATTACAAACCTGAGTAGCTCCTAGTTTGTGAGCCAGTAAAGAGGCTGCAAGGTTGCCTTCACTGTAGTTCCCAATTATCAGATCAGGCTTCGCCTTTAACTCTGCAGTGATTTCATTCGCAACATCCTGCGAAAACAACACGGTAAAGCTTCTATATTTTCGGATATATAAAGAAACTATTGTTAAACCTCTGTGAAAGTTTCCATGTATGGCCATACTTCAAACCGGGATATCCATTTTCGGAGAATTCCCTTCTTCGATCTGAACGGAACTCGAATAATATGCGAATGCTTCGTCCCGAAAACTTTTTCCAAGTGCTGTCCACAAGTAGTTCCAGCTGCATCTGGGAGAAGTCTTGTTACCTGGAAAAAATCGAATTCAGGAACCTTAAATTCAGACATATTTTAAGGAAATGAACTGTAATTACGACATACAATTAGAATTCTCGGAGTTATGTCTAGTCCTTGTTCCTTGAAACGTTTTAGCATCTCACGTTCTAAAGCCGGAACTTGATCCAAAATATAAACAACCTGCAAGCATTGAACCGAAATCTTAACTCCGAATTCTTTTCGAAGTTAAAAAAGTGGAGTTTTTTTTACCTGACCACCAGTATCAGGATATCCAAGAACATTTTCTTGTGCAAAATAACCATGAGGTGAAAGAATGACAACATTGAAAACCAAAGGGATTCTTCTAAGAAATTTCTCCAATGTTCTCGAATCAGGACCTTCTAGAACCTCTAGAAGCAATGAAATCGTATCTAATACTCGTTCTGCGGTATCTCCCCATCCTCGTTCTAATCCGAACCGTTGCAATTTGCTTTCGAATTCATCATATCGTGTTTCGGCTGGCAACATTGTGAGGTACTCAGCTGCCTTTCTTAGAGCAAGTTCTAATGTACCAAGGCTTACAATATTGTCATTTAGTAAGAGTTTCTGCAAGAACACACACATGTGAAAAACTAGCCCCTTCTCTTAGAAATAATGTAAAAGGGAACAATACCTTGCCGTTATATTCGCGAGTTCGAAGGAAATCGAGAACCAGATTCAAGCTTTCACGGTCATGGAACATTTTGGCTGATAGATTTTTGTAAAGGAACTCGACTCCGTTGCCGATTGAACTTGTGAGGCTTGGCTTTGGAAATGATGAAGTAAATGACTCAAAATCAACCTCGAAAACTTTGCTTCCATTAGCTCTGCAGCCAGATGATTTTTTTAACGTTTAACAGAAGCATTACAAGAAAGGAGTAAAACAAACGTACGTTCTTTCAACAAGCTCTTCTTTGAACTGTAAATATTCAGGGACAGTGAGTTCCTCAACAAGAAGAGATTTTATATGTATTCTTATGTATTCCCATATACCGGGTCGTAGTCGAATCGCTAATATTACACATGGAGGTAACACGATTGCTTCCTAGATCATGAACAATTACTCATAATCATTCTAAAAAAACTATGATGATGAAGAATTGTTTACTTGTGTACACTGAAGAGCTTCTTTCAAGGCGTGTTCACGCAGTTTATTTGCATCACAATCAACGAGAAGTTGTTGTGGTTTGAGAATCCCTCTACCCTGAGCTTCAACCCTGTGATAACCATCAATTAATTTAACCCAAACTCGAGTTAAAAGCAAACTTTTCAGCAGCTACAAAGTAAGATTACCTCGAAAAGAACAAGGATATCTCGTCTCTATTAGCAGAAATAGCGCCGTTTAGTTGGCCAAGGAGGGTGTCTTCCAAACGCTCAGCCATTGAAATGACGAGTTGGGTCGGACAAAGTCTCTGCTTTTAGACAAGAAACCGTTGGTAAAACAACGAATGCGTAAACTTGTACTACAACTCTGAACCAATCAAAAATATTACAGTGTATTCTTAGCACATTGATCTGAATCTCTCCATTTCTACAAAAAAAATACTTGTCCCTCACCTTAACTCGGCAAAAGTAAAGAAGCTTCTGGTAGTGATGATGGAGTTAGTGAAGGAAGAGGGGTTTGATTTTATAGGCAGAAAAAGGGCACTTTCATATTCCAAGACAGGTGGCAGTTTTCCATTCTGTGTGCAAAAACTAAAAACCACTGGTGGACGGTGACTTGCCAACAAACAAAAAAAATATACAAAGTATTTTTGAGAAGCAAATAAACAATTTGCATTGCGTTAGCAGTTACCCAACCTAATAAAAATCAATTATAAGAATAATAATATTTAAAATACTCAATATTTATTTTCAATTAAAAAATTCTGTTATTTGTTTTGTATTGTTAGGGTAGACAAAATCAATTTGTTGTTAGAATTACAGTTACTAGCGTGTGCTATTTGGAATTGGTTTCCTTGCTGCTCTTGAAATAATCTAAGGCCAAAAACTATACTTAACCGATAATGAACAACCTATACGATGTCCGTGTTAGCATTAATGAGATTCAGTATCCGAAATAATACAACAAAAACATACATGAATTCATATCACGATGAATAATATAAAGAACATTGAAATATGAAAGAATAATCTTCAATCTTATTTTTACTCAAATTGAGATGACACTATATTTATAAATGAGTTATACTAATTACAAATCTACCCATAAATAAGTCTACGTGCATTTCATATATTAATAATTAACTCTCAAATTATAATATCAAAAGATTATGATATATAATAACATTAATCATTAAATTAAATCATTAACTTTAGTACAATAACAATATTTATGATTAAGTACTTACATATGCATTCAATCTCTATGTTATATATAATAAGACAAAACATGATTACTTGAATGACAATAAATGCGATCAAATATTTACATATACATCCATGTGTCTAATAATATATTTAAAAAGACATCTCATGATTATTACTATAACACTAAACATGTGTATGAAAACAAAACATGATATTAAGTCCATATAATTAAAATCAATATTCTAACATTCGGAACTAACGTTGAACAACTACAATACGGACATCGAAATAACAATAGTAGCAACAAAGAGGCCATGAACAAGCAAAAAAATGTAAGGAATCTGGACATGTAAAGGAAGACTAAGACAAAAGGAGTAAAAAAACAAAAGAATCTGCTAAAGAAGGCAAGCTACAAACTGGTTCTATCAATATCATTAAGACAAACATGTCATAAACATAAAAAAAAGATTTATTGTCTCCATGTTCATGCACCTTTCTAAATCTTATTCTCGCCGGAAGTTGAAAACAGAGGTAGTTACAGGGTACATATAAAGAATCAATGGCCTAATAAATATATACAAACCGCTCCTATTTACCCTTCAAACTCCGCCTCTCTTAGTAACAGAATGCTTCTCCGCATGTAACCCACTCAACGAAACTCTCCGAGAATTTTTCATCGGCTGAACCAAGTTCAGTTCCTGTGTTGTCTTTCATCTAACACAAGGAAAAATAATTCTAAAAAAATCCAACACTTTGCTAGAAGAAATGTATTTGGACTTACCCGTGTGCAAGATACAGCTTCACTTGTGGATGCTGGTGTTATTTCATCAGTCACCCCGTTTACGATGTTTTCGGATGACATTCCGGATGTTGGAGTGACTGCTATAGTTGACCTAAAAGACAGAAGGATTTATCTCTTTTGTTACAGTAGAAAGCATTTAAAATGTAATAACTACCTCTCCAAAAGCTCTTCACATGAATTTTCAGCTGAAGAGAGCCAGTCTAAGTCAACAAAATTTGAGCACTCAACGAAGTCCACAGTTTCATTTTCATTGTATTTATCTCTTTGCATTTCAGCAAGAAGCATCCTTGAAGGCATAGAGGAAATGCATCTGCGAAAACAAGAGATGAAAAATAAAGAACCAAACATGATATTCGATAAGATATGAAAGCTAGAGAACCTTGAATAACCCATGTTGCATTTGGAGGATGATGTCTCTGGGGTTGTCTCGGAAGGATTCTCATTTCTTAATGACTCATCAAATAAACCACTGTCTGCAAAATCGTTCTTTTCATTTGGCATTGGATCGGGTGAGTCGTTTTCATGAAGAATATTCCCATCTGAGAATGATCTTTTGAAAAGAGGCCTACTGATGAACAACAAAACTTGTCTAAATGACTTCATGGACAGATAAATCGAATCAAATTCAGCTAAGCTCAAAGTCACACGCTAATACAGTAATGTACAAATTTACACTACAACTTACGAGGTTTTTCTGCCATTTGGATGTTCAAGTCCTCCCATGCCAGGATTCTGATCTGCGCCAATCTCCCATAGGTCCAGTTTATTTGGCATAGGATGGAAATTACCAAGAAATCTGCAAGCGTATTAAATTCCTCAATTAAAGAATGAAAAACCAACTAATTCTGAATTTTAGAGCTCTATAGAGACATGCTGCATTCATTTCTCAAGTCCAGGAATATATTAATGATGGCATCAGACTTCACTTCCTTCTTAATATCTATATATAAATATAAAATTATGAGCTGAACTTACACATTTATGGCCCTTTGTTTCTCCGCGTCCATGTAGGCGTTGCTATAATATCTTTGTAAAGTGCGAAAAAACTCCTGCGATTGTATTGCTGCTTTCCACTGGCCTCGTTGCTCAGAGAAAATCTATGATGTAAAAAATAACATGCAACAAGATGAATGATCATTACGTAATGCAAATAGATGTCGGCATTCAAGTCAAATCAAGAAATACTAATTCCATCATGGCCATTTTTTGTTATTTAGAGTATTTTCTATGAAAGGAGACAGAATGACAGGTGCTGAGTAAAATATAAACTAAGCATGAATATCTTAGAATTAGAGACCTTGTTGTGAGCAGCAGATCCACCATACTGTTGTGCGAGAGTATCGCCCATCTTCTCATAGAAAACCATCAATTCTTCAGCCAGAGGATCTTCAAGGTCCAACTTTGGTGAAGATGTTATGCCTAAGGCATGCAGCTGATGCCCCAAGGCAGCCAAACCATATGCATATTGTGCTACGTTTGTCCTATCCAAACAGTCTATGCAGTTCGTACGAAGCACACCTTTTTGGACCAATAGTGGCTTAACAGGAGGGTTTATATCACTAGCACTATTTGATCTGCTATCTGAATCCTCCACTTCATTATCAATATGTTTTGTACCATCACTCTGAGTATATTCTGCGTCAGATATATTGGGAGTTACAAAGTTCCTATAATTCAAAGAGACAATTGTTACCAGAATCATTTCAAAATTTACAAAAAAATTAGTCATGTTCTGTGAAACCCCAAAAAATAATACTTTTCAAAACAGTAATTGCAAATAACCGCACTGCAAAATCCTATTAAATTAACATAACCAAATAATGCAAATATTTCACAAAAAATATTTGAAGCCTTTCATTATAGCTTTGTCTATAAAATCGATGTTCGCCTAGCGAATAATAAAAAGTAGTCGTATATACAACGAAAAAACAAATAATAAAATAAAGTCAAGATGGAATTGAAGAACTCACTCAACATTATTCCATCTGAGTTGTTGATCTGATGGCAATTCTAATGTGGTTTGGCAATAGAAAAAGCCAGTTACTGTCAAAGCATAAGAAGCCACCTTCCATAAAATTAGTAAAGCATCTTTGGCTTTGCTACTGAAAATCAGAAAAAACCAAAAGACATTAGGCTTTGGATCCCAAGAGTGAAATTATCGACAAATACATTCTAATTACCTCCGTGAATATTTATGCAGATCCCAGTGCAAAAATCTAAGTTGGCTATCTTTGGATAGATCCTTATTGATGGATTCAATGGCATTGGCAAATTCCGTACGTAGGATGGACTCTCTCGGCTTTTTCTCATTTTTCTGCAATTGAAAAATGGATAATCTTTCATGGTCAAAACATGGAGTATTAAAGTATTTCAAATAAAGCAGAATAAACTCACCTTAATCAAATTGAAAATTATGATGGGGTTCCCATATCTAGTAACAAGATTTGAAAAATGAAGTCTGGTAGCTTCATAAGTTTGGTCCTTACTCGACACTGGAAAATAGATGGATATTTGAGTAAATTATGTTTCCATTAAAAAAGAGATATCCATGCAAGCATACATATGATATCAGGCTTAAGATTTAGTTGGGAGGCTTCCTGTGACCAAAACAATGGTATTGATCCACGATTCTGGACCACAGAACAAATTTGCACAGAAATTCCTTCAGGAGCATCTTCCGTTAAGATCTGCTCAATCTCAACATCATTAGCCACTCTGCCCTTTTCATTTACTCCACGTTTTAAATATCTGCATGAAAAAGTATCTGAACTCAACATGCAATAGCAAGAAAGCTCAGGAACTGAAGATGTCTAGAGTTATCTTCTGAAAACATAGATAATCAATAAAAGGCAAAGGAAATAATATATTAACCGTGCAAACTTGAATACAAATCTACAAAGTGTGCATCTTGCGAGTACTCTTTGGCCTCTAGGATAACATATTAAACAAGGCTTACAAAAAATCTCAATCTAAGGCCTTCTACCCAAAACATATGTAATGACAAGAACGTGCTAAAGAAAAAGCGATTCAACATGCATTTGAACAGGAGTAGATAAAAGAAGCTATCTGAAAAATTACCTGGTACCAGCATAATGTCGTGACCGTCTAGCAATGAGAGTCATTTTGACATCCCTCCCTGATATAGGGAGGGTAACCTGCGATCACCATTATAATCATTAAATAATTTATTAGACTGGTCATATATGCATATTTTAATGAATAATTTGATACATGAATTTTGGTACAAAAGTGTAACAGAAAATGAATGAAATACAAGGTTCAAAAAGCCAAATACATGACTTCAACATAGAATAGAATTCCACCTGCTTAAAAAATCCATACACCAATGCAACAGTCCATATGGTGTTCTGAAGAATATTCCGTATTCCACGAGTAAGAAATTCATTCCACACAAACATATTTTCATATAAGGCTTTCCCAGTCTTGATTTCACATGTGTTCTTTTGGACACTTCTCATCAGATTATATGAGTAACTAAAGTAGAAGTCCTTTGTCAGATCCAGCATGCATAACAGCTTCTTATATCTGTTCAAGAATTCGGAATAGTTTCAATTATGAAAAAAATGGTCCTACAGAGAAAGTATCGCAGTTGTATTGGAAAGGATACAAATACTTTTACAAGGATCACACAAAAATACTCTTCAAAATACATGAACTAAAACAACAGATAGATATTCAGTGACCTGTTCTCGCTTTGAGAGTTTACCACGGTGGATCTTACTGCTGAATACGACAGTTGAATTATCTCACTCTTGGAGATGGTATAGATATCATGACCACAAATTGCACCAACCTGACTCCTTTTAGTGATAATCAGCATGTAATAAGGCCCAAGAAATTTAATGAATCCTGAAAGGGAAAAGAGATCATAATAATGACAAAGCTTGTATCAATCCGCATACAGAAAAATAAAAAGCGATGAACTGACCAACAATGCCATAACACGTGGTAAGAAATTTGAGTCCTCCAGTCGTCTTATTTCCTTCATTTATCCTTCTCAATAAATCAGAGCACTCACTTTCAGTATATGTCGTGGAATCTTCACATATACTTAGCTCAATGGGCTCGGACCTATCAATTTTCAAGACTTTCCAAAATTTTCTGCTCTTGTCCCTGCCTAGCATATAAAAGTTCTGCAAGAAAATTGAAACTTTTCAGTCTAACCACAGCAAGAAACAATAAGCCTTTACATCAATAGGGGGCGAGAGTAAGAGAAACAAGCCCTTTATTTGGATTAACAGATTAAATAGAAAGATCATGTTTCATTACTATGTAATCCAAATAAATAAACAGGATGGCTTAATTCGCACCGATCTTGTTTCGTAAAGTCTGAATTTCTGCATAAACTCCTCTGAAGGAGGCAAGCACACAGAGAAACATGATGAATGAGGGAGTGCTTCATCATTTTGCTGCTGTACATTTTCTGACACAAAATCCATCACTTTTGTTTATCTCAACGATCCCGAGCTGCTGGCTCGGGAATCAATCACCCATGCATTTAACTATAATCATCAATTCCTTATCTTTCTCCATAACTTCTAACCACAATCACAACCCGCATAGGTTGCTTCAAATAAGTCATTCCCAGAACCAAAAACAAAAAATTTAATAAGATCCAATTCCTCAATCTTGACAAAACCTGTCTCCAACCGCTCAAGTTACCAACGAAATTACAGCAACGAACTCTGATCTAGAATTGTGATAGAACTTCAACGTATACCCCCGAAATTCCGCTAAAACCAATAAATTCCAAAATTAAAGCAAAAGTTTAAAATATGCCGTAATACACTAACCCGGAACTCTTTAAGAATAAGAATTTAGGAAATCAAACAATAATAGAAATGGAAAAAACGGAAACGCAACAACCCAATTTACGTTTCAGAAATAATCAAAATGATGATGACTTTTTACACCGACTAGAGAAACAATAAATCTATATTAAGAAGAAGAGAGACATATGGAGGAGGAGCAGCGTAGAGTGGATCTTCAGCGGCTTAACGAAAACCACAAATCTTTCTCATATGAATAAATACGAATATGCCCTCCTTCTCAACCATTATTCTACCTGATTCTCTATAATATTTATATATATTTATTTCAAATTTAGCTCATCATCTCCAATAATTATGAAAATGCCCCTCATGTTTTAGTCGAGAGTAAATAAATTGAATTCAAACAAATATATTAGAATAAAATTCGAATTCCATTTCTGGTTTGAATAATTGAAACTATTAATATATTATAATATTTAGTTTGTTTTGATCAACTATATAATTGTAAAATTTTAAAAGTATTTGTTAAAATTGATTTATAAAAAATAATAAGAATACCGTTATTTTAATTATTCAATGTAAAATTAAATTAGTTACATTGCAAATCACAATTGTGTTACAGCTTGATTTAACAATATATTTTTATTTTTATTATATACGTTAAAAAATTATGATTTGGTAAATTCACATCACCATAAATAATTATTTAGTACTGAACTAACACATTATTTGCTTGCAAATCGAAAATAGGTAAATAATATTTGAATTCACGATAAATTCGAATAAATCAAGTTCTAATCAATGTTTTCATATTAACCGGTACATGAAATATCGAGTAATATCGGTATTTTGTCTTGTATCATCCAATATCGAGTTTAAGTTTGGATCCATGTTTTTCGAATTCGATCCTAACAAATTAATATAAAACAATAATTTTGGTACTGTCCCGGCATTTCATTCAATATAACGGTTCAGACGAGATGAAAACATGGATGGATTTGAAAATATTGACTCAAACTCGAGTTTTGATTGAATGGATCAAATTTAGATCACATTTTTCATATGGAAGAATGTGTAATATTATTTGTATTGCATATATAATATAAAATAAACCCAACTTATACTTTAAACTAAACAGAATAGAAATATTCTCTAGATGTCGGAATGAGTTGCTTGTTGGATTTTGCTTCTTCGATAGGTGCCACGTGTCGACATCACAAAACAAAGAATTTAATTATGTCATTTAATATAATTATTGTATAATCAGCATCTTCGTGTCATTAAGTCGGTACAAGTTGATGGAGACAATAAATTTATCCTCGGAAAATATATTTACTCTTATAATATTTTAATTATTATTTAATTACACTTTTTTATATTGACTTGTCTATTAGCATATTAGGTTCAGTTTTTCAAATTGAGGTGATCACAACTTAGGGTGAGATCATTATGGTAATGTGTTTTACAAAATTGGTTGAAAAATTATGGTAATATCATCCTTATTTTGATAAAATGTTGATTTAAGTTAAAATATTTTGTTGTAGATAATATCATTCAACTTGAAATTATTTTATTTAGTTTGGTTGATTGGTTCGTATCGTGAGATACAATGAATTACGAGGTTTGACTCAAATGTATGAGTTTATGTCATCGGATGAGCATAACTATATGAATACACTATAATAATATGAGAAAATTACGTAATTGACCATAATGTTTAAAATATTGTAAAGATAATGCCCCAAAGTTTGTAAATTGCGTGAGAAGCCCCCCGAAGTTTCAAAACCGTTCAAAAATGACCATCGGGTGAATAATAATGGTTTTGTCTTTTTTCGTATAAGTAGTTTTGATAATTTATGTGTTATTTTTAAAATTTTCAAAGTTTGGAGATATAGTCATAACATTTTTTCAAGGTTAATAAATCAAATATAAACTTTGGGGACGTTTAAAATATCAACGAGTATAATAGTCAAATATAAACGATTTTGGAAGTTCGGGGCCAACCACGCAATTCTTAAACTTTGAGGGTACGATGTTTACAACATTTAAAAGTTTAGGGGTCAACCGCGTATATTATATCAACTTTGAGGGTTTCGTATGTAATTTACAAACTTTAGGGGTACCGTATTTACACTATTATAAAGTTTATGGGCCAATTACAAACACCACTCATAATAATATTAACAAGATACACTATAGTCTACGAATACCAAAACAACCGGGATATATGGGGTTCTAGCAACTTAGGAGCTTGAATACTAGGAATCGAGCTGAAATCTCCAAATATGAGCTGAAGAATTGTACTATTTGTCTCCAGCATTTTATAATTTCGATGTTACTATGATTTAATTCGTTGCGACTGATCTTGTTTTCGTTAAACTGTGAAATTTGTCGCTAGTATTGTTCAATTCATCGCGACCAAATGTAAATTTCTGGTGACTACGAAACAATTATGCGCGAGTTAGGCAATGAAGATGATTTTCTAGAGAAAGCGTAAATTCATTGCAAACCTCAGGACTTGGAGTTTTTTTATTGGGACTTGTGCCAAAAATGAAACATTTTATTGGGTTTGTTTAGTTTAGCTTTTCAAAATTACGGTGTGGTGAGGTGTGGTGAGATGTTGTACGATATCATGATCGTGAAATTTTAAATATATTTGGTAAAATTGTGATATTATGATCGTGATTTATGTAAAAATACTAATATACCCTCATATATAAATAATAATAAATATAATTATATTATAATTATTAAAAGTAAGGGTAAATTTGTCTTTTCCAAAATCACGATAAAACCATAGCTGGTTTTAACAGTTGTGGTGAAATCGTGATTTTTTAATGATTATCACATCGCAATTAAGCTTATATTTTGCGTACCATACAAAAATCACGATTTTGAGATCGTATCGCACTTCACCGCACTTTTTATTTGAGTTCCAAAGAAACCCATTGTAATATGAACATCTATTTATAGAAAACAAAGTTCAATACTCTATTCATGATATGAAACCCACTTAGGTCTACCTATCACGGAAAAATCTTGTTCAAGTGCAGACAACTTTCGGATGTATCCTGGCTGACCTAGGACATGCAAATTACTAAAACACCCTTTAGATGAGTCGACTTTGAATATCTTGAGAAACGTATCAAAAAACTCCAATGTATTCAAATTATGAAAATATTCCGAAGAATATCAAATGATTATTTCAACATGTATTAGTAAAAGTGGAAATGATTAGAATTTGGAATTCAATCATGCTTTTATGAGATACAATTTGTTTTTTTTTTCAAAAAGAATGATGAAAACTATCCATTTTTGTATGAAGTATATAAATTACAATTTCCGAATTTTAAATGATCGTTACCCACTATCAGATTAAGGGAAAATTGTTATAGAAGTCATATTTAAAGTTCAAAATTTCTGTTTTCATCACATTTGTTATTAAGTTTGATTTTAGTCACAAATATTATACAACAAGACATATTTTTGCCACTACCGTTAAATCTCAAACGGAAAAACCGTTTGTAAGTGTGACTGGGAAAATTCTTCTAATTAGTCATATTTAAAGTTTCGATTTGCTTTCTTCTCAACGTAAGCTACCGTTTCCATAGCGCGAAAAATGTTTTCATCTGAATCTTTGATATAGATTTTCTTAATTGCAATTTGGAAACAGTAAAAACCCTAGTATGAAACCTAGACTTCTTATATAAATCTACAAGCGATATTCTCAATTGGGAACTGGGTTACAAGAAGCTCCTCGGGGATTGAAGGTGTAATTGAAAAGATGATGAGAAAAGCGAAGAATGTGGCGATGAATATCTATAGAAAAGAGAAGATGACGGTACTGATGTTTCAATTTGACAGACCATTTAAGGATGATGATTAAAATTAAATAAAAAATATTATATTTATTTCTTATTTCATTCTAATAAACCTATCTGATGAAAATTAACTTATTAAAATATAATTAGGATGAAGAGTAAATATCATCCATTAGACTATCTATAACATTGTCCGCGCCCAAAACTATTTCCGCCGTATAAATCTCTCTATACATCATTATTCTCTCACATCCACATTATATTCTCTTTCTACTTCTAAAAATTTTTACTCATCTACATCATTTTTTATTTCTCTTTCATCCACATCATCTCATCTCATCTCTCTAAATTTAATTTTATCTTTATATCTCATTAATTTTATCTATTTACTATTCATTTATCATTAATATTACATATTAATTTTAATATTTTTAATTCCAACAATCTCGATATTTCGTTAATTATTAATTTGTCACTGTATTGTATTATATTCAATATTTCGATTATATTTTTGTATAATTACTCCGTACTTGTTTTTAATATCGAAACGATCGAGTCTTACTTAAAATTTAATATTTATATTTTTTTATTTAAATTAAAATTACATATTTATATTACATATCAAAATAAAATATTTAGTCATATTTATAATTAATTATAATATATAATTAATTATATTTTAAAAATAGAATAAAGACAAATAAAATAATTAAAATCAAAAATTTTTAAAAAATGTGATTTCCTCGGACAATGGGTGCCCAACCCCTTATCCAAGGATGGTATTTATCCAGATACCCATATAATCATAAACATCTACATAACGAAAAAACGATAAAATCGTATTTCCATACAATCTTCTCGACGATGATAGGGAACTCTTACATTAACCGTCAACTGTAAATGTAATCCTGAGGTGGGTCCCGTAGTTTATTTTTAAATTGGACTTGTAAATGGAAGTTATTGGGCTGAATTTATTGATTGGATCGGCCCATTACCATGTAATCTAATCTAACAATATATTGATTTCCTTAGGCTTTACGGATTGTTTTATCTGGAAACGTGTGCATTTCAGATTCCGTTGTTGATCTTGCAATTCCTGCCATCGAATGCTTATTTGAAGATTTCCCTTGAATTTTGTGGGTATATTTCTCTGAAGTTCTTCGAATTTTCGTTTATCCTCTTTTGAGATTGACGTTTAGTTCAGTGGTGGCGTTGATGATCCCTGTTTGAGTCGCCAATCTTCGAATTATCGCTTTATTTAGGGTATCTAGTACCCAGACCAGTAATTATTGAGGAATTTGTTTGGATATTTGAGTAAGGTAATTTTGTTTGCAGTTCGTTTTATACCTTGTATTGCCGTTCTTATTTTTTTAATTATCTAGTTCCTTGTTATATGTTACGTTTGACTTTGAATGAAGGTTGGATTCTGTTTGTTTTGATTAATGATTTGAATTGCAGATTGTTTTTTACAAGCTTAAATACTGTTCATTTCTCACTTATTTGCTTGTGGTATTCACATCGCTCATGCTAGTTTCATTGTCTGTATTCTCTATTTACTAGGTAATTATCAATGGCGGTATCACAGATTAAAAAAACCTCATATACTTCGTTTCCTAGTTTCGACAAAGAAAATAGCAGGCTTTCTTTTGTTGATGACTTTGAGAATGATGATTGGACTTCAAAGGATAACAAGAATATGGAGTTATCAAGAGAAAGAGTTTCATACCCCCTTCCTCTCGATTCCGAAGATTTTATGGATGGAGGGTATGGTTCAGATGATGACCAGTATGCTGATGTATCTCCAAATGGAAAACCTGAAGTAAACCTGAGAAATGTAATGAGTGGTTTATTTGCTATTTTGATGGGAAACAATAAGAATCATCCTCAGTTGCCAAGCTCCAGTGTTTCGTTCCTTGAATCTGCAAATAATGGGGAAACATTTTTGCACTCATCAGTATATACACCTAGTGCTCCCCCACTTTTTCTGCCAAATGCTTTCAATTTTAACAGTTGCAAAGAAGTTCTGGAAGCTGAGTCTCCAGAATGGCTTCCAGATAGCTCAACTTCTGCTTGCATGCAGTGCAAGGCTCCTTTTAAAGCTTTTTCCCGTGGAAGACACCATTGCCGGTTTTGTGGTGGCATCTTTTGTTGGGCATGTTCAAAAGGGAGATGTTTATTGCCTGCTAAGTTTAGGGAAAGGAAACCACAGAGAGTGTGTGACACTTGCTATGATAGACTTGATCCATTGCAGCGTGTATTGATCAATACGATCAGCAATGCTGCACAGGTTGCCAAGCATGATGTCATGGACTGGACATGTTCAAGAGCGTGGGTTAATCTTCCATTGGGTATGTCAATGGAGTATGAAATATACAAGTCCGCTAATATGCTAAGAAGCTATTGCCAGGTTAGAAGAAGCTTTCTTTAGAATACCTGATTTCTTTTTGCCTTGCAAAGTAAAAGAGCTTAACAAACCTTGCAGGTGACTAGGCTAGACCCCGAAAAATCCATCCCTGCTGCCGTTTTGAATGGAGCCAAAGGCCTAGCGATACTTACCGTTGCTAAAGCCGGGATGCTTCTGGCATATAAACTTGGAACCGGACTAGTCGTTGCACGAAGACAAGATGGTTCTTGGTCTGCACCTTCTGCTGTGGTATCAGTTGGATTGGGATGGGGTGCACAGGTGTGACTGAATAATATTTGGTGCATTTTCGCCAATTCATCTCGTATTTACATCAAATTCTAAGCTCGATACCTGAATTCCAGCATTTTTTTTGGGTGATTCTACCAGGTTGGAGGAGAACTAATGGATTTTATAATTGTGCTGCATGATACAAAAGCTGTAAAAACATTCTGTAGCCGTGTACATTTTTCTCTTGGAGCTGGTTGTAGTGCTGCAGCTGGTACAGTTGGAAGAGTTGCAGAAGCAGATTTGCGAGCTGGAGACAAAGGTTCTGGATTTTGTTATACATATAGTTGTAGCAAAGGTAAATCCATTTAACTCATCCTCTTCATCTTTTATCAAATTCGAACTTAAGGGTACTGGTTTTCGTCACATGAATCAGTTCTTTTATTTGGATTCGCCTATGCTTTACTGGTTTCTTTGAAGAATACTTGTGTTACTTGGCAGGTGCATTTATAGGGGTATCATTGGAAGGGAACATAGTTGCCACAAGAATGGATACAAATCTCCATTTCTATGGTGATCCATACCTTACCACAGCTGATATTCTTCTCGGTTCTGTTGAGAGACCCCAGGCTGCCGAACCTCTGTATTCGGCCATCCGGGATATTTACCGCAAATTGCAATGCTAAGTTCGCAATCATTTGGAACTTGTAAGTTAGTCCTTTGCTGTTCCCTAGGGAATGCAGTGTGTAAATATGCATGTTATATAAGAAATTTGGTTACTGTTGTCTAGTTGATGTGATCATATATGTAACTGTTGATATCATTGTTATTGGAATGTTTTATATTATTTATACTCGAAAAGATCACTTGGTACAATTTAGGTTTGCTTCTCCTATGAAGCATCTTTTACTCTTGAAAGAAAACTTAGTGAAGAGATATATGAAATCTTGCTTCAGCAAGGGAAAATAGTGTATTTAGTTCTCAAGTGTTTGCTTGGATCATTCCAACCATAAAAAAAAACATGTCTAAAATATATGATCTTACTGTGACAGACACAAATATTATTCCCCTGCAATAATGAAGCTCTCTATATGTCTACAATTGGTCAATAAAGAAACCTTGAACACAAAAAGCTCCTGAAATTAAAAGATCACTTGTTCATATTCTAGTATCCATCACCATATACTCAAATGAGATAAGCAACATGACATTCCAACATGATCTTATGACTGTGAAGACGAAGAAGACATTAAAGTTCAAGAGCAGCGCAGCATAAACTTTTAAGGATTCAAAACATTAATTCACAAAAAAATCATGCCCACTAAAAGTCCAGATTGTTGCAAAGACGTTTTTTTTTTTCATTCAATGATTCATTGAACTACTAGAAACACCAATTTGAGAATTCAAAATTTGCCATGATCACCTCACGAGGTCTGACTGCTAGAATCAACAGCGTGAGATTTTTTAGGCGGCGTATATATCTTCGCCCTCTTAAGAATCTCAGCTACTACCCAATTCTTGCGTTTGCTTAGTGGTCGCGACGGGTCCAATTTCACCTGCATCAAACAACTCTCAATCACTTATTCCAACCCACTCAATACACATAATACGCATAGATATCCAAAACTACGAACACGATCGCCAATGTTACACTGATTATTCTCATCGTGCGCCATGAACTTGGATGTACGCCTGACGTAGCGGTTGTAGAGTTTATGATGAAAAAGGCGATCCACCGCAACCACCACTGATTTCTGCATTTTGTTCGATACCACCATTCCGACCACCGGCTTCATCCTTCTTCACTCTCACTACGATTTCCTCAACCCCAGATTAAACCCTAGTCAGTCCTCCCAGTTCTACGGCGTCGTTTTTACGTGCCTAAATTTTGTAAGGATTGTTTATTAATAATTATTCAAATATAAAATATTACTAATATTTATATAAAATATGAACATAGAATGATCAATAATTATAATACAATTAATTAATTAAATCATACATAAAATATCAATATCGTATTTTAATATATTTTTAATCAATGTTTTCATACCCTCCTCCTGTACACATGCAAGTAAGGAAAATTGAACATTACCTGTTATTTGATTCCTATCGAGTCAATCTAGATTTTTCGAGTTTCACTCAAAAAATAATAAAAGTATATATCTTTAAAAAATAAATTTGAATATCAATCCGGACAAAAATGAAATTCAAGATTGATTTGAAAATATTGGTTTTAACTAATAATTATTTAGTGAACCAAACTAAGGAAATTTTCTTACTATTAATAAATTAACATTTTTGTTGGTCTTGATTTAATTATCTAATCCCATAAGTTAAAAACAATTTTGGATTTGAATTTAGTCAAACCATTGTCATTATTTGAGATATATATTGCCCATGTATTATAATCAATTTGGTCTAAAATATGTTTATCAAAATCACAGTTTTCCGAAACAATTTTCTAAACATAATCATAATTAATAAAAAGATAAACAAACCAAATCTCAACCATTGAATAAAAGAGAAGGAAAAAATGAACGGTGTAAAAAAATCCTGATTTTTAGGACATCTGTTGTGGTGAAAAAAAGCTATACAATTAAACTTAAAGATCATACCAATGCAACACACATTCCTCGTTCCATTGCTAACATCTTCTTCCAAAGAAGAAGCATAATTTTGGACCTCTTTCGGAGGTCCAGAATTACGACCCGGATTCGATAGCAGTCGAGCCTGTTAAAAAGAAGATGTTAAGCCAAAAGGGAATAAAAAAGGCTGGAGACATGGTTGCAGTAGCAGTAGACAAAGATAAAGGGAGCCAAGTTGCTCTTAAATGGGCTGTTGATAGTCTCTTGGCTAAAGGAAAAACCGTAACTCTCCTTCACGTTCGACAAAAAACCTCGTCTTCTCCCGCTTCAGGTAATAAATAAAACCCGATCATTCAGATCGCTCGAATATACAAATCGAATCTATTTTGAGTGTTTCTTGGTGAAATAATGAAATTTGTGGACCATAGTAAATGATTTGTTCAAGTCTTTTACGGTGTGATCTCCTACGTAAATTATATTCGAGCACACTCTCTACGTAAATTGACCCGGCTCTAGAAATTTAACATTTCTTGTGTCGAATGTGCAGGCAATGCTCCGCTCGATGGTCAAGCGAAAGAGTTCTTTCTTCCATTTCGATGCTTCTGCAATCGCAAAGACGTAAGAAAAAATCATCACTTGTTTATGAAACAGGAACAAAAATGGTGAAAAAATAAATGAAAACAGATACATGTAAATGAAGTTGTGCTTGAGGATCCAGATATATCAAGAGCAATATGCGAATACGTGAAAATCAACATGATCGAGACATTAGTCGTCGGTTCCTCGGTCAAGAACGGATTCATAAGGTACCAGTTTTTAAGCATTTTTTCGAATATTTACTTATGGAGCAATACTTACTTGACAGAACATTCAAATCTGTCGATATCCCTGTTACGATATCGAAAGTGGCACCGGAGTTCTGCACTGTTTATGTCATTGCTAAAGGGAAAATAGCCTCCGTTCGATCCGCATCATCTTTGCCTCCAAAAGATAAAGTTCGTCCCACAATAACTGATGTCTCTGTTCAAGGTTGCTTCTGTAATGTTCCGCATCGCCTTTTCCTTCTTGAAAACTTAACTAACCGAATTTGCAGGAGGTTATTCGTCTCTTTTAGCTCACCGGAGTAATCTAGAGGAATCAGAATCAATCAGGTTAGTAACAAAATGCACATAGAAACGAATTTGAAGTAAACGAGGATGTGTATATTTATAGGTCACCTTTTACAAGAGGGAAAGGTTTGAATCGATCATACGGAGAACCTTCGACACCCGAAAGCGATATATCTTTCGTGAGCTCAGGAAGGCCGAGCAGTGAACACGTTTACCAGTCACAGGATCACGATACGATGATGGTTCATCGTCTCTCAAACAGCTCAGATACGGATAATCGATTAAGTTTTGGATCTTCGGTCTCGAACCCGAGGATTTCGGATGGAAGTGGAAGTTTCGGGATGTTCTCATCGAGCTCACAGGACAGTGGGAACTTTTCATGGTCCGGATCCCAGAATTTGGTAAGAACGAAAAGGCTAAGTAAATAAATCTTCGACATTTCAATTCTTGATGCTCGGAAATACAGGATGAAGTCGAAGCAGAGATGAGAAGGCTGAAGCAGGAACTGAAACAGACAATGCAAATGTACAGCACAGCTTGCAAGGAAGCATTAACTGCAAAACAGAAAGTAAATTTTCGAGTTTTCTAAATAATAATGGATGTATGTTAAGATTATACCTGCCAGGCTCTGGAGCTTCACCGTTGGAAGATAGAAGAAGAGCAGCGACTCGAGGAGGCACAGCTAGCCGAGGGAGCAGCACTAGCAATTGCGGAAAAGGAAAAGGCTAAATGCAAGGCTGCGATTGATAGAGCTGATGCAGCGCAAAGAATAGCTGAACTTGAAGCACAGAAAAGAATTAGTGCTGAAAGGAAAGCAATTAAAGAAGCAGATGAGAGGAAGAAGATAAATTCTTTGAATACCGGTGTTCGATATCGTAGATACACAATAGAGGAGATTGAAACAGCTACCGAGTATTTCTCCACATCTTTGAAAATAGGAGAAGGTGGATATGGTCCTGTATATAAGTGTTATCTTGATCACACACCAGCTGCAGTTAAGGTTCTTCGTCCAGATGCAGCTCAAGGAAGATCACAGTTTCAACAAGAGGTAACAAGAACAAACTCTGTGAATTTAACTAAAAAGATCAAATGCACCACGCTGCCTTGATGCTTCGGTTTTATGCAGGTTGAAGTATTGAGTTGCATTCGGCATCCGAATATGGTTCTTCTATTAGGAGCTTGTCCAGAATATGGCTGTCTAGTATACGAGTATATGGCAAATGGAAGCTTAGACGACTGTTTGTTCCGACGAGGAAATACACCAGCTCTCTCATGGCAAATTCGGTTCAAAATAGCTGCAGAAATCGCTACTGGCCTTCTGTTCTTGCATCAAACTAAGCCAGAACCATTAGTACACAGAGATTTGAAACCAGGAAACATTCTTCTAGATGGAAATTTTGTGAGCAAGATTAGTGACGTTGGGTTGGCTAGACTTGTTCCTCCTTCTGTAGCCGATACTGTGACACAGTACCGTATGACTGCAACGGCAGGGACCTTTTGCTACATAGACCCTGAATATCAGCAAACAGGGATGCTAGGCATTAAGTCTGATGTATATTCATTGGGAATAATGCTGCTTCAAATAATAACATCAAAGCCTCCAATGGGTTTAACTCATCACGTTCAAAGAGCTATTGATCATGGAACTTTCTCAGAGATGCTTGACCCTGCAGTTAAAGATTGGCCAATAGAAGAAGCTTTGGGGTTTGCAAAAATGGCAATTAGATGTGCAGAATTACGCCGAAAAGACAGACCTGACCTCGGAAGTGTCGTACTACCAGAGCTTAACAGATTGCGAGCTCTAGCCGAGAAGACAATGCCTAGCTTTACAGTACACACCGGCCCTATGATCTCATCAGTTCATGAAAGCTATAATTCTCAAGTGAGTACATTTAAAGTTATAATTCCTCTACGACATGACTCAGATTCTTGTTCAACTTTTTAGCAGCTCCAAGAGTCTTGGAAGCTATCTTCTGGCCCTCAAAGCACAAGGGGTCAGTCAATGCCTGAATATGCTCCAGAAGAGGAATAAATAAAGAATCTTAGGCCTGATTCATTCTAATGAACATTGTACATGTACATTTAACACCAATTCTTCTTCAAAATTTTCAGTCTCGAGAGCAAGATAATACTTTCGCAGTTTTAAATGCCACTCCCTCAATCAGTTAAGACAATAACCTCAAGTCGAAAAGCTTTAATCTATCCATTGCAAGAAATATTGTCCAGAGAATTTCCTTAACTTTCTTCTAACACTAACTAATCATTTGACATGCCTAGTGTTACAAATTCTAAAAGACATTACCACCCTTCAACTTTTTCTTCAAGTAAGTAGAAATTAACAATTTGTAAGTCCAAACTCTGTTCTTTGTATATTCCATAGCCATTTCTGAGCTCAAATGAAAGTCCCCTTTTCCCATAGCCTCAAAAACAATTGGATCCGTTGATAACGAAACCGAGTCGCTCCAATCAAACTTACCCAATGGAAAATCCAAATTTCTCACAAGCTTTCTATCAATGTAAGCATCAATCACACCACCATATGTTACCAAATCAGGAGCAACTCTTACATGATTCATATGCTCAAGGCTCAGATGAAGATCCCATAGCATCGACATTCTCGAGAAAGCAAGATTTCGAATGTTAAATGTATTTAAGTCAGGGCTAAATCCAGCTTCCACCATTCTCACAAATTCTCTTTGCAAGCTTTTCATTTTGAATTTTGCTGCATATGATAAAAGCAGTAGGTTCCAAAGTAAATTACCAACATTTCTCCTAGCAAGACCAACATCTTCAACAAATCGACCTAAATCATAGAATTTATTTTGCTTGATATAAGCAAATGAAACAGCCCTGATAGCTTCTTCCTCTATGAGAATCATTGACCTTTTGAGAGAACCATAAGCATTTTCCATTTCATTTAGTGAACCAAAAGTACTATAATACAATAAATAAGCATTTCCAGTTGAAGAATCTACAGAATAACCCATAGAAACCATCACCTTAACCATATGTTTCATACAGTGAAGCTGTCCTCTCTTTCCAAAAGAAGAAATAGCCAAAGAAAAAATTCCAGGTAATGAGTTAGCATCCTTATGTTGCATATCACGTAAAATTCGGGAAACCATATCGAGATCTTGCATGTTTAGATATATAAATATCAATTTAAATACTAGATAATCATCTGGGGTGATGGAACTGTTCATCATATCTTTCCAAATTTCTAGCGCTTTAGATGATGGACCATTGCGGGCATAATAGAGCAGTGAAGGTGATAAATTAGAATTTTCCTGCCCAATTACCTTAAATCTCTCTGAACCTGATACCAAGTCTTCGTTCATCGAATCGTAAACAAAAGCATTTCGATTCCCGCCATTGTCCTTATATTTACCCTGTATACAAGAAAGTCACAATCAAAGTTCATGAAACAGTCATTCTTACAGGGCCAAAAAAATCATTTTTCAAATAAACTTCTTCCCATTTCTTTCATGATGGGCAATTTAATTCCAAGCACTGAAACTCAAATCACTTGCTCCAAAGTAAAAATCATAGCACAAGAAATACCAATAAAAATAAATGAATAAATTAAAAAGGGAAACACAGAGCCTGTTTTCTCGGGCATTTCAATAACGAAATCGATCGAATCAACTTTAACTCACAATCGCGCACCTAAATCTTCAATCAAATATTATTACACACACCCAATTCAAAGCTACAAATACAAGTGAAAAAAGCTGTAAACAATGAAGAAATTACCATGGAACGTGAAGACATATATGGCTTCCCGGAAATCAAATAAAATCTACTGAAATACTTCACTCCCAGTATATTCCACGTCGTCGGATGGGATGCCAGCAGCATAATTTCCTATCTCTGTAGAATCCAGAATTTAGGACCAGCTCCTTATTCAATGATGAGGATCACTTATCCCAATAAGACTTGAGCGTTGAGACTGAAGTACAGAACTAGAGGCTGGTGCTTCATCGAGGTGGACTCTGGTCGGTCGGTCCGCTAGTTAGATGGGCTGGGCTAACCAAGGTGCATTAGAATTTAGAACCAGTTTCTACAGTGTTTGCTTTATCCCTAATACCGATCATAACCTCCTTGAATATCAGACAACGATGTGCTTGTCTGAAGCTTGGATTGTTGTGTTCTTTTTCGAATGAAGATCATTTATAAGCATAACAATCTAAATGAATTTTTTGAAGTTTTGAGCTCAGAATTTATGTTAAGAACACTCACTGTCTCCACCCATACAAAGAAAGAAGAGTTTTGAGTTTCCTTCACTTGCATTACAGTAAGAAAACCAGCAAATAAGTTCACATGTTCCTGTCCAAATCCCACAGCAGAGTAATCTCAGGCTCAAGCTAGCGCTTGATGTTCAAGAAATGCTCCACCTGGAAACCACAGTAAATTATTTAAGACATCTTATGCAAGTAAAGAAGCCAAAAGGGAGAAGAAGATAGTTAAAATTTGCTCACCTTTATGTCTCCCAACATTGGTGTCAATCCTCCAGCAAAGTCCTTCTCTACATTTGAAAAACCACTTCTGGGGTCATCGCCTTGCCTACAACAAATAAAACCCATCACTTTTATGGATAGCATTCGAGGAGCAATCGAATGATTGGAATCGTACCCTGATTTTGCATGACCACTTAGAAGAAGATAAGGTGTCTGTAACTTAGCTTGAGCTTCCCTCATTCTCTCCACTGAAAGAGATGGAGTATCAGCATTCTTCATCTTTTTCACCTTCAATTCCTCTTGATACTGCCGCATTCGCTTTTCTTGTTTCATTTTACCTGGTCCCTTTCCATGAAACTTGTGTGACAACTGCCTGAAAGACTCCTTTGGTGTCATCTGTGAACACAGGAAACAAGTCCATTGTGAAAAATCGAGTGTTTGGTGTGCACTTGAAAAGCCGAGTCGACTTACCGTTCGACCATACTCGTCTGTCCTCTCGATGCGTATTTCCCTGACTTCATCATCATCATGAATTTCACTGAGTTTACTTCTCTTTTTGTCCATGTTTCTACCACCCCATTCAACAGTTTCCTTGAGTGCACCACGATCTTTCAACAGTTTAAGGGCACCTGCCAGACCCTTACCAACTGCAGCCTCATGAATGGTATCATCAGGGGCAACCTCTTCTTCTTTCTCATCTGCTGCAGTATCTTCTGTGATCTCTGTTACGTCCGTAAACTTGCTTTCCTCGACCTCCATTACAGCGTCACTTTCTCCGATGGGCTTCTCATCTTCTTCCATGAAAACATCTTCATCCTTGGGCTTAGTATCAGCTAGCAGTGTAAAAAAGATTCACAGAGATATCAGATGGCATGAACTACACCCGAGAGCAACAGCTAAGAAAAAAACTAATTGAAATTTACACGAGAAACAACTGAGAAAAACACGGGATAAATGGAGAACATTACACTTCTTTAAGCAAAAATGAAGCTTAAAACGTTACAAACCTTCATCAAGCTGGAGGCCCCAGACAAATTCTTCCATCTCCGTGAAGACAACCTTGTTTTCATGTTGATCTCCAGAGCTATTATCAACTGCTTCATTTTTGGAATAGGGAGCTGAAAGAAGACGACTTATCAACTGCGGAACAGATTTTTCATTCTTCCCATGCTTCTCCAATGCTATTTTTCTAGCCCTTTGCAATGATTTCTGAAGTTCATCATCATCATCACCAAACACAAGAGCATCATCATCCTCATCATCATTATCATCTTTACTTTGAGTTCGCTTTTCTTGTGCTGGTCGAAGGGCTTTGGATGCTTCATCTGCTTTAGCATATGCTGTTTGGTATGCTTTACTTTTCAACTCAGCCTGAATTATTTCTTCTTTCTCTCTGATATTTTGCCTTCTCCCATTGTTCCTGGAACCAAGGTCCACCGACCCTAATCCAGAAGATGCTGCCTCCGCTTCAAGTGCATCAATATCCAGCTTCTCTTTCTTCCTTAAAGACTTCTTCTTCTTCGTTTTTTTGAACTTTGCAGCCATTTCTTCTTCAGTATAATAATCAGAGGAGACCTTCGCAGCCAAGTTGAGATCTTCGCCCTTGATGCTAGTAGAAGCTCCCTGAATTCTTTTCCTTAGCTGTCCACATATTACAATCTCAAGAATCACCAAAAGCAGTACATTTATTACACAACTTTTTAAAAAATAGAATTTTAAAAACCTCTTCCAGTTTCTTTTCAGCTTCACTGGAGAAACGTCCACTTGAATCAAGGGTCACCCACTGTAAGGAGAAGAAGAGGGAAAACAATGGAGCATATAAGAATGTATTACATAAAAACATACAAATAAAAAGAGGTTGTAAGAAATCAACCTCGTCGGGAACTGGATCATCATATTGTGGCAGTATTTTCTTCTCATTCAAAGCTTCTTCACTGAACCTAAGAAATAAAAATATCAGAGTAAAAATATTGTCCTTGAGGGAGAAGATAATCAAAGTAAAAATAGTCTAGCTAACTCACTTGTCATCATAGAGGCTTGTTTTCTTCTTTGCAACCTTGTAAGCTTCATCCCTTCGCTTCTGCTGCCCGATTTCCACATTTTCCAGAACATCTGTGTCTGGTATATACAATTTAACGTCACCTTAGGATATCTGATTCCATAAAATACCAAAGGGATGAAAAATCAGGAGAACAACTGAAAACAGAGGAAACAAATACTACTAAATCCACACCTTCGTTGACGTCCCCATCAGCTAGTATGCTCTGATCTTTGAGAGTCAGAACAATTGCCCCACCTTCAACTACTTTCTCTAACCCATGGTGCAGAATTCTTACCCCACCAAGACCTTATAAATGATGAAGAAAACCAGTTTTATCCACAAGTATATATATACATAAATAAATAAATAAACTGTATGGATCCGCTCAAGGCACGCAAACTACTATCATAACTCTCCATAAGAAGTCTAGTGGATTCTGAAGCATCACACAACCAGGGAATAAATATGTTATAAGCATAAAAGATGCAACAGATTTAAGGAATTTGCTTGACATATACAAGCACATGCCGGAAATAGGATACACTAAACAAGTAAATGATCAAAATAATCTGAGAATAATAAATTTGCAGGAAGGTATACTCGTGAGTTGAGCCTCCTCATCACTTTCTCCATCATTAATGTTGTCCTGCAAAAGGTGAAATAAAATGGAGAAATGATCTGTGCTCATGAACCACGATATAAAAAAATGAAATAAGAATAGGCTGCATCCATAATTTCCGGTTAATCCACAAGAAAAGC
Organism: Utricularia reniformis; assembly: GCA_009725065.1. Classification (NCBI taxonomy): domain Eukaryota; kingdom Viridiplantae; phylum Streptophyta; class Magnoliopsida; order Lamiales; family Lentibulariaceae; genus Utricularia; species Utricularia reniformis. The sequence continues at coordinate 602,856 of RWGZ01001025.1, forward strand.
AATTGTAAATATTTTACCTGTTCCTCGAAATTTTTAGAAAGCTTAATGGCTTTTTCTATTTCGACTTTCCTTCTGTCCTCAATTTTCCGGCTCTTGTTTACCCACGATAAAACCTCAGAAGCACCTTCAGATGATTTTACCAATCTTTCTTCTTTCATTCTGGTACCATGGAAAACAGAACTCAAATAAGTATAGATATAACCTAATATATTTCAGCTCTACTCTAATTCAACGAGAACAGCCAATCCTGTTTAAAATCATGATAAAGGAAATATAAATCACTCTCACAGGGCACTGAAAAATTTTTGATCTGACAATAATTAAGGCTTGAAAAACATCATACATTTATTACACTCGACCAAAAAGCTTTATTACACTAAACTGAAGAAAAAGCATAGATTACATCTTTAAGAGAACAGTTTTATTTCTACTTTCAAATAAAAGATATTCGGTACTGGATATGATGAACTAATGAAAATTATATATCTAGTAGCAAAAAATGAAGATTCCCAATGATTTTAACAAGAGATAAAATGGAGGTGCACATGATGGAAAAAGGGGAGGACAAATTGAGAAAATGTCATGCAGTGAAAAAATCTATCTCACAGATGAATGCGCTCCTCTATGTCTGATGGCGACATGCGTAAGCTAGTATCAGCCTTCTCTTCATTAATGACGACACTGGATTGATTTTCATTATTTGAGTCCTCATTTGGCTCTATACGCGGTTTCTCATCTCGAGAATATCTATCACTCCTAATATGACTGCCATCCTTCTGGTTACGACTGATTTCATGTCGGTCAGTTTCCCTGCTTATTTGTTGATCTATTTGCATTTCATTCTCTTTATTCCTATCCTTCACCTTTTCTCTTTCTGCAGGATCTTTGCCCCGATCTCTACCATATTCTTTAACCCTTTCATTATCTTTGTCTATTTCTTGCTCCTTCTCTTTCTTTCTATCCCTTTCCTTCTCCCTATCCTTTTCCTTTCCTCTGCTCTTCTCCCTATCCCTTTCTCTATCTTTATCTCTGTCCAACTCATCATCTTTTCCATGTTTTTTATCTCTCCTATGTTCACTCTCCTTCTCATTCTCACGATCCCTACGTACTTTATCTCTGTTGGTTTCCCTGTGTTTCTCATGACCAGCATCTTTCTCACGGTCCTTATCTCTGTACTTATCTTTATCTCGTTCATCTCGTTCATCTCTACGTCGGTCCCTACTAAAATTCCGATCTTTATCAGAGTCTTTCTTCTCCTTTTCTTTTAGATCACCAGAAGATTTTGACCTTTCCTGATCTCTGCTTCTGTACTCTTTTTCTTCCTTTTGCCCACTTCTTCTGCTCTTATTATGCCTACCTGATTCCTGCAATTCACCAGACTCAATTTCTTCAGAATCATCAATGCGCCTTCCCCGTCTTTCACTAGAAGGCATACCATCTCTTGATTGCATATCAGAACCTCTCCCTTGGCCCGAATCAGCATTGTCTTCTCCCATGATTAAACAAACAGAAAGCAACTCGGAATATGGTATCAAACAGAAGTGACAAAATGCTCCACCTGCACATAATATCATGCCACCAATTTTAAAAATGATTATTCCATATCCGCAAGCATATAAAAAAGAATGAGTAATACAGGAGAACGATTATGCGCGTGGGAGAAAACAGAACCATAAAAGATCAAATAAATTGGATCAGAAACGCGGTTCCATATATTTCAACCGATCAAGAAATTCAATTTCAAAAAATTCACAATTCAACTTTTAATATAACATTCTCCGAAGAAGAATGAAATTCTCCGACGAGCAGGTCGCAAGAGTTATTCGCCATTCTCAAAACACCGCGATAAATCCAAAACTATGAGTAGGTCGGTATCGTTCCCAACTTCGCAAAATCACAAACCCAGTTAATTTGTGTTAGGGTTCAGCGTAAAGAAATTGGAATTCATAAAAAATTAGGAATATATCAAAATATCAGAAGAAGTACAGGAAACACAGATTTTTCTACCCACCTCCAAACTAAAGCGAAATCAGAGGCAAAACGCGACGGAGTCCCGGAAGAGAGGCAGTATACAGAGCAGCGTCGCAAGTAAAAGTTAAGAACCAGAAAATAAAATAAAAAAGCCGGGTTGTCCTTGCATTTTTGGGCCTAAAGAAGATAAATATGGCCGGCCTAAACGTTATATATTAACGGGCTTATATGACGACCCGCCCAATATTTTTTTATTCTTTTATTTTTTAATAAAAAAGGGCGTTATTTTGTAATTTTTAATTTAGTGATACTATTGCAATTTTTAAATAAAATTACTAAATCATTCAACAAATTAATTAAATATTTGTCTAAATAAGGTAAAATTTTGGCTAATTTTGAAGGCAGTTTTAAATTCACAATAGTTAATTAAGGTACTTTTGACATCCACATCAAATATAAATAATTTATTTAGTTATTTTTTAAAAAATACAGACAAAGTAATTAAGGTTAATATCCAAAAACAGTGTAAAAATATAGTAACTGGTGCTTTTCCTTTGGTTTTGCTCAAATGACACGAGCACAATCGCCAGGATCGCATATCAACACCATCTGCTCAGACAACTTTGGCTGCAGCTTACGATACTCTTTCTCGACGAAAGCCGCAGCATTTACGGCCTGTTCAGCATCTACAAATGCTATGCAGCAACCCCGGAATCCAGCACCACTGAAACGAGCTCCATAAACTCCAGGAGCATTTACAAGGATCTGGTACAGTTGAATTAGTTGCTCACAACCTGTGTATAATTACATGAATATAATCTTTTACTACTCACTACAAGCTCATTGAAAATGTAACATCTCCTCTGTCTATGCCTTTAGACAAATCGATAAGCTGTATTAGTGTCAAAGATCACATGGCAACTCAAAAATTAAGCGTACGAAACAATTTCAAGATTGACGAGTACTTGAAAAAAGCTAAATATTAAGGGAAACGTAAAACCGTGCGAACTAGTGTACTCATCTCACTCCAACTCCAATCACAAATCTATCGAACAACAATAATATATATACAAGGATCAAGCTTTCGACATGAGGGTGTGTTCGGATCAAACTCATTCAAAAAGTTAGAGGCTTCACAAAATGTTTCAAAAAGTTCGAATATGCATGTTAAGTTTCAAAATTTTGGAGTTCTAAAGATACCCTTTATAGACTACATTAACCATTCGGGGTGTATCCTTAACGAACGTTAAATACTGAATGTGTGTTGGAGACTGCAGAAAAAACATACCACTTTGATAGTTGTGAATGGAACTAAAGCCAGATGCAGTTATTAGCCTGTCCAAAATCCTCCAATTTGCCAGAACCCCAAGCCTCAAGTCCTTTGAGAACTCTCTTGTTTTCCGAAAAGAAATGTTCTGCTCTTCTTGCCAGATTTGGTTTTAATTTCCACTGCAAAAGATTGCACTGTTACTGAGATTCAAAATGGGGTAATCATAAATTCACCTTATATTCTTCATACACTTCTGGTTCAACTGCATTGATTGAAAAAATTATCAAAAACCAAAGAAAGGAAAGAAGCATATCTATAGGCGCTGGCAAAAAATACCGTATGGAAGGTGGACAAAACGGATCAAAATGAACAATATTTGTGAGAAACTTGAACCGTATTGAAAGAATGTAATATTGTTTGAAGACTTGCAACTTCACAATCTATTTTTACATAATGAGTTACCGTTGGATAGAAGAGGCTCCAGCTCAAGATTACCAGAAGCCCTGCAAAGAGTGTTTCTTAGTGAGAAATATGTATTTGTAGACAACAAAGTTGTCTTAAACGTCTAGACATTTTACCGAAGCAGTAATTCAGCTGCCTCCCGGCATTCCAAAACTCGGTTATTATACCCGGGATTCGTGATAAGAGCCTGCTTCAAGCCAGAAAACGCAAGCAAGATCTTGAATTTCTTTGTTATTGCACCTCCATTAATTTCTGGAGGATGAATAAGACTGTACTCTTTTGTCTGTATATAAAGTTTAGTTGCTCTCAAAAATATTACAAATTATAAACTCCAGACTGCAAAATTGGAAAACGAATCGAATCACCTTGCAGTTCATACAAGTTAAGCAGCCATAGCTCGAGAGAAGTATCGCGGATTGATCTAGAATTCCATTTTTGAGTCCTAGATATTCATTTTCAATTAACCTGAGTGTACATAAGAAAGATATTGAAGATCAGAATGAATGTAAAAGCAACAATATGACCAGAACGAGAGGCGAGGCTCTAAGTTTGTGAAATCAGTTTATACTCGAATTCGGTGAATCTACCTATCATATTCAATATTCTCCACAGGAGACACTTTAAGTTTGTTTGCACTTTCAAAAGCAAGCAGATAAGCCACCCCTACCTATCAAAATGAGAGTTGAGAATAAGAAACCTTAAACGCAATAACATCGAATTTTAAAATATATGTATCAGGCGATCAAAGCAAAGAGATTGCCATTGTTGTTGATGAAATCGAAGAAAAAACATGAAAATGATAATTTAAAATACGAGAAAATAATTACAGCAGCTGAGGAACTGAGGCCTGAACTGTCAAGTCCATCTGCACCATAGATATATCCAATGATCCCCTGCCAACATTGTGATCATATTCTACTGTTGAATTCAGTATACAAAAGCACGGTTGATTCACGGGACATTGTGATTCACTTTTTACTGGCTATTTATATATATTATAGATCTCAATAATTTGAACCCGAAAACCCCATCTGCGACTCGATATCTGAAACTATACGTTCCTTTTTTGAAAAACACTACCGCATTAAATCCACACATATTGTACATCAGCAGACCTGTTTTAAGTGGTTGCTTCTACTTTGTAATGCATAAAGTGCTCCTCGAGCATAATTACCCCAGCCATCATTTAGTTTGACAGAAGTTGCAGGCATTTGATCTTCATCTACTCTGTTAAGCAAAAATACATGCTAGAGACCACATATTTTTTTACAGAAAAAACATAATGTTACATCAGGTGCTATCACCTGAACCTAACTTCTCCCTTGAATTGTCCCGATTGTAGCACAACCTAAAAAAGATAAAAGAGGAAAAATTAAAATTAAAATTTCCATTAGCATTAACCAACACTATCGGCTTGTTCTAATTCAGTTTATTTTAAAAATTGGGCATAGAATATTGGCTTATACCCAAATTTAAATGAGGAACACAAATCAAAGCAAAGTTTATGCCTTAAGAACAAGCCCTAGATTCAGGTTAATGAATAGTGGTACCTGTGAATCATTAGAAGGGACAAAACCAAGGAGTATTCCCTTATTAATTGTCATGGCTGAAACAATTCCACCCTGTAGAATGCAACAAACCTTACTTTAATTCAAAAACTCAGAAACAAATGCAACAATCTGTAAAGATAAAAAAACGTATGCACAAAAATGCCCGCAGCTTGTAAGATCTAAGACAAAAAACAGTGTTTGTAATTACGGCCTCAGCATATAATCCAAGAGACAAATTTAAACACTAATGCCAATTGCTAAGTAGAGATACAGACCTGATGATCAATATGTGCACCAAGCGGACAAATCCTATACGGAGCTACAACAACTCGCACATCCTTACAATCTCTACCAGACATTTCAGCCACCTTTGCTGTGATCACTGTTAACTGTAACACGCCCAACATTATTCACAAAAAAACAACTTTCCCACATAAATTCAACAGTTATCAATTGAATTAGAGCAATCAACTCTTACATCTGATTCAGAAGGCCAAGATATCGAGCCCATCGCCAATAAAATGTAGAGGAACAACAACCGATCAATGCGGCCAATTATGATCCGGGTTTTCTTCGTTATGAGTGTGAAATGGAAGCAGGAATGAGTGCAGTTTAATAAACCCAGTGAACAGAGACAACGTTTTGGTTCAAGGGTCACTGGGCATCCTCTAAAGGTGGAGTAAAGACGATGAGGCAATGAATCCAATGATGAAATACATATGTAATAAGCAATGTTTTAAATATGGGTACACTTATACCGGATATGTTTAGGATATATCGGATACATACCGAAAATATTAAAATAAATTAAATTATAAAATATTCATGTTTTATTTTTTTAATATAAAATCCGACTGAATCTACCAAAACTAAACCCGATCCGAAAAATAGGCAAAATACCGACCTAAACCGATAAGCCCGAAATTTTCGGTATATCAGAAATTTAAAACAACAAATAAATATCAAATTAATTATCCATTGTATTTGTAAATATCAAATTGGAAATTTCCGGTATATCCATTGTATTTGTACGGATGTTTGAGTTATTAAATTGGAAAATTAATTTTTTTACATATAATATTAAATAATTAATATTCTAAACTTATTTCACGATTATAATTAATATCAAATTATAATGCATCCTTGAATATAAAATATTTAATTAATCAACATAAAGGAATTCTTGAATGGTAACAAATAAATCATACCATTTATATCCGACAATTTATATTAATTTCAACCTAGGTTTGTGATATAGTTATATAGAAAATTGAAGTATAATCAAATTAAAGCATATATGTGATCAATAAGTGTAACGTTGAAGCATATATATTTAAAGAAATTTTTGGTAAGTATCATACAAATTGGGTAAACAATGTATGATTGGCCAATTCCTTAGGGATTTGATAGAATAAATTTTTAAAATTTAAATTCTATAAAAAAAATTATTTTTCTCACATGTTCAAATCACAATATGTGATTTGAATCATTTAAAAAACTCCACTTTGGTAATATTTATATGTCTAATAACTATATCAGATTAATCAATTAGACAAAAATAAGTATGTATTATAATCCCATAAAAATTAATTGTAGCAAAATAAAATGGATTCATATCATATCGGTTGGTGTAAAAATGTTATTGGATCTTAGAGATCCTAAGGTCTACAAATGACGGCGTGGTTGTGTCTAATTGGACTCTCTTTCAACGGCTAGTACACGTGGTTCATTTGAACAAAACATAATTATGAGAAATTTGACAAGTAGATTAACTTAATTGCTTTAGTAATTACAGTCAACAAAATAATTATCATAAGTCATGAGAAGATATTTTATTTTTAAATAATAATTTCAATAAATTAATCAACTTTAACTTATATGAGCTTAGATATGTGGAAACTGCCATATTTATTAAACAATGTTGTCAAAATATACCAAAAATCAAAATGATTGAGTTAAAAATTTAAAGTTTAAAGGTTAAAACGTATAAATATATATTTTAATTTTAGATTTTTAAAAATATTTTTCAGGGTTTAAATTCATTAATCCTAAATATGATTAATATAATTATAAAGTCAAATTTGAAATAACATAAAGTTTAGGCTTGTGTGGCGGTTTTATGAAAGTCAAGATTCAAACAAATATTAGAGAATAGAACACGCTTACTATGCCTATAAGTATGCAGTGATGGGGTTACAGTGAATCAAAGCAAAAAAGCTTTCCTTTAACAGAAAGTCAAGATTCAAACAAATATTAGAGAATAGAACACGCTTACTATGCCTATAAGTATGCAGTGATGGGGTTACAGTGAATCAAAGCAAAAAAGCTTTCCTTTAACAACACCGCCGCCCGCCGTCAAGAATGAAGACAGTTAACATGGTAAGCAAAATCGTGCACCTGAAACAGATGGTTAAGCGGTGGAAGACGACGAGTTTAGCACGCCGAGATATGGAGGAGAATCGTCGGATCAGATCAGGATCGATGGCAGTGTATGTAGGCCAGGAACGCATTCGTTTCGTGATTCCGACGCGGTTTCTAAACTTTCCGGTATTCGCTAGGTTACTGGAGATGGCGGAGGAAGAGTTTGGGTTTCCAGCCGGCGGCGGACTGATTCTCCCATGCGAACCGGTGTGTTTTGAAGGGATTATGCGGCTGTTGGAGGTTGACGAAGTGAAATTTGGGAAACTAGGGCTTGATGAATTGATGAAGATGATGAGCCACGTGGTGGGATTAAGGCTGTTGGATTATTCATCTTTGAAAGAACATTCTTTCTATGGCTTTAATCATGGTATATTGCGGGTGTGATGGTTTTCTCATGGTATATTGCGGGTGTGATGGTTTTCTCATTTTAGTTGATAACCATGTAAAATTAACTCTTTGTAATCTAAAACCATAGCAATTTCATATAATCCAATATAATTTCGACGATTATGAACGAAAAACCGAACATAAACCCGATGCAAAGACACATTATAAATCGAAATGAACTTGTACAATATTTAGTAGCCCCTCAATCACATTAAGCCCCAACTCATATTTCATCTATTTACAATAAACAAAACAAATCAATTCACCATAAAAACTTCAGCTTGGAACACTGTCACGTAGCAGAATCAAGAAAGAAAGAAAACACATGAGAAAAAAATTGCAAACCAATAAAAGGAGTTAGTAGCACTTAAGTTAATGGTGGGGTGGCGTTTGGGGATGAAAGCAGAGGCTTGTGAGGTTTTCATGACAAAGCAAGTAGCTTGCAAATGATAAATTCCAGAAATTATTCATGAAAACATGACAACACAGAATCTTTATCTTTATAGAAACAACACCATCATCACAATTTCAGCAGTTAAAAACCCAGAAAACGTCAACATATACCGGCCGAATCGTCTGAGACAATAATGCGAACACCTTATCTGCATCCTCTTTCCCCAACCGTCTTTATTGCAGACTTCCTGGATAGATTGAGCCCATCTTAAACACAACCCAAAAAGGATGCAACTTTCCCACAAGGTTCCCAATCAGAGCACGCGTCTTCTTCAAGAGTGAACTCTATTATATAACTTGTAGAAAATCTGGCATCTTCTATTTCTACATCACAAAAAACAGAGGCAATTTCACTTCTACTGTAATTTGTTTCTCCCATCTTTCAAATATATTTATCATTTATATTTAATTATAAGCATTTCTAATTGGGCCGCCTATATTAAAATGAAGGGCCCAAATGATCAATTATAATTATCAATTTTTTAAAAAAAATTATCTAACAATAATTAAAACTGAAAACAATGAGAAAATTATGATGTCATATGTTTAAAATAATCTAATTGTGATGCCCTACATGTTTATACATTGTATATTTAGTTATTTAGTTTTGGAGTTATATAATCTCGGTAATTTCGTTATGCTCGTCTGTTGCTATTGAGCCATATAACTATACATGTTGGGCCATATAACTTGGCCTCATTTGCTTAGTGGGCTGGAGTTCTGTAACCTGGTAACGATGATTGTGCTTTGATAATGGACTTAGCCTGTTGGACTTCTGGTAACAGTAAGACGGTTGGTCCGAACTATATATACGATAGCCTCTTCGTATTTTGGTCACTTTTCATTTTCGCAATTTACGTTTCTGCGCTGTTTTCTCTCTAGCTTTCAAGAGCGATTTACTTTCTGCTTATCGTTATTCTGTGTTTGCCTTAGAACTTCTTGCATTTTAAGCTTCGTTCTTCGCTGTTAACTCTTGCATGCTTATATTCATTTACGCTTAAGACTTAAAAACTGTTTTGCTCTTCACTGCTTTTAAAATCTTGAGCGTTACTGCTTTGAGAACGTTTTTCTTGAAACGTCCCCTGTAAAAAAAACTTGTGTTCCTAAGAATATCCTGGGATATTCTTACGTTCTTGGTAGATAGTTTGAGTTTCAAACAGATCCTCGTAGATCTGAGAAACTGTAAAACTTTGCTATAGACGAACAGGCTCAAATTGTAGGTTCTGTGATTTTTTGGTCTAATAGTTTGAGTTTTAAACAAATCCATGTAGATCTGAGAAACTGTAAAACTTTGGTTAAAGAAATTGTTAGATTTACTTTCTGCATTTTACGCTTACGCTTAAACTGCTCGCTTTTAGCCTAATATTTGGCTTCAAGCGCTTACTAAAAGATTACATTATGTTTTGAGTTATATCTTTGAGAAAATCTTTGGATTTCTCAAAGACTTGAGTCTATATAAGTGTTTCAAGCCATATCTGTATAGATCTGAGTTTCTGGAAAACCGCTGACCAAGATTCGTACTGAAGCCTTAAAACACTAAGTATATCTTTGATAATATGTTAAGCTTGTGTGATAAGAACTTTCCTTACAGATTCTTTCCACTGCTAATACTNAAGACAACTTGATCAGATACCACTATAAATCTGAGTGTCATTTTTAACGTTTCAAAACTTAATCTAACTAATAGAATTAAAAATAACAACATTTAGTACATGAATTACATTTGAGTGAATAATATTGTTTTTCGTTCTTTTGTGTGAGAATTTTGACAATGTATATGTAATTTTAAATTTTTTTATAATCTATGGACATAATCATTATATATTTTTAAGATTAAGAGAATAAATACAAATTATATATACATTTAAAACATTAATTAGTGTTATGATTAAATATAAACGGTTCTTAAAACTTCGGGATCAATCAAACAATTCCTTAAACTTTGATACCTTTATATTTAAAACTTTAAAAAATTTGATGTCAACAATATACAATATATCAATATCAAATAATTTGCACACAATTTACAAACTTTTGAGTTATCTTTTTTACGTTCTTTAAAAGTTTAGGGTTGTGAGGAACACCACTCATAACAATAATAAAAATAACTAAAAAAGTTGTTTTTTCTTTACTAAAATGAACTAATGAACCTTAGTTCATTTGTGGATTTTTTATCTCATGCTATATTTTTATACCAATTAATAATACAACTATGAGTATTTGTTCAAGTTTCTAGGTTTTATAAAAACATTATGAGAAAAGCAAATAAAATAAATGAGTCATAACTTTTTAATGAGTCATTATAATATAAAGTAAAATAAATATATGATTAGGTATATTATAAAGTGGTACTTGTATGTCATTTCCAAGTAACTAAAGATGGAGTCCCAATGGGATAATGGGTAACATGGAGCGCACATTGACGACATACACAAATAATGTTATATACTTTTATACAATAATATAACCTTACTAAAACAAACATACATTATTTTAATATATCTTAAATAAGATTATTAATAAAAGCCAAAGCATTCTAAATGTTCATTTATAAATACTGAACAAAATCAAATATCAATCAATCATACAAATATAGAACTGAAATTTGCTGGTCGGCTCAAATATATGGTAAATACCAAATTTGCAAGGTTTAAAGTAAATAAAATAAATATGAGATTAGTAGATTCGAAAGAAGATAAATGGATTAGAGAAAAAATAGAATCGTAACAAGCACGATTGGCATATTTGTATAATAAACGGGCGAGATGCAATTTGGTCCTCATACTATCGTGGTTTAGTGCCCAAATATATAAAATACTATAAAAAATTGTTTAAAAACTATTATTTTATGATAATTTTAGGATCGATATCCGAAAAAACCCAAAATCTTACTCGATAACATGTACCCATTGTACCACATAAAATATTTGTGCCACCAACAATGATCAAATATTATGCATATTTTACATGAATGTTAAAATATGGTTTTGCATTAGCAATACAAATTAACGAAAATAAATTTATATTCCTTTTATATTTATTTGGATTTGTATTTGTATTTATTTAAAATATGGATTATTTGAAGCACACAAATAATGAAATTCCACCATGTAATAAAAGAATACATATAATTTTTCAAGATAAATGTTTGAATTTTCTTTAACATCATAAATAAAATGATATAAATAAGTATTAATGGTAATTTTAATAGTTTTGACAGACATACTTATAATTAAGTAATAGTCAAAAGTTAAAACTCTACAATATTGACATAATTTATCATAATCTTTGGTTTATTAATATGAATCATATATTAGAACTAAATAATTTATTTTTATTTTATTCAAAATGGATAATATCGTTCACTTAAATTATTTATTTCTATAATTAGTCGTATTTTAATTTTTATAAATAAATAACGATTTTCGCAAATCATGTGAACAATGGAGTAATAAATAAAATCTTTGAAAATCTAAAAGTTGAAAATTTAGTTATAGACTTCATAAGTGTGATTTTATTAACCACAATTTTGTTGAAACCCTTAAGTCAAATTGAATTACTCCCAACTACAATTTCATTTGAATAATCTTTATTTTTTTATTTTTGCCATTATAATAGTGTATCCCATTGAATAGTTATTGGTGTTGTTTGGAACAACATTCTACCGTGCAGTGCGGTGAACGTGTCGTTGTTGTATTCTATTTTAACCAAACATCATTAATAAATGCGTTCGTACGACCGCATAAAATAGCGGTGACTCACAGTTGGTTTAATCCAACTACCACCAGAATACACTTGTAAAATATCAATTTTACCCTTAGTAAATTATAGTTAATTTGTATAAAAAATAATTTTGATTAATAACTTCTTATATTCTATCAATTACACGTTCAACCTATAAAAATATATATAACAATTTAAAAATATATCTTTTGATATAAAATATATCATAAAATAATATAAAATATAATTTTTAAGTTATATACAATTATTTATAAATAAATGTAAAAAATTTATTTTATGATATCAAGATCACTGCACCGTTGTTACGAAGCAGTTTTTTAAAATTATGATTAGTTCACCTCAACGTACGGTACAGTCATCTCACCTCACCGCTATTTATCAAACGCTATTTGAAAGGTACCCATTCATTCTTCACAACAAACAACAAGTACATTAGGTCATTTACCACGTTACTTTTATACTATGCGACACCGACTCTTCAATTTTTCACATTTTCAAACTATAAAATGACATTGTTTTAATTTCTTTCTTAATTTGATTTTTTTATTCATCGAAAACATATCTTATGTGCTTTCACGATTTTTTAATGTTGTCGATCTACTTGTGAATTCTTTGTACAAACGATGATAGATCAAAAAGTTGTTGTTTTTGGGGAGATGGTAGAATCGAGAAACGTTTTTTATAAGTTAAATCTTCTTATATACTGAATTGATAAATATTTATAGTTTTAAACTTGACTTTATGCAATTTTTACAAATTCTAACAATTATTTTTTTTAATTTTGCTTTTATTTAATAATCCGAGCCGAGTCGAAAATCTGACTCTTATACTTTTGTCGAGTCGTGTCGAGTCGCACCGAGTCGATCGGACGAGTCGGTGCCGCATAGCTTTTATACACATAATTTGACTAATTACTGTAGGGATATTTTAGTAAATGTAAAGTACAAAATCAATATATTTATAGAAATAACTAAGAAATTGTATAAACATACAATTAGAGACTAAAATAGCTAGAGTACCTTATACCTATGTATGAAAAAAACATATTAATTAAAAATGCAATTAAGTAATATTCATCACACATTTCAGGACTTCGTTAATTTGTTCGGAAAAAAATGAAAACGGTATCACATGCCTCATTTTAAACACATAGTAATAAATTTTCGATCTCGTAAATATTTTCCAAAATTGGATATAATGTGTATCGTGATACTTCACTCTACTGATACAGTATTATCTGCTCTATGGTTTTAAAAAACGGTTCGAACCGATCTGGAATAAGTCACACTACTGATCCGATTCGGAACGATTAATATGATATTTTAAAAATTGATGTGACCATATTAAAAAATGGGTCGAAAACATTAAATTTGTTATTGTTCTTGTAGTACACAAAAATCGAGAAAAGAGTCATCTTTTTTAAAAGCTAAAAAAAGATGTAATCATCAGAAAAAGCAGTAAAGTGTGAAGTTTATGGAATCCAAACAGACACCAACCTCTAAAAGATATAATTATTAATTTATATAATAACATTATTTTATGAAAGAATTACCAAATTTATCGTATTTAATTAATAAAAAATACGAATTAATATGTTATTAAATAGATGATCACACATTACTATAGTTTGTGTGTCATTGCATAGATTTAATTGTAGTGATTTATGAGTGTTATTTGAATAAGATTCCAACATCATGATTAATTAATTATATATATAATATTTAATTTTAATGTCAATGCATCACAATTACATATTTACCATTAAATTACTTGATAATCAATTATATTATGATTCCCATTAAAATACTCTATACATTAACCGTAGTATGCTTTCATTATCATTTTTCGAATATGATATATTTATTTATTTGTTTCAATAACGAACAATATTGTACAAATCATCTTATCAATGTTTTTATATCAAATCTTTAACGATATCAAATATTTTATCTAGTATCTTCCAAAATCGGGTTTATGTTCGGATCATGAGTTTTTTCGGGTTCACATCCTAAAAATTGTAATATAAAAAAAATTTGTATCATCCGTTATAATTCATTTATTTGTAATTTTCCATTTTCAAATTCGCTTATATATCATATAATATGAATTTGATAATTAATTTATGTAAAATAAAAAATAATGATTTTTTCGGGTTTTTTTGCAAAATAAATCATTTTTAAAAATTGATTTGTTGAATAACATGTTTTGATAAAGTGTTGGTCAAATAATTTGTTTTTAAAAATTATTTATTAAGTAGTGTACATTTATATATAAAAATATATAAATAATTTTTATATATTAATTAAAAATATATAATAAATTTAAATAAAATATATTTTTATTAATTTATTAAAAAATGAAAATACATTAAATTAATTTAATAAAAATAGTATAAATTTGCTAAAATAAATTAAATTACGATATGAAAATATTGATACAATATTATATCAGACGACACGTGAAATATCGGTAATTATAATAACCGGTATATCGATCGATACGAAATTTTATTCTGGAACATATGTTCACATATCGATCGATATGTGATATATAAGGAGGGAGCGAGTTATAGTATTGGATATCGGTTTATACATTAAATACTTTGTAGTACCATTATAAAAATCGTAAGAATTTGCTAAAATAAATAAAATTATTTAAAAGTATTCACATGTCGATCGATATAATATTTTATCAATATTTAAAAATAAATAAATTTTATTATATTGGGCAACATATGATATATCGGTCATACTCAACGGATCGAAACATATGTTTTCATATTGATCGATATGTGAAATACATGGCGGTATTGAGTTCTTGTGCCGGATACCAATCGATATTTTTATATAGTAATTTCATATATTTCGATTCGAGGCGTGTTGCCCGATATAATATTTTATCAATATTTTCATATCGTAATTTAATTTATTTTAGCAAATTCTTAAGATTTATTAAATGACTTTAATTATGTTTACAACGTAGATATTTTGAATTCAAACTCGTTAAAGTCAATTCGATCTTAATATCAATATTTTCATATCGATCGCTATTACGAAAATCGGGTGACAACGGTATTTGGACCGGTACTAGATTTCGAGTCAGAACCCGGGTTTTTCTAGGTCATCCGGAAAAATAATTTTTGAAAAATTAATATTTTGTACCGATATAAAATTTCAAATCGGTACGAAATTTTGGATTGATATAAAAGTATTGCTTAATATATCATAATATAATTTATTTATATATTTTTATTAAAAATATATTAACTTAGACTATTTAGCATATATTTTTTGAAAATCAGTTATTTGACCAACATTTTATCTAAACATGTTATTTAACAAATAAATTTTTAAAAATAATTTATTTGTAAAAAAAGACCCATTTTTTCGGGTATTGTATATTAATAGGTTGCTGTATGTATCACCGCTGTCATTTCTTATATTCTTAACACAGACAAAGAATCCCCAAGAGAACATTTATGTTTTCTGCATGACGCCTTTACGAAAACTGTGTAAAAATGGAGACTTAACAATCTCCATATTATTACGTTAAGAATACCCATTTTTGAGATTGGAGTTCTTTAGAGATAATCTGATATGGCTGAAAATGGCGGAAGAAAGTTCCAGAAAACCTACTTTGATGTTCTGGGTTTATGCTGTTCGTCGGAGGTTCGAGTTGTTGAACGGATTCTCAATTCACTTGACGGCGTCAAGGATTTCTCCGTCGTTGTTACTACTAAGACTGTGATTGTTGTTCATGATTCGCTCATCGTTTCTCAGATTCAAATAGGTTTGTTTCTTCTTCTCCGATTTTTTGTCTGTTAATGTTAACGGTCAAGGTATGGGAAAAAGGTGAGGAATCTGGGAAAGTTGGTAG
The DNA here is from genome assembly GCA_009725065.1 of Utricularia reniformis. Lineage (NCBI taxonomy): Eukaryota > Viridiplantae > Streptophyta > Magnoliopsida > Lamiales > Lentibulariaceae > Utricularia > Utricularia reniformis. The sequence goes on from RWGZ01001025.1 coordinate 618,990, forward strand.
GTAGGATTTAAGGGTGTGTAACTCAATCTTTTGTCCTTTTTTTCCGGCCGGTGGTTTCTGTTTAACGTCCGGCAGCAGAAAACCGGATACCGGTCATCGCTGATTTGGTTTACAGAAAAAAACAGTATAATTTTTTTAACATTTTTAATTCTTATTTTTAAAATCTTAGACCGAAACAGTGAATCTAACGGTTGAAATTTTGGGGATACCGTAGATTAATTAAATTATGTAATACTATTTTAGTATAGTTTATAAAATGTGAGTGGACTGATATAATAATTTTATATTTGAGGGATTAAATAGTAAATATTTTCTAAACTTTGAAAATGTAAACCGTTTCAAAAATAAAAAATATATAATTACGCAGGTATCATTTTTATTATATAATAGTATTTTAGCATAGTTTATAAATTGTGAGGGGATATATTTAATCGATTGAAAATAAAAATCAAATTAGACCAATAGAATAGTTTATAAAATTTGAGTGGACTGATATGATAAATTTAAATATTTGAGGGATTAAATAGTAAATATCTTCTAAACATTGAAAATAAAAATATAATTAGGCTGATAGTTTATTTGATTTACAATCATAGCAATGGTGGGAAGTTAGTATGATAATTTGTATGGATATTTTTGTATGTCAACTAAAACAAATTTTTAGTAATAATACCATTATTTTTTTATTTAATTATTATTTTTTGTGATGAGATGAAAGGAATAATTTCAAAAATCATAAAAATTTTGTTCATATATTTTCATGATTTTGATAATTTTAAT
>RWGZ01001025.1:621166-631340 GCA_009725065.1 Utricularia reniformis
CTATACAAGTAGAATCCACATTGACACATGTAGATAAGTTTTAAAGGTAACCTGAGGGAAGGAAATAATGATAGTTTAAGCACAAGAAATGAAGTTGATTGGCATAATTTGACAAACGTACCGCAGTTCTTGGATGGGCCATTTGTTGAAGTAAGCCGTCAAATCAAAGAACCAAGTTTCTTTGTAATGTGTAGCCAATGTACAGAACTCGACACTTCCGTAGTACGCAAATTTCCACATAGATTCGGTAGATTTACTAATTTTCGCATTTATTTCGTCTGTAAATTTCAATTCCTGATTATCTTCCCTCAACAACCAGATTCCGAGACTCTGTCAGATATTCAAAATACACTAATCCGATTACACGTTTCAAACGCTAAGAATAAAAAAATCAACAAAAAAAAATAACTTACACGGAAGATGAATCTTTCTAGGAGAAATCTCGCGGCAAAGAACGCGAAAGCGAAGTAGAAAGCGAAGATGAAATGCGAACCGCTTGGGTCGCCATTTGGCGTAAAGATTAAATCCATTTCCAGTTCCGAAATCAGCGTCTAGACTCCAATTCAAATACTCGTTCGCTAAAGACTAATTATCTCCGGCGGATCTGCCACCGGAGAAATCGCGGCGCGCACTTGAGCAGGGAAGCGAAGAATCCAGGAACGCAAAAGAGAGCGCGGAAAGACGGGTTATATACCCCCTAGTAATTACTAATTTACTATCTCTTCAGCGGGTTTACCCAAACATCAACCCGAATCCGATACCTCAGACAAAGGGTCCCACATTTTCTTCCCATTTTCTGAAAGTTAGTTACCTTCTTATCAAGAAGTAATAATATATTATTTATTTTGGGGAAATTTGGGGAAATGACCTTTCTGACAAAGTTATATGTGTTAAATGACCTACTTTGAAAAAGTGTTTGTGAAATGACCTCTTTTACGGAATTAATGGCTGAATAGCATGTTTTATATATGTGTAATAAAAATAAATAATATATATTAATTTAAAATATATAATAAATTTAATTATAATATATTAAATAATGTTTTTATATTATTTCGAAATTTCATACNTCCAGATCTTTCATGTCCGCCGCAAGATCTTCTACGACCCGCTCATCACCGTCGCTTTCAGCCTTCCGTAGAATTCGTCAACCTCCGATTACGGCTCCTCGCCGCTTGTTTTTCTCCAATCCTAGGTTTTTAATTTCCACCACATTGTTCAATTTCTCCTGCTTTTTTCCTCGTTTAATTTTCTTTCCATTCTTGAAGATGTGGTGCAATAATTTCATTTTAATTTCTTAGTCCTGTTAACATTCGCATGAATTTCTATAAATGTAATTTTTTGCTTTATGATTACAGGACTCTTGGGGAGCTTGGATGCTTCCAGTCACTATTGCCATTATCCTTGGGAGGAGCACCGCTAACCTCTCACTTAAGTACCAATCTGAGAGCGTGCTGTGAGCTTTACCATGGTACCATATCTCTTCTTTAAAATTCTTTTTCAGTTTACTGTGAGTTAGCTCAATGATTTAAAACTAAAGGGCTTTTCCAAAATTGGTCAATGAGAAAGAATTTGAATTATTGGGATTGCTAGGGTGGAAGGGAAAAGATGGGTGAATTCACTGGAGCTCCCAATTCAAAAGAAGAACCATGATTAACAATGCATTGTATGTGTCTCCCCCTCTGATTTTTAGTGCAATATGTAAAGGAGATTGAATGAGTTAATAGTTAATACTCTTAATAAAATGTCTTTGTTGAAAAGATCAAACTCCATGGATATGTCCATTTTTCTGCAGATTTTTGCGATGGTTTAGTTAATATCTTCTTATTTTGACATAATGGCAGGGACTTAAACATAAAGGAACATCATCTGGATTGAGTTGCTTTTCATTTCATGTGGCATTGATCCATTGTATCACATTCCTGGATATTGCTGTTTGATTATTTACTCTTTTAGAACCAACTTTTTTCTGAAAATAAGCTATGGTGATCATTTAGCCACAAAAAATGTGCATGTTTGAACATTGTTTATGTCTATGTGCATTTGCTTCAAATAAGTTTTTTGTAATAGAAACAACATTGTATTCAAAGTTCATACACCATAAAAATAGGTCGTAGTATTTTTAACCATAACATATCTTTTTCAGTTTCATTAATTGCCCATGTTCGGTATGGCATTCTTTGTGACTGATCGGTACCACCCCGATCGTCACTCCTCTAAATCGACAAAGTGTTAATCGGGCAGTAATAAATGCCGGCTATACCTGCACCAATACCCTGTATGTGTTATTGGATCCGATTTCTGGGTAAGCTCGAAAACCATCATGATTATTGAAATAATAATTAATGTATAAAAAAATCGATGAGGTTTGCTCGTGACCCAAGTTATATGTTATGTAAACGTGATGTTCCAAAGTTTCAAAATTACATATTATATATACTATTCGATAAAATATGTGCAAACATAGCCCTCAAACTTTAATAAAATGCAAGAAAAACACATAAACTTTCTAATACTGTTTAAGATTGATCTCTGTAACGGTATCGTTAAAGTTTGCGTATGACCCTCCAAGTTATAAAATGACGATAGTTTGGCACACAATCTTTCAATTTGTTATTATTTATCTCCTAAAGTTTTCAATAAGTTGCATATATAACCCTTAAATTAAGTATAATTATACAAGTTTGATATCTGAAGTTTGAGAAAACGTATTATTGTGACCCTTAAAGTTCGTAAATTGTGAATTTTAGGTACGAAATGTGTTTTCCGTATATTTCTTCAATCAGATATGTCATTTGATCATATCTGATCGAAAACTAATTGCTCAACAACTGCGGAAATGTATTGATGTATTTTATAATGTTAATTTATCTAAAAATTAAGATATTAGTAACTTTTTGTTTGAAAAGTAGGTTTCTTATATATATCGCTAACTTATTGCATGTGAGTTATAAAATAAAATTTATAAGATTTAGTTCTCATTTATCACAAACAAAACACATAAGATTTCACAAGTGATTACGGTACGATATATCGTGATAATTGATGTAATGTATGATATTACGTTTATCAATCCAGTTATGTCTTGATTTTATATATAACTGTAAAATTGAATTAAAGTTATCTTGTATGCATCAAAAACAATAATACAATAACGGTAAATTATGAATATTCAAAGTGACCAAATATCACAATAAAATACATTGTCAACCCGTACAACCATAAATATCCAAAGTAACGCACAACATCAAATATATAATTTTAGATGAAATAATTACCTCATAACTTTACCAGTCCATCCCAATGCATCACTATACATAAAACAAGTTGGGTCAATTTCTTCCCCAAATAATAGATTCATATCTTCATCTTCACCAATATCGTCCAGCTTTGATAAATTGTTGGAGTATTGTACATCATCCACATATATGCGATACTCGGATTGCTTACTCACAATACTTTTCATTATTATCTTTTTTTGGATTTCATCTTTAGGGACTTTATCATCCGGTTTTTTATTTACATCCGGTTTGTAGAATAAGCCGTAGGTCTAATTACTTACTCATATTTCTCTTTATTGAATTTCATACTACCTTTGAATTAACAAAATGAAAAAACATCTTTATTTAAATTATAGAATGCAAAAGAAGCATCTAGAATACGAGACAATTCATACATTAATTTAAATGTACAACTCCCACGTTAATTGCATCGATAAATTGTATTCCAAAAAAATCTTAACAAAAAAAATTCACATCTGGAATAAAATCAAGAAAACAGGTAAAGAAATCGATATCCATAACGAATTGCAACTCATCATTTCCTCATCGAATTTATCCTTCCCAATACAACCAATATATTGATTGCCCCAGGAATTTAAAGCATTCACTTTATATGGCAAGTAACAAAAGTTACTCGGTTAAAACATATAAAAATATTAAAACATCAACTATGCATCACTTGAGCAGCTCTTATTGAGTTGTGAGTAGCACGTCTAGTAAAATATAAAGTTAGATTAGTACTAAAATAAGAAAAACAATCAAATTTCAAATGTCAACAAAGTACCATAGCAAGTCAAATCCTCAATGCGAAATGCCAAATTATATGTGATGAGACATTTGGATCCCGATACCCCAAATCAGTTTAGACCCAAGTTTGCTAGGTCGGCCTAAGTGCCAAATCAAGTAAAATGAAGTTTGTAAAGACTCAGCCATATATGTAGGCTGCCAAAATTTACCGAGTGTCGACTTTGTTTTTGTAATTGAATTATAAACCCTAATTAGCCCGAAACAAAATCGCACAAACAAAATTAGGGTTCTTGGGGTCTCACGCATGCGGAAACAAAAAGAAACAACTTTTGGGTTAATTTCATTCGGTTTAAATTTATGTTAACGGCGTGAAGCAAGGAAAACCGGATTTAGATAACGGAATACAGCCTGGAATTGTGTAGGGGTCAGATTTAAACGGTATATATAACATTGAGACCAATTATGCAATTTCGTAACTACATAGATATCGTCTTTACACTACTAGTAAGTTGTGAGTTGATTTTGTAATTTTCTCATAAAAGAATGAATTAGAACCTTCAAAAAGTAAGTTTAAATTGAATCATTAATATTTTTAAATAATATATATATATAATATAAAGTTAAAAGAGTTGTGATTTTTTATTTTAAAAAATATCTATTTTTACTATTTTATTATAAAAGCGCATATAAAATTTAAAAACGTGTGTCACTTTGGGATCGGGAAATTGAGGATAAAGGAATTTAAAGAATTGATTTTTATTGTGTCAAATTGCTGCGATGAGCCGATGACGACCTGTTTGAAGCCAATTTGTCATTTCTCTCGGTAGGGCACGGGAAGTCTCTCCGACCGATGGAGAATAACACCCAACCGCCAGGTATATTCATCTTTTTTTGATGAACTAGGGTTGGTTATATCATCAATATGCCGGGATTTGGTAGTTTTTTTGTGTAGTTCGTAACTTTAGATCTCCTGTGGTGTTTGACGCAGTTTTTGATTCAGAATTCTGGATTATCGTATTATTTTACTTAATTCTGATACTTACAATTTCGTGGAATCTTGAAAGGTTTTTTTATTGTAAAGAATATTCGTTTTGTATTTCTCAAGAATTCTCGTCTTCTCTAATCATCATTTTTCCTCGTTGATGGGAAAAATTGTTTGTAGGTAGTGGTCCTCCACGAAAGCCTTGGGAAGTAACTGGAACTTCTTCCTCAGGACCAGCACCGTTTAGACCACCTTCTGCTGGAAACACCAGTGAGGTAGTCGAAGCTTCCGGTACAGCTCAACCAGGAGAAGTTGTTTCAACAGATGATAGGACTGTAGCTATTAATAGAAATTCGCTTGCCAGACCAGTCCCTAATAGGCCTTGGCAACAACAGACATATGGCAACACTTATGGAGGAGGTATCAAGACTTAAGCTATTAAATAAAGCTGTAACTTTAAAATAAAAATTTGCAACAATAAAAACAGACTTCTTACGGAAGGTATAAGTTAATTTAGATTCGTGTGTTCTTGTCTTTCTTATGCAGGTTATGGTTCTGGATTGAATTATAGTTCGGGATATGGAAGTGGAATGACTAGTTCGTATGGTGGATTTGGTGGGAATTATGGTGGTGGATTATATGGAAACAACATGTATAGAGGAGGTTATGGTGGAGTATATGGAGGTGGAATGTATGGTGGGGGAATGAACAATGGTGCTTTTGGAGGTCCGATGGGAGGCTATGGAATGGGCATGGGGATCGGTGGTCCAAACGGTGAAGATGATCCAAATAATCCATTTGGACCTGCTTCTCCACCAAGTTTTTGGATCTCCCTTATGAGAGTTGTAAGCCAATTACTTCCCTTCAATTTTTTCCTTTAATATTACAAGCAAGTCAAAGAGAACAAGATTTCGAATAGAAAAAATAGTCTCTTAGACACTGCAGTTATCCCTGTGTCTCCTTGAGCTGCACAAATTTCATGTACATTAAAGTCTGGGATTGGTGTATTCTATCTACTTTTGCAGCACACTTATTTGATATTCACTTTTAAAGGAGTAAAATTATGTTATTGGATTTGTTTGTGTACTCTTTTGCCATGCTCTAATTTTTTGCAATTTTAGATGCATGGTGTAGTCACGTTCTTCGGTCGTGTAGCGTTCTTGATCGACCAAAACACTCAAGCATTTCATATGTTCATGACTGCTCTTCTCCAGGTATTCACTTCATTACTATAAACAAAAGTTTCAACATATGAATTTTTACCTTTTTGTCCCAGCTATTCGATAGATCAGGACTTTTGTATGGAGAACTTGCAAGGTTTGTTTTCAGACTTTTAGGACTCAAAACAAAGCCCAAGAAAATGAACCCTCCTGGCTCTGAAGGTCATACAATCCCGGGAAGTCGAAACGTAATCGAGGGATCAAAGCCTGCTGCCCCGTCCGGATCCTGGGACACTGTATGGGGTAATTCGAACTAATCACTATTGCTGGAACTTTGTCTCATCGTCAGTTCGTTCAACTACTGTGTGTAATACAATTTGATTTTCTTACATATATTGTCATCACTGCTGTAATACAATACTTGGGAAGCTATAACACAAGCAAGGGATAGAGTACAATCAGTATACTGTACGGTTAAGGTACTTGCGTATTATCTTATTTCTAAGTTAATTTTGCATGCTCAATGNAAATGCATTCTACAGCTGCTGCATCAGCTGCTGCTATGAAGGATGCAATGGATAAAGCTGAGGCAAAGTTCCGCCATGCCAAGGAAGTACGAGAAAGGGAATACACAAAGGTTTCTAGAAAAAAAGAATATGATCCTGTGGAAAAAGAAGAAAATGAGCAAGAGGAACTTACAGAGAATCAGGATAGAATGGAGCGGGAATGGAAACAGAAGGAAGAAGAGGAAAGAAAGCAGCGGAGGCTTGAGAATGAGAGAATAAAGAAAATTGAGAATGAGAAGGCTAGGCATGTGGTGGAAAGGGCCACTAGAGAGGCACGTGAAAGGGCAGCTGCTCAAGCTCGCTTGAAAGCTGAAAGAGATGCTGTTGAAAAGGTTAATGCTGAAGCCCGAGAGCGTGCTGAAAGAGCTGCAGTCCAGAGAGCTCAAGCTGAAGCCCGGGAAAGAGCTGCTGCAGAAGCCAAACTTAGAGCTGAAAAGGCTGCTGCAGATGCTAAAGAGAGGGTGGAGAAAGAAGAACGGGAAAAAACTGCTAAGGCTGAAGCTGAAGCAAGGCGTCGAGCTGAGCGTGCTGCAGTTGAAAGGGTCACTAAAGAGGCTAGAGAAAGAGCTGCCGTGGAGGCTATGCAGAGAGCTGCTGCAGAAGCCCAACAAAAGGCAGCAGCAGCTGCTAGGATGAATCAACAGAAGAATGATGATCTCGAGTCCTTTTTTAGCGCTGGCCGAGCAAGCAGCACACCAAGAGCAAGGACAGACCCAACTGTGAGGACTAGAACTACGTTATTGTTGGTTATCCTTTCTTTTGAAAATCTTTCTATAACTTTAATTCCATCTGTATCTTTCTGCTTTTGTTTAGGATCCTTTCTTCGAACAATTTCAAGGAAAAGGAGCTCCCGAGGTTGGAAAGAGGGCACCGTCATCTGGTGGAACATCGTCTAACATGAGAAAAGCTTCTTCTAGCAACAATGTTGTTGATGAACTATCTTTTATTTTTGGAGGTAGATCAGTTTCTTTAATTTTGGGCACAGAATACTGTTTATTGTATTCCTTTCGCTAAATTTTATTGTCTTGGGATAAATTTTCTCCACAAGCTGCTCCCTCCTCTGGAGAATTCCAGGAGGTTGAAGGTGAAAGTGAGGAAAGAAGAAGGGCCAGGATAGAGCGGCACCAACGCACTCAAGAGAGAGCAGTATGGCTTTGTGCTCTATGCTTCTAACTGTTCCTGATTTCTTTTTGTTATGCTACTTCATCATTATTCTTTTTTAATCTGTGCTTCATTCATTTGTTATTTTTGGATCTTTTCTCAGGCCAAAGCACTGGATGAAAAGAATAAACGGGACCTTCAGGCTCAGAAAGACCAAGAAGAAAGACATGTGAGTCGAAACAATTAAAGAGTCGATTTTTTTGAGAATATTATCCCACATAGAATATATTTATTATAGTTTATAAAAGTTGTGATGTCATGAGTAATTGGCTTGGCCTAGCAATTTACAATGTGATTCACTCCTCTTATAAACTAAGCTACACGGATCCTCTCTTGGCCTAGTGAATTTTGAATTTCTACCGATTCCTCATACATTTTTTTCTGATTCAAAACAATGATGCTCTTTTCCCACTTAATCCTTGTTTTGGATGCAGAGAATTTCCGAGATGCTGGATTCCGAAATCAAGCGATGGGCTGCTGGCAAAGAAGGAAATCTGCGTGCACTACTTTCAACCTTGCAATATGTAAGCTCCACAATCTTGTCTTCTATTTGCTAAAAAGTAAATAATGCCTCTAGCGTTCCATTCGCATTAGGTTCTTTGGCCGGAATGTGGATGGCAACCCGTTTCTCTTACGGACTTAATCACCGGAGCTTCGGTGAAGAAGGTTTACAGAAAAGCTACTCTGTGTATTCACCCTGATAAGGTGCAGCAGAAAGGCGCTACAGTTCAACAAAAATACATTGCTGAAAAGGTTTTTGATCTTCTTAAGGTACCATATCTCCTTTCATTCTTTCCCATTTAAAAAAACCATTGTTTTTGTAAACTTTGAATCCCGAAACAGGAATCGTGGAACAAGTTTAACTCCGAAGAGCTCTTCTGAATGCCACAACACTTCGTATTAGCGCGTTTACGTCATATGTAAATGCAGGAATTGGGAGGAAAATATATATTGTTTGTATGTATTGATGCAGCAGATTTGGAGGTTGTAGAAGGGAGCAAAAACTTGCTGCGGTCGAGCCTGAGCCTGAGGTTTTATTTGGTTGTTTTGTACATGTAGCAGCCGGGTGCGGTGAACTACTAACCATATCATTTACCTTACCTGCTTATATTATAACTACACACGCAGGTAAACAATATGCCTTCCATTATATTTCTCTATTTTTTCTACCTCTCCGACAACAGTTCCTATTTTCTTACAACATTCATAGGCTAGGTGTGAGCGTTAAATTTTTTAGAATCTTGCATCCCATATGCTTGGTTTCACGAATCTTGCAACCCAATTAATAAGAAAGTAGTTATGATTTATGAACTCTTATCACATTCTTATCACTTATGTTGTCTAGGAATTCATGTTGATTGTGTCGATACGGATGGTGTTCTCCAATGTTTATACCATCGGTATGTGAAACATTGGACGGGCAATGGTATTTTGTAGAAGTGGGCATGGGCTAGTCCAACTCTTTGGACCGATCCAATCCGTATAAACAGATAACTCGTGGATTGATCCGTCAAATATTAGTGTACATATTAGGTCACGAATTTCAACTCATCAACCTGTACGAATCAATGGGTTGAAGTGGGTTAATTTTTTTGTTTTTTTTTAATTTTAAGGTTAAAATTGAATATTTTTAAATTTTAGAGTTTAAGTTATTTCAATCCGTTAATGGATTGGGTTGCATTTTCAACCTGTTGATAGGTTAAGAAAAATTCTCAACCCGTTGGATCAATCTGTATAGGTTGACGGATTCAACGGGTCGACCCGTAATCTGTTGAATCGGATCGTATCCACCCCTAGTATTTTGTCTAGTACCGTTCGTTCGGTATATGGTTCTATGTTCAAATTTTGATTCTTTTTTGTTCAATCCTATAAATTAATAAAATAATATTTTGAATAAATTAATTTATATATGCCGGAATAGAATTACGAATTGGTATAAAATAGCACGGCCTAACAATCCAAATGGTGCAAATCCATTAGATTTTTAATTCATTGGATTGCTTGGTATAAGGTAACAAAATAATTGTATTGTCATCTAGAAACTAATATTTTCAATGATAAGTTTATTTCAGAAAAATAGTGCTAAAGTATCAAAATTGGTATTTTTGTCCTCTTTTGTGGTATAATATAAGATCATCGGAGATCATTAATTTGGTTTAAAATTATTCAAATAATTATTAGTTTAATATAATATTAATATATATTATTCTGAAAAATAATTCTATGATAATATGATCACAATATTACTACTACTACAATTGTAAAATCAAACAAGTA
>RWGZ01001025.1:635468-650142 GCA_009725065.1 Utricularia reniformis
TAAAAATTATTTAACTATTAAAATATTGTTTTTGTTGGTAAAATCTATTTATATTTTTGTTACAAAAATATTTATATGCTAAAGACCATACCAAAACCAAACTTAATGAGTTGGTGTTGGTTAGTGTTGGTCATCTTATAGGACTAAACATCAAACAAACACCTATAGATTGAACCAAAAGAGCCTAAGAATTAAACTATTTTACTTTTTATAAATCTTGAACATCGAAAAAGATTAATATAAAATTGTATAGGTACCTTCGCCAACGTGGTTTTCCTAAGGGTGACTATAGACTAACCCAACTCATACAAATATGTGAACCCGTGGGTTGACTTGTAAAAAATGACTTTAAGAGTTGGATAGCATAAATCAACGCATCGACCCATACGGGCCAACACACCTGTGTATCAATAACAATAAAGTTCCTAAGTAAAGAAATAATGCACCACAATACTGAACTTAAAAATTAGATACAATTAAGGGTGGGAAAATGATACCGATTTATAGGTTTTAACCAGTCGATTAACCGATTTTTAATTGTTATTTTACATCACCAAAACAGGACCAACTAACCACCGGTTTTATTCGGTTTCGGTTACCCGATTTAATTATTTTAGTTTGTCAGTTATTCGGTTTATTGATCGAATATACTTTTTAATTACAAAAATGCAATAACAAATGTCATTAGCAAATTAATGAAAATTCAAGAATCTTTCACAGTTGACAAGACTACAAGTATCAATTTAACATATAAAATAAAACACAACACAACACAATTAAATTTGATTTTTTATTGTTAAAGTATGATTAGGGTTTAAGATATCATATACAAATAAAATATGAATTCTTGACCCACCATGCTATTTTATTTTATATTTAAAAATCAAATTTAATTTTTAAATTAAAATATGAATAATATTTTTTAAAAATAAATAGTCTATCAACCGGTTCTAAAACCACAACCGACCGTTTAGCCGGTCCATGCATAGTATTAACCGATCAAAAACCGAGCCGTAACCGAGCTGACTGAAAACCAAACGGTTCGGTTGGTTAACCGGTTCGACCGACCATTTTCACACCCCTATATACAAAGAACCCACTAGGTAACAAAGCGTACAGTGAAAAAACAAAAAAGAAAACCAGAATGCATATAAGGTGATCCAATTAGTTTTATGGGTATGAGAATGCTATTGCAGAATGAATTCTAAGAATGCGATTACAAATAAAGAATATGTTGGGTGCTTTGTAAGTTATATATTAAGTTGCATAATGAAATAATGTTCTATATGAATTTAAATTCATAATGCATTTTAAGTTAAAAAGTGTGTTTTTATCCTTATAGTTGTAAGTATGATTAAAATATCATTTAATTGAAATTAAAATACTGCTAATATAACAATATTATTTGCATTCATGTCTTTAAATAATTTATCATCGGCGTCAACTAGATTGCCCAACAATACCATGATTGATCCTTCATAATGATTTACAAATATTGTCTCTTATTATTTCCATAGTTACATCAAAATGATCATTATCTGGTTCTTCATATCTTTGACTAGTTTACCCACTATTATCTTGCATATTGTTATATGATTTATCAAAGTTAGATCCATCATTCGCGGCATCTACATTACGAAGGAAATTATAAATTTTCAATTATTGCAGGAATCAGAGCTACTTGATACTTGAATTTAAGGTTAGATGGCATATCATCCAATATATGAAAACATTTTTTCCAAACCCCAAAGATCATTTGAATAAATGTCTAGAGAGATGAGTGATTGTAATTAAATAATTCATTTGAGCTATTATAACCTGGAGTCGGACGAAAATCAGGCATGTAGTAAGGTTCTCCACGATAAGGAGCCAAATAACTCATAGTATTATAGAACTCAACATCAATTAAATAATATTTTCCTATAAAAAACATAAAATAAATACATGAACAAATATCATGATTAATGTTATATATTAAGCGCACCTTTAGACGGTTTTGGAAATTTATATGAATCATCTTTAAAACAACGAGAATGTATCATATTGTCATGCGTAATACCTTCTGATCCAACCATCACAAAAACAAAACGCATATTGAAATCACAAACCGCAAGAACATTTTACGTTGGTTCATCTTTTCTTTCTATGAAATGAACTTGGTCACGATCCGGGATAGACGCGGCAATGTGAGTTCCATCAATAGCTCTTATAGTATCTTTGAAATATGAATAATACATAGAATTTGATTGTATATAAGGATGTATCTCAGAATAAATTTCGTTTGATGTAACACACTTTGTAGATATCCTCAAGTATGTCTTAAGAACATTGTGAAAAGACGTATGAACGTGTCTGTCCTTCACTGGAAAATCTCTTGTATATCTCTGTTTTCTTGTGTTTTTTATGTTATCATGAGAAACATAGCAACTTATTCCTCACATTTATGTATTTTCTTTTTCTAAACCAAATTTGTTAATAAGTATGGTACAGAGGTGTAGAAAAGTGCATGTGTTGATCCTTAGAGTTTGGTATGCAGGACATCATGTCTGTTCAACATTAATAAGAGCATTGTCCAATCACGTGCTAGACGATCATGTATTGTTCACCATGAATCTGTTATGGTAAGCAGCAACTCGTGCCACAATATTCTTATTCATTTGAAGATGTTTGCATATGCGTGACTTTTGACGTTGGTCTTCATCAGTAGAAGAATTCTGGTTGGAATGAGAGGAGGATGAACTCATTGCAAATAGGAAAACTTGATAAACCACTACACGAATAATTGATTTTTATAGAGTCTATTTGTGTTAGTTTCATGGATCCAAAATGAAATTGAAAAACACAATTGTGTTCCTTTCACGGATCCCAATGTTTGAGAGACACAATTGTGTTTTTTGACGGATCTCATAGCTATATTGAGAAACACAATTGTATTTCTTTCACGAATCTTATTACTACTTTGAGAACCCAATATTGTATATAAAATATAATCAGAACAAACAAAAAGCATCAAGCAACATTAAAAGCATCACAACATATGGAATCTTGAAACAAAATCACATCAATCCAAAAAATATAATTCATCATCACAAAACTAATCCCAAAATATAATGAAGTATCATAATGCAATTGTTTCCAAAATTGGACAGTTTCTCACTAAGATGTAACTCAAGCTAAGCTAGACGTCCAACATCATCAGGATTCAAAATAAAAAATTTACGGTATACACCTTAAGTAAATACACCGACCATTTCTCTTTTATAAAGTTGGTTGGGATAACATTGTTAATAAGTTTAACAAATAAATATGTTGCACATATACTCTACAACTAATCAAAAATAAGTATAGAGACCTTCGGGCGGAGTTGATTTTGTGGAAAAAATTGTATTCCAACACTGGTGTCGTCTGTGATAGAATGACAAATATATTAAGAGTTGATAATGATTGGTCGGATGATAAGATCAATGTACTAAAATGTTAGTTTCATATAATTTGATTGTAATTTATTACCTTGTATTATTTATTACTTATTATATGGTTTGTAGAGATGTTTAGCTGTTAAAACCATTAGACACAAAGGTCCACTATTAAAGGAAGTGGTCGATCTATTTCCTTTGTAATATCAAAAAACAAAACCAAAATATATAAGCAATATATGTCAATATTAAATAAAAATCAACAAATAAAAATGTAAAATACAATGCATAGAACAATTCAACTAATAAAAATGACACTACAATGATGTCCAAAAGAATGTAATAAAAAAGACTATACAATATTATATACTAGATACACATTTTGCCACAATCATAAATCAAGAAATATGACATTGCCGAAATAATGAACATGCTTTAATAACAATTTACTTGAAATTAACAAAATGAATTCGATTATTTAAGCATGGTTTTAAATTACATGAATTTCATTCACCCTTACTCCATTCTTTTTCCTCTCAAACCACATCGAGACATTTCACAACTGAAAACCTACTCCAGTTGTGCAAAATCGAAAACTCATTCGAATTCTCAACAAAATTATGAAAACCGCTGCATTTTCTTGTAAAATCCGGGATCATCCACCAACATGCTCAAAAATATGTTACGATTTTAAACAAAATAACACAAAACATAAAGAACTAACCGACAACAACCAAATTATGTTGACTACGATGGACTCGAGCAATTCAATCTAGAAATGAAAAGGTTTGAGAATGAAGATGTTGAAGGAAGGAATATGGGTTGAAAGCGCAATTCAATTTTATTTAAGTAAGTTAGGGTTTTAGGGTTATTTTTTTAATAATAAATGGAGTAATACATTATTGGATCTCAAATCAATCATTTTGCAACGTTTTGTATTGAAGTATTTTTTTTAGAATGCAACAACATATTTTTAATAAAACAATAATGTAATTAGGCAAGTATTATGTAAAATTAATCAAAACGCATTTTTACAAATAAAATGCATTCTCAAAACATGTATTTCACATGTCAGCATAGCCTTAATACAAATATTTACTTCGCTCTTAAGAGAAGATAATGTTTGAAAAACTCATTCAGAGAGAAGAATTTTTTTTTTATCAGGGATCGAATTAATTCAATACAAACCAAATGCAAATGAAAAAATAAGAGACATAAGATTTAGTGTGTAAACTTAAAACAAAAAAAAACCACATGATGAATAAACTTCGATCGATAAATCACTATCACAAGAAGAATATAGAACAATATCTTACGCTTTACAATTGTGTTCATAAGATATCCTACCGAAAATTATACAATATTTTCTTTCTATAAATTTGATTACCAACTTGAGTACATTCAAATACTTGTAAACACAACCCCCCAACATGCGTACCTCTTGATCGCTGTATTGAAAATGGAAGTAAGAGCCAATCCTATTTCAGCAATGCTGCACTTACCTAGAAAATAAAGTGGGCTATAGAAGTACCAGGCCGACGCAGAGACACGTTTCGATTCAACACGATGAAATTGAAAAGATAATCACTTGTTGTACATGTGATTTTCAGATGTGATGAAGGAAAATTAAGAACGTGAATGGGAAGAAAGAAATGGCAACAGCAAAAAAACTAGGGAGAAGGCAGCAATGTTTTCATACCGATCAGTACGTCAAATATCATATAGTATCGGTATTTTTTTCGATACCGCCTAGTACAGGGTTTTATGATCGCATTTCAGGTTTTTTCAAATTCGACCCTACAAATATAGTTAATATTATTTTTAAAAAAATCAAATTTTGTATCGATCGATATGAAGTTCTAATCGGTATGAATACATTGGAAGGCACTCGGAGAAATTGGGAAGAGCAACTTTTGAACAAAGTGGGCAAAGTATAAATCGCATTTAACGAAGAAGAGTAATTAACTCTCTTTTTAAAATTTTTAAATAATAAAAATAAATGAAATTATTAAAGAAAATTAAATAAAATTCATTTCTAATTCATTAATTTAAACTATATTAATTGAATATATAAATTCTACCGAGTGATGTTTGTTGGTGGTCACGAACTTTAAAATAATGTAAGATCGTGCCCTCAAAGTTTGTAAATTGCATGTAAAATATTTGAAATTGATATAATGTGTGTTGTTAACCTCCCAATTTTTTAAAGTTGTAAATACTATATCTTCAAAATTTAAGAATAGTGTGGTTGATTCCCGAAGTTCCAAAACATCTTACATTTTATCATAACACTCGTTAATGTTTTAAATGCATTCATAAGTTGTATTTGACTTCTTAACTTTAAAAATGTGTAATAACTATGTTTCAGAACTATGAAAAATTTAAAAATAACACCTAAATTGTCAAAATCACTCAAAATTAAAAAGGATGAAAACCGCTCATATTCATTTGAGTGTCATTCTTGAACGATTTTGAAATTTCAAGTACTAAATACGCAATTTCGAACTTTGGATGCATCGTATTTACACTATTTTAAATATCGGGGGCTGATGTCGTAATTTTCTCCACCGAAGAAATTTTTTGAAGAAATTGAATCACATACAGTCCCATGAATATAGTTTTTACATTAGAATATTTAAAAAA
Source organism: Utricularia reniformis (assembly GCA_009725065.1). Lineage (NCBI taxonomy): Eukaryota > Viridiplantae > Streptophyta > Magnoliopsida > Lamiales > Lentibulariaceae > Utricularia > Utricularia reniformis. The sequence goes on from RWGZ01001025.1 coordinate 641,528, forward strand.
ACATATTATAACATAATATTAAATAAATAGTCCTTTTAGTGAAAAATAAACGTGATTATTTTACAAAAAACTTGTGGTTGTATTTTGTGAAATTAAAGAATAAAATTGAAAAAATTAAATAAATGACCTCATATATTCATGGAACTCGCTTTGGATTTGGGTCCCAGTGACAAAATGTTAGTGTAATAATCTTAGTGTTTGTAAATTGCATCTTAAGTCCCCGAAATTAATATAATATATGTTGTTGATTCCCAAACTTTTAAAAGTTATAAATGTCATGCCTTTAAAAATTGTCTGATTGATACCCGAAGTTCCAAAACCGTTTATATTTGACTCTAAAACTCGTTAATATTTTAAATATATCTATAGTTTGTATTTGATTCATTAACCTTTAAAAGATAAAGGTGAGCATTCGGTACCAAATACCAAACCAAATAAAATATTGAAATATCGAATACCAAATTATTAACAAAATCTAATATCAAATTTAATCCAATATTTTTTTGGTACCGAACCGAAATACCGAAATAATTTCGGTATTTCGTTATTGGTACCAAAATACCGAAATTAAATCACCTAAAAAATAATCATAAACATCTCATGTATGTCTTAAATCAAATACATAAAACAATATCTTAAAAAGACAATAATTGAGTCATTGATCACATTGTTGTATCTATATAATAGAATAATCTTCAATTCTTCAAATTTATACTCCAATATAAGTGTATAATGTTATGAAATTTTTGAAATCAAATACGAAAATAATTATTATAAAATAAATAAGAAATAAATAATTTATTCATATAAAATCTAAATTATCATTCTCAAACTTATATTGCTCTGATTGATTTTCATCAATATCATAAGAATGTAGTCTACAAAGTCAATCTTTAGTGCATATAAATGCTTCAACATTTTTCGAACTCAAAAAACTTTCATAAAAATTAAGGAGTTTATGAGAAACCTCATACTAATGACATTTCAATAGGTCAAGATATCAAAATTCGATATCAATAATTGAAGAACTCATGGCTCAATTAAAAATTTTAAAATATATAAATATTATATAAACTAATTTGATAATTCGGTATATACCGAATTTATATTCTTTTTACCGAATGTCAAACCAAATTTCATAATTTCATAAAAATAAATATCAAACTGAATACCAAATACCGAAATAACAAAATTTTTGTATGATATTCGGCATTCCAAAGTTTTTGCTCACCCCTATTAAGAGATGTAAAGATTATGTCTCTAAACTTTAAAAAATTTTAAAAATAACAAATAAATTGTCAAAACCACCCACACGAAAAAAGACGAAAATCACTACTATTCACTCAAGAGTCATTCTTAAACAATTTTGAAATTTCGGGAGCTTTGCATGCAATTTACAAACTTTGAGGATATCATCTTTACACTATTTTAAATATCTTGGACCACCGTCGTAATTTTCTCAATAATCATATGATTACCAAATAAGATCCATCGACATAACCACATAGTTATTGAAATCTAGGTGATAACTAACGATTTGTTTGGTTATTAACTTATTAGATATAATCGATAAGTGGATATCAATCAAACAAATGTGATCATTTATATCGATCATTAGTATTGGTGCACAAATGATTTATCATACGTTTACAAAAATGAGATAATTTACATATTGAGATATGATGTAATGTCTAACACAAGAAATTATTAAGGGAATGAAATAATTTGTAGAAAATGTAAATTACTTTATTTCTCAAGCACAATACAAATGTAATAACAAACATAACAAAAAGAGAGAAAAAGATTACAATCTCCAACTAGATAAACTCTTAAATAGACACAAAACCACTAAGTATTTGATGATCATATTTTATTAGTATTATGGTTTTAATAATTCAATCTATAATTTGTCATAATTGCTACATAGAGATATATGGGAAGCTGTAATGTTTATGAAAGCCGTGAATTGACAAATTTAAGAGAATCAGTTTTCCAAAGTGATTTCGGAGCATTTATATTAAAAATAATTAATAATATTTAAATATTAGAAATGCAATTCATGAAAACACATAAAATTCAAATTCAAATACCAATAGTTAATGACATATGACGAAAATTAAGTAGTGTATAAAATAAATATGACAAAAATGATATATGATAACAATAGTGATATTAATTAAATTTTGGTGTGACATATGTGATTTTCGGGGTATTTTTCTAAATACTATGCAAACATTAATTAAAAATTATTTTTTAAAAATTCACACTGAACCGCTTTGTTCAATCGTTCTCACTTCAAGTCGTTTAGGAAGCTGAAGCTCCACCTTTTAGAAGCTTCGAAGATTGAACACATGGGAAGATGTAAATTGAATTTGAAGGAATAATATATGAAGAAAAAATGGTGCATTTAGTTCTCAAATTTTAATAATTTTGGTAAATTTGATCTTTAAATTTTTTTTTTCATTAGTAATCTCCAAACTTTAATTATTTACACTATTCATTCCCAAAATTTATAGAATTTAGCAAATTTAATCCCCAAAATGGCAAAACAAGTCTTTAAAGTTTAATTGTCATAAAACTAGTTTTTTTAGTTTACACACAGTGGCAGTGTCGATCTCTAAAGTTTATTAATTTGACAAATTCAATCATCTGATTTAAACAATGTTACTTGACGTAGTTACTATCGTTTGACATTTAATTTGATTTCCGCTGGACTTGTTTATGTTTGCATGATGGTGCATTTTATATGTAGAAAAACAATCGATCAAATCGGTTAACTGAACGAACCGAGTTAAAAAATTGGAAATAAGTTAAATAATTATGTGTTTTATTTAAATTAATAATATAATTCATTTTGTTATTCCGATATAGATCTGATATACAGGTGTAGTGGGCTGATCCAATATACTCGCTAATACGGAATTTTAAAACATTTATTACTTCATTTTCATGATTTTTAATAAGAAAAAATATTAACGAAAATTGGTGTAGGGGGCTCATCCGATATGCCGACCGATAACGAATTTTAAAACATTTATGACTTTATTTTCATGATTTTTAATAAGCCGAAATTAATCGAAATGGGTAAAAATCGACTTTTAACTATCCGATTTTGGTCAAAACATTTATTACTTCATTTTCATGATTTTTAATAAGAAAAAATAGTAATTAAAATTGATTAATTGAACTAGTTATAACGAACAAACTGATTGTCTTCTCATCTATACGGATCCCAAAAATGTTCATACTTTGAAGGACTATACCTGGAAACTGCAATCTGATACTTCAACCCAATATGGGGTTGTAACGGACAAAATACTGGTGCCTCCCGGTTCCACATATCGGGAGGCAAAATTCAAGGTTTAGAATCGTAACGATAATCAATGAAATCATTGATTATCGTTTAAGGTTTAGAATCGTAATTATCGCAAAATTCAAACTTTGACGACTAATAAAACCATTAAGTACTAAATTTGTCAAAATTAATAAACTACAGGGACCAAATGCACCTTTATGATAGTTTGGAGATTTCAATAGGCAAAATTGAAAACATTAAGAACCAAATTTGTCACACACATTAAATATTAAGGATTGATTTTGCCAAAATATGAAAAGTAATAGGTTTGGTTTTGTCAACTCAAAATTAAGAGGATCATAATTGTTACAATTATAAAACTTTGGGAAATCAAATTTACCAAAACTAGAAAACGGTGGGAACTAAATTTGCTTGTCGTTCATATATGAAATTTTTAATAATCTTTAAAAATTCTTCAAAATCTATAATAAAAGATATTATCGATCAAAAATTGTGTTTAATTTTTGGTAGTTCCGCAATTATGCTTACTTTCAAACGAGAAACAACATTGAATGAAGTTGAACCAGAAATGTTGAAACTTGGGTGGATTCCTTCCCCACATAACTAACGAACCCATTATTCAAATGCAATTGCGTCCCCTTCTTCTTCTTTTTAGTCCACCAGTCAACCGCAGCAATTCCATACCAGATCCACTCACCCTCTCCTCTTCCTTCCACTACGCGCTTTTCTGTAATATGCCTGTTTGTTGCTACAGTTTCAGGCCCTACTTTCCCACAAAATCCCAAACGCCATTCGTCTATCAGTCTCAAAATATCATCAACTTCAACGACAGCACAATGAAAAAGTCAATCTTTGGGTATTGGATATAATTCATTTTCATGGTTTTACACCCGCGCCTAGCCGGGCCTGCTCCTTTTTTAAAAGAAAAGGGGAAGGTGTGAGTGAATAAAGGTGAAGTGAACAAAGAGGGGAAATAATAAGAAGAAGCAAGCAGGGTCCGCAGCTTTGTCCCTTGATTCTGCTTCTACTTTTTCATAACCAGTGACCCATTCTTCCCTGTAACTTGTCCCGCAATTGCCGGATGAGAAGAACGTTGGGATGGATATAAAAAGAGATCTTCTTTAGAATAAGGTTGCGAGATACGATTTTTTTCTTCTTTTCTTATGGGCTGCGCATCTTCTAAGCAAGCCGTATCGGTGACGCCGGCTGCATTTGACTATTCCGGTAGTTTCAATGTCGGATCGGGTCGTAGCCGGGTTGAGAGTTTTGGTGGAGCCACAGTTAGTCTAGTGGCGGAGCTAGAGCTGAATTTGAAGAAGGTGAAGAAAAGGAAGGGAACAGATTCGGGAAGCGAGCCTAGTGACTCAGGGCGCGCTAGCTCTCATGGCGCAGGGAGTGAGTCTGTGAGTTTTAGACTAGGGAATATTCACAAGTTTCTTGAGAGAGAACAGGTTGCCGCTGGTTGGCCGGCGTGGCTATCTGCTGTCGCCGGTGAAGCCATTCATGGATGGGTACCTCTCAGAGCTGACTCATTTGAGAAACTCGAGAAGGTCAGCTGATTTGAATCCTCAAATTCCTTCTTTCAAATCAATTAACATTAAGACAAGCTTGGTTTGTTGAATCAGATTGGTCAGGGAACATACAGCACTGTATTCCGAGCTCTTGATTTAGACAAAGGGCACATAGTTGCACTAAAGAAGGTTCGTTTCGACAACTTCGAACCCGAGAGTATTCGTTTCATGGCTCGAGAGATAACGATTCTTCGTCGTCTTGATCATCCAAACATCATAAAACTTCAAGGATTAATCACTTCTCGTTCTTCATGTAACATATATCTCGTGTTTGAATACATGGAACATGATATTTCTGGTTTACTTTCTTCCCCAGAGATCACTTTCACTGTACCTCAGGTTCTTGCTTATTTGTAATTTCTCTTGTTCATATTCAAATTCACAGCAATCTCCATATCTTTCTTCTTCACAGGTTAAATGCTACATGAAACAGCTCTTATCTGGCCTTGATCATTGCCATTCTCGTGGCGTAATGCACCGTGACATAAAAGGCGCAAATCTATTAGTCGATAACAATGGAGTTCTCAAAGTTGCAGACTTTGGACTAGCAAACTTATCAACTCGATATCAACGACAACCTCTTACAAGCCGTGTTGTTACATTATGGTATCGTCCTCCTGAACTTTTGTTAGGATCAACTGATTATGGAGTTACAGTTGATCTATGGAGCGTTGGTTGTTTACTTGCCGAACTGCTAATCGGAAAACCGATTCTTCAAGGAAGAACTGAAGTCGAACAATTGCATAAGATATTCAAGCTCTGTGGATCTCCTCCTGAAGATTACTGGAACAGAACAAGATTTTCTCATGCAACTTTATCGAAACCGAATCAACCTTACAAAAGTACGATCCGGGAAACGTTTAAGGATCAAGATGAAGTTGCTGTTAAGTTAATAGAAAGTTTGCTATCTGTTGAACCACACAAGAGAGGTACTGCAGCTTCTGCTCTCTCATCAGAGGTAACATAAAACTCGTTCAAAACAGTAATTATATAGCCTCGTAAATGATCGATTTTGTATAGTATTTCAAGCGAATGCCGTATGCTTGTGATCCCTCGTCTCTTCCAATGTATCCGCCTAGCAAAGAAATCGATATTCGACACCATCAAGAAGCTTCTAGGTGATGATTCATGTTGAAATACAACTTTTATTGATTGTGAGTATCTTACTTCTCTTATCTTCTTCAGAAAAAAGCCGACTGGGAGAAAACTCGATACCAGAAAACCGACTACGAAACAGAACGGAACGAGTAAACTTGCACCAGAAGAGGTTTGATTTGCCAGTTATTCTATTTGTTTCATCTAAATTAACTAGTTAATGAATTTCGCAGCATTTACGTCTCCAAATGCGAAATAACAACGACATCAGTACGAAGATTCACAAAGAAAATAGTCTCCCAGACGAAGAAATAATCAGAAGAAACAGATTGGCATCATCATCACAAGTCGAAGATGATATTCATTCTGGTCCTTTACATGTTCCAACTTCGAGCATAAGCAGCTTCGGGTGGGCAACGAGAAGAGCCCCTGAATTATCCACAAGCTCTAGAAGTCTTAACATTTTATCATCATCTTCAATAATACCTCCTCCCCATTCGTATCTAGCCATAAACGGAAACTGCGATCAGACATTCGAAAGAAGCAAGTTGTCTTTACTCGAACAATGGCGAAAGTTGGAGCAACCAGACTTGAACATGGTGAGTAGTAACCTTAAACCTTGTAAGCTGTAATAATCTAATCTCTGAGTTTTACTTGTATGATTGAGGCATATAATCATCAAGACAAAAAGGTCGAGTTTTCAGGACCATTAATATCACATACACGGCCACAGAGGATCGATGAACTCTTGGAGAAAAACGAACGAAATATTCGTCGAGCTGCAAGAAGATCATGGTTCCATAAAGGTTAGATTCCTTTATAGTTTGATTAACTAGTTGTATCAAGCGACTGATATGCAAAACTATAAACACTTGTTGTGAAGCAGCGACAAATGAGAAGTGAACACATCATTCTTTCGACGACGATGCTAACGTGTTCGGATAATTGAGTTATGAACGCCATTGTCGTCCTGTGTTTACATATTCGAGAATGCCTTTCGAAGAGAAGTATATTGCATATTCCTTTTGTTCTTTGGGGTATGTTTAGTGCATATCCTAATGTAAATGAAAAGTTAACAAATTAAATATTTATTGTAAATTTAAAAAGAGATTATAATATTAAATTGAATATTATAATACAAAATAAAAAAGAAACAGTTGTCAATAGATAAAAGAAATAAAATACCTCGGGTTGGGATTTTCGGGTCGGGTCGAATTTGCTTCAATCGAACGAGCCCTTGTTGTCCACTATTTTCTTCTTCGTTTCTATTCTCTTCTGAGTTCTGACCAGAGCCTGTTTCCTTTGAATTAAACATGGGGATACCAGCAGAATATTCTCGAATTAGGAGTAAGTTGGATGTAAAGCTCATCGGTTACCTGTGTTCTTTTCTGTAAATGCTTCATTTTTCATCAGATTTTTGCTCCTTCAGCATTCTGGTCGAGTGAGTATTTTCTTAAAATATCAGGAATTTAAGACGGGCTGGGATTTCTGCTACTTGTTTTCATATTGAGTCTTGTCGCTAGCATTCTGTCTGTGATCGGCGGCTTGTGAAGATCTGTAGTTAATGTTAAGTATCTTTGATTAAGTCAATAAATTAGTTATTTATTGTGTTAAGACTGAGTTGGTCTTTGTTAGCAGAATCAGTTAGAGTAAATCCTTGCATTAAACCTGGGAATTAGTTAGCGGATACTGTCTTGTATGGCTATATCACTCTGTCTCGTTTGTTCAATAAAATTGCACTTTTGTTGTGGAAAAGTGCATGGATGAATGATTTTGTAACAGGTGATGAAGTATCTGATGATGATGAAGTGCATCTTGCAATGATAGCAACCACTGATTCGATACATTTCTCAGATGCAGTAAAAGATGAAAAATGGAGGCATGCCATGACTGCTGAAATTGATGCCATTAAGAAAAATGATACATGGGAACTTGTGGATTTACCTGCAGGTGCAAAACCAATTGGAGTGAAATGGATTTATAAAACTAAATACAATGAGAATGGTGAAGTTGTCAAACACAAAGCGAGACTCGTTGTTAAGGGTTATGCTCAACAATATTGAGTAGATTACACAGAAATATTCGCTCCAGTGGCATGAATGGACACTATACGATTGGTGATTGCTCTAGTTGCTCGAAAAGGTTGNATTATTTAAATCACCATCAAAGTTATGTAATGTGTGTTTAGATGGAAAGCAACAAAGAAAGGCCTACCCCAAAAAAAGTCAGTGGCGTGCAACATCCCCTCTTGAGCTTGTCCATTCGGATATATGTGGTGCTATTACACCAATCTCTAACGGAAAGAAGAGGTATCTTCTCACTCTTATTGATGATTTCAGCAGGAAATTATGTGTATTCTTCCTAGCAGAGAAGTCTGAAGCCTTTGGATCTTTCAAGAAATTCAAGGCTCAAGTTGAAAATGAATCTGATAGTCTTATCAAATGCTTACGTACAGATAGAGGGGGTGAATTTACCTCTTTGAAATTCAAGGAATTCTGTGAAGAACATGGAATTAAACGACAATTGACTGCATCATACTCGCCACAACAAAATGGAGTTGCTGAACGTAAAAACAGAACCATTATGAGTATGGTTCGAAGTATGTTGTCCGAGAAAAGCATTCCAAAAACATT